>CABPRJ010001426.1:3948540-4323235 GCA_902439185.1 Cinara cedri
GTGGGGGGGAGCGCGCGACAGTATCCGATATATTCCGCGTCTTTCCACCCGCAGCCAATCCGGTGGATTGCTCAGCGGATTGACGGGAGTTTAGGAACACCGGAATACCTATCGTCCGATATGAAGCGTGAACAATCCGAAAATTGTCGACGATACCGTGAACCCACGTCACGGGTACACGTCACGTAATCGTTTAACTGCGAATCGTATTTTTATTTTCTTATTATATGTATATACTTACGGATAAACTAATTCGTGTAATTCTATACTTGGTTCGTAAAAGTCAATAAAGCAAATCCGCTCGATCGCCAGCAGTCTGAAGAAACGCTGAATTTAGGAACACTTGATTTTAGCGGCAGACCCGTCTGATGAGTTTAGAAACACACGGATTATCGTAATCGCGGGCTCTGACGTACTTCGAAACGGTAGTAGGTATTAACAATACCTACTGTAGGTAAGCATATTAAGTGTGTTTCGGGTGGTTTTTTTTTTTTTTAAATTTCTTTTTCTCGCAATACGCTTGCGCGCGCGCATGTTTCACGAATATAAACGTAGCGTATACATATACATACGAATTGAGGATAAAAAAAAAGCCCCTGACCAAAAACCACAAATAAAAGCTCCACGAAAAGATTAATTATTGGTATAATAAGAAAACTGTTGTATTTTGAAAAAAAAAAAACCCGGAAAAAAGCCCCATTGTAAATTATTAATTAATGTATACGTTGAAAAAAAAATAACGAAGTGCGACAACTAGTTGGTCTATAATGTGTATGTAACCCCAAACACCTAATTTGAGTTTTTAATAAATCTATTTATTTTAATATATTTGCGGTCAATTTATCCATTGTAAAAATACCTGATTGCAATTTTTGCAATAAAAATAATTTTTTCCCACTCACACTAAAAAAAAAAACCTTAAAAAAATAATATCTTTCAAATTGTCGCCTACAGTTTCGTTTTTATATTTTAATAGGTATAATTTAGGAGGATTTTTTTTTTCTAATATTTTTTTGCCTGGGCTTTATTTTCGTAATATGTATTGTAGTCCGGTATTTGTTTTCCTAATGCCATACACTATGTATATACCTACTGCTCGCGTTAAAAAATACTGTATACGGGGAAATCGTCAATTGCTAAAACACTTTTTGGCCGAACACTCGTAAACGTGTCGCCGGTTATTTTTTTTTTTTTTTAATGATCATACGGGGCGCGGCGTCGTACTTATCAGAGTCTCGTTGTTGTTTTTTTTTTTTTTTTTATATTTCTCCTTTAGTCGCGTTCTCTTTTTTTTTTTTCAAACGCGCGATTCGAAAACACGGCGAACCGCGTGGCGAGAGGCTCGTTGTTACCGGAAAACGAGTGGAAAAACGTGCCGCCACCACCGTACAGATAGAGTTATTATTATTGTTATAAACGAATCGCGGACGACAATAATAATGATAATATACCCGCCGTTTTTCATTAACATAAAACACGACGGCGCGTATTATAATAACAGTGTTCGTTGACGGCGGAGAACACGAGTCGTCGACACACGAGTATTACAGTATCATATTATCATTATTATTTTACAGTTTTTGAAACCGTGACGGCTATACTTAATATCCTTATAGGTTACCGGCGTTGATAACAAAGGTACGATTATTGCGAGCCACGACCGGAAAGACTGAGACAGAGACTAGATAACAACATAATCTGTAGCCTCTCCGGCCAATGCACCGTTGATTATGTAAACAAGTAGATAACGCAAACTCGGACGTGTACAACCTGGGTAACGACCCGGGTCGAGTAGCTTTGCACTTGTATAGTGGTGGTTGGGTCTCCTCAATGGGTTCGCTAAAGTCGTTCGACGTAACGTATCGATAACGTTTGGTGTTATCACGGCGCGTAACGTTAATTTTTCGTTTTCACATTTTTTACACCAAGATCCGCGCAGTGAAATAATAATACAATAACGAGATAATAAAATCATGGATTAATCAATATATTAACGATGCTATTAAGTAGTATTTAAGTGTTGTATATTTTTCGATAAAAACAAAAAAATTAATACACCCAGTAAAACGGCTGTTCCTAAAACTGTTAAAATTTTGTCGCCGGGGTCATCCGCCCCCATCGCCCGTACCCCTAAACGCGCGCCACTTGGCGCTCACAATGGCGTTTCCTAAAAGGTATTGTTCGTAGTCGACACGTTCTTGACGCGTTTCTCGAAAATAACTCACGTGCGCATAAAGTCATAAACGTATAAAATGTACGTTTACGCGCGAAATTGAATAAAATCTTAACGGCTGTCTCGTGAAATAAAATCGAATTCGGCGCATTAACGCCACGCGCAATAAACATTCCCGGCGCGTTAACCGTACGTATAATAATAATATATTACATAAAACGTTTAATTGTCGCGAGTAAAATAACAATCATTAAATCCGGTTGGTTTTGTTTTTTTTAATATGTTTCTATATAGTCGAGCGATAACAGGAGATAAAAGACGCCGCCTGTCCAGCAAATACATTCCGGGGCGCCAAAGTTCGCCAAAAATAAACGAGTTGGAAAAGTCAACCCTCCCCCGAGCTAGCCAAGTTCTCGGTTTCCACGCGTATTTTTGAAACTGTATAGTTCATTGGAAAATTTCGATCGAATATGGTAACCACTAGGATATTGTATTGACAAGGTTATAAGGTTATATTATTAAGCACACAGATGGTTCTATTAATTGTCCTGAACTACTAAGTCAACTCGATTTCAAGATCCTTAACCTCTATTCGCGATTTACCTTATCCTTTTTCCATACCCTTTTGTATCGCCAATTATTCCTGTAAATCGGTACTGGGCTAATGTTCAGGTCGATGTGTATCGCCAATGAGTGCCCGTCTGTCTGTTTCTATTAATATATGTGTGTATTATTTTATTTTTGTAATCAATGCGTGTTTGAAAAATACTCGTAAAGTTTATTACTATGTGTATATATAAATATTTGTATTATTCCGTACTCTGGGTCACAGCCCGTTCTGCTATAAGAAATAGAAATTATTAAGAGAGGAAACTGAGATACCGTGGATTTCAAACTACATATATAAAAGAGCCAAATAATCAATTGGCGTGTTTACGGCATGGGATATTTTTAAATGTTCTATACTTGCATTATTCCTTTATATTTTCAATATTGTCTAGCATGAATGCATATTTAAACCACCGAATCGCCAACCGCAACTGCGTGCGCCGACAACCATACGAACGGACACGACGGGGAATACAAGGCGTCTAAACTATGAGTGTTTGAAAACCAAAAACGTTTTCAACGTGTATTATAGTGATAAAGCACGCTGTACATACTATCCCTGCTATACGCGTGTATGGCTGAGACAATAAAGGGTACATTGCGGAGGGGTTAAAAAGACCAACAGCGAGGAAGATAAACGGCGGCGGCACTACGTCCGTCGAGGAGTCGCCGTTATTGTTAAAATAATTATCAAAACGTCGTATATTAGATTCTTTACTTCGGGGGGGGAGGGGAAATGGGGGGAATAAATAAAAAATCTTCCCGAAAGACATTATATTACCGCAATAACAACAACAGTCGTCCGACGCGACGTTTCACGCGGGCTGCTCGCGCGTAGTACAGATAGAGTATACATACCTCCGCGTGTACGTACCCGGGGCCTTCGCAACTTATCTTCGAACTTTTCCAAAGTTATAATGTCCCGTGCGCGGAAGAAGAAAACGAAGGCGGAGGACGGGGGTCGGGGGCGGGGGGGGATTGGCGCGGCGAAAGGGAAACTTAAAAATATAAGGAGAGAAAGCGAGAGATCCGGAGCCGGGACGCGCCGTGGGATTTTATTATTATAACTGCACGTAGGGATTAATAGTAATAAAAACCGAGGGAAACTATAATGTATATAAATATATGTATATATTCGTATACAGAGGAGTTAAAAAAAAAAAACCGGCAACGACTCGGGCCATATTGTCTCACCAAATTAGGTATATATACCCGTACACCCCGCCGCCACTGCCGCCGCCGACCACCTGTCCTGTCCTGTTTACTTTTTCATATTTCCATTCCGACGCGCGATCATTTATATTAATGCGCTCTATCAATGGCTCCCTGGATCGTCGTATCTTTTACACGCGCTCCCCGGCCCCGACGTCCCGCCGCGCAGGGGTACCGCGGCGCGTCCGAGAACCGGAGGGTCGTCGTCGTCGTCGTCGTCGTTTCGCGTACCTATAGATATATACGTATGTATTCGTGTTGTTTTTTTTTTTTTACCACCAATCCCCCCCTCCATCCTCTATATAAATATGTGTGTGTGTGTGTGTGTGTGTGTGTGTGTGTGCGTACGCGCGACTCCCCATTATTATTACCCGGAGACATTAAGAGCCGCAGGCAATTCGAAAAGTTTAAAGGTGATCCGGTCCGATCTCATCAACGAGTTTTATTATTTAGCCGTTACGCGCCGCGCCGCCGAGGCCAACCGACCCCGCACGCCGTCCGCCAAGCATATATATCATAATAATATCCTATAACCGTGTCGTATATATTGTTACATTAGAATAATAAAAATCATAAAAAAAAAAACGCTGTTTGTTTTTGTTTCGCCCTTTGGTTTTTAGTTTTTTTTTTTTTTCCGTTTCGTCCGTATTGTTTTATTTATTTGTTTCGACGCCGAGACGTTTTCGGATATTATTGTAACGCACGCAGTAATATATCATGTAGTGTGTTTTTTACACCGCTTGAATTATCGAAAATAATTTTTTTTTTTTTAAATTTGCTCATTAAGTTCGGTTCCGTTTCGTTACGTTTTATAACCAATATCGTGGTACCGGATTTACTTTAGACTCGAAATACTATATTTTTTATTTAAATAATTGGTCCTGTGTCGTTCATTAACAAACATAATTAATATCGAAAATCAAAACAGATCGAACTATTTGTTAAGATTACACCGTTAATATTGTAAATGTTTCCACTTTGTCGTTAACAATTTCTAAAAACTCGCAAGCAAAACCGTCAGTGCCAAAATGACTGCCGCAGTTACTATAACAAAACGTTCCGAACGAAAAACGATTCCGAGCGGATTGCATAGTAAAATATTAGTCGTGATTTTTCCCCTGTTGCCCCGGGAACCCATGAAAAAATTAAAAAAAAAAAAATATATATTTATGTGAACTATGGAGTGAACTGATGAAAAATGTAATACGTATTTCAAATAAAGTATTACTGGATCGAGATTCCGAATCTTTTGAAGTATTGCGTGAAAAAAAATAGGAACATTTGCCTAACCAGAAAGGTTTAAATAATAAAAAAAAAAAAAAAATGAGGAGTTATGATGAATGTTTTAAATAAAGTACTACCAACCTAATAAAACCATTCCATTTAGACTGTGAAAATCGATGGATTTTACTAACCCTCTATCCCTTGTTTATTTTGTTTTCAGTTTGGACATCTGTACTCTCCGTACACTCGTTTCGTTCTGGGTTGTCCCAGAGGTCTTTTCCCACACACAAATTGAGCTCCATCGTTTTATCGGCTCATTTTGATTCCTATACAAGCACGTCACCGTTTTATTCTCGTCATCTACTACATACTTTTATATTTCAAAATGTTTGTATAAGAAATCTCTCGATTCGCCCACTTCTTTCTTCTCCTGCATCATTCTTCTCTCTACGGCGTTTTATCGGCGGTCGCGCGTTTCCACGCCGTAGCGAAACAAAGCGAACCATTATACAATTTGATTTTTTAACCGTCTCGATTACGTACATAATATTATTACGATAGCGATGCCATTATTTCTGCCGGATATACGCGAAACGAAACAAACGTGTGTATGCGCGGCCGCGGGCGTAAAAAAAAAAACACTCGATAACATTTCGCGGGCGCGAAAGAGCGTTTTCGTAAGTTCAATAAAAAAAAAAAAAAAAAAAAAAAACAACGGGGCCGTAATTTAACGGTTACAATTAGCGCGAAAAACTTTGCTAATCGCCGGCAATATAATTCCATCAATTACTCGCGGAATCGATTCTGCGGCGGTGCACCGGGAGCGCTTCAATATCAATTACGCGTATAATATCGCAACCGCAACGGCGTCGTTACGATTTTAAGTGAACCGATTAAAAAGGCAATTGGCGGCCCCGTCTTGTCGTCGTCTTTATGCAACAATAACCGCGCCGTAATAAAACATGAAAATTAATACGAGTTTTTGTTAAAACGTATACGCATTACGCGCTTGTTATTATACTGTATTGTGTTGCGAGAGCGGTACGGCGGCGAAAAAGCGATTAAATTACCGTTTTCGATATGCCAGCTATTACGGTGGGGAAAAAAAGAAAAGAGTAAAGGTCGCTCGCGGTAATATCGGCGTACGCGTATTGTGTTTATATACCTATAATAATACGATAGTGAACACATTTAATGCGATGTTGTCTTGAACCGCACTGCAGAAAAAAAAAAAACACTATGGAGACTCGGGGAGAAGTTCACCGGGATCGGTCAATTTCGGCGCCCTCCGTCGAGGAGCGCTTGGGATTCCGACCGGAAACGTGTATTAAAACCCAATGGGTCGCAGTAAGACTTTTAAACGTATAAAAACGGACCTACCGTTATTTTATTGTTTGCGCAGTGCGTTTTCTTCATTATGTAATGTACGAGAATTTCCTACATAATATACGTAGCATAATATAGTAACGCGTTTTATTTTATTTTATTACATACAGGGTGATTTTGTTTGTCTCGACCCGACGATTTCTTATATTGGGTAGTTTTTATTTTTAATTTTTAACATTTTTTTTTTTTTTGAATTAAGACTGGAAATTGCTTCATTGTTGTCTCGAACTTACTCCAAAAAAAAAAAAAAAAATATGTACAACTTGCTCATCGCATATTTAGTTTTTCCATTTAAACAACATATAGAAAAGTAACGATGTTTTCAATTAAATCACATTTACTGATTAGATTCGAAAGTTACATAGTTGTACATAGTTTTTTCTTAAACATCACAAAAAAATACATAACATTCACTGATTGGAATCAAGTGAAATTTTACTGTTATAAAAATAGCTCATTTGTAGAAATCGATACAAGTTGAGTTTTATAACTTTTTTTATTCATATTGTAAAATTGTATGAATTCAAGACTTTTCACCAAATTCTTCAAGTAAGGTTCATTTTGTAAGTTATGGAAAAACTATGATATTGGTTCTTGGTTGTAGATCAGCTTCATAGACTCTAATGCGTTGAAAATTAAAAAAAAAAATCTGAGAATTTTTATAGATTCGTACAAATGAACTGTTCTTAAACAGTAAAATTTCACTAGTGAATCTTAAGTATTTTTTATGATATTTAAGAAAAAACTATACACAACCTCATAATTGTCGAACTTAATGAGATTTAATTTAAAGTATTGTTACTTTCCTGTATCCAATGTTATTTAAATCGAAAAATTAAATATGCGATGAGCAAGTTCTAAAAAATGTTGGGTTCAAAATTATTTTGGGTAAGTTTGAGGCCACCAGGAAGCAATTTCCAGTCTTAATTTGGAAAAGAAAGTTAGAAATTAAAACTGCCTAATATTCATACATACGTGATACGGCACATAGATCTAAGTCTAGAATCAGAGTCCGTACACTAAACGAAAACAAATTTCGTATCGATTTGTAACGTAAGATTTACGGAAGCAAGACAAAATTCCAGGGTAAGGGTTTGTTTTCTAAAAAATATCTATTTAATTTTTCTTAGTATTGCTGTAAATTAATTTAGTGTTCAAAATTTAAACAAACGGAAATTAAAATTTCAGAGATGTTTGGACCTTTACTCACCCGACCACCGCTACTGCGTCCGGTAATATGCATAAAAGTTATCATTTGATTTTACCGAGCGTATTTTGTTAGTAATGTATTTTGACCGAAACATAACAGTTAGAATTCCAGTAACCGCGTATTTTAATCGATAATAAATTCGTGGAAAATATTTTAACTACAGAACCGCAGTCCGTCCGAATATTTTTTATTTTCGTAGAAAAATTAGGACAGTCACAATATTTCAACGTCACCAACAGATACAAATATCATCAGTTATCATTAGGCGGCCACAAAGGCTAGGCATAGTTGTACAGTTAATCGTCGTTTGGGCCGCATATACGTTCGGCTATATTATTTTCTGGACATTTTTTTCGGATAAAATATTAATGTATTTTCGGATTTCGTGTAGGTCTACCGATGGAGATCACCGGGCGATTCTGTATACATCTGCACTATGACCGAAAAAAAAATCACTGTATAGCTATAAAAAAAAAAAAATCGACCAATATTTATTTCTATTTTTTCGACGTGCCCACGCCACCCTCCGATTCGATGCGTAACGTAATCATTTTTTATTTTATTTCATTCGAACCTAACTAATATTTAAATACATACACATTATAATGGCATCGTTTCGGCGATACGGCGTGGACGAAAAGTAATTTAAAGTCAAAGGACCTCCGGGCGAAATTTGCCAATAAAGATAGGTAGGTACTTTATATTTTTCGCCTTTTAACCGTTTCAAAAAGTAATTTTGGTCGATTTTTTTTTTTTCATTATTATTATTTATTTATTACATCTACCTTTGCTTGCCGTTGTTGTATATATGTATTTTGTTTTTAAAGTACCTAATTTATATTATGTCCGTGAAAACATATAATATTCTATACGCTATACAATTTTATTAGAGTCGGCTGACTTTAATGTATTTTCGCGTTTCAATCGCGTATTAAATACATAAAATATAACGACATAATATCGTAGTAATAGCGCTAAATAAAAAAAAAAATAAAAATATTTTTAAAAAATCGGAGCACTTAAGCGCATAAATCGCATTTGTTTTTTTATCGCACGACGAAGGGTAAAATGTATATTATTAATATTAAAACACGACGTAAATTATTATTGGACTCGAAACAATTATATGGGGTATATTATTAGGGGGTTAAGCTCTGTACGAATGTCAAACGAAATTAACCTGCAGCGCTGTTCTACCTACCGACATTTTTAAAGTAGTCGCGTAATATTGTCGTAATCGTGTGATGTATTTCGGATATATCATTAGAGATTGATATTATATTAAATGATGTGCTTTACCCTCGATACATTCATCGAAATCGTGTGATGCGTCAACTCCCAGTACATCACCCCTTATGAATACACCACCGATTGCATTATGTAATCAATTTATTTTTTTACAAATAGTTCACTAATAAAAACCGTAAAAATATAAGTATGTCGTAGTACGAGTATTAAAACCTCGTAATGTATTTGATAAGAAAAACATATGTGGACAACGGCAGCCGTATTTCAGACTAGGACGTGCACTTCATTTGAAATTATAATGCTGTTTGTACGCATTTTTCAAGCGATTTTATAGTGTGCAATATTATTGTTGTTATGTACACTTAAATAAAAAACGCATTTGTCGTCAATTAATGATATACACAATAATATTAGAAAAATATTTCAATAAAATAACCATAACATTTAAATCGTAATAAAGGTCGTGTACGAACGAGCAGTTATTATTATACGTTTGCAATATTATGTGATCAAGATAGGAAATATAAATATTCCAAACTAGTTTTTGGTTTCAAATGTAACATAAAGAGCTAGCGAGGTATTGATTTTATAATAAGCCAGTTTTATATAATAAACATAGGTACCCAACCCTTCTTTATTATAATAATATATTCATATTTCGTATAGGTACGCTGTATTATTTTTATTTTTAACGCGCTATTTTTTTTTAAATTTTTTTTTTTTAATTTCGTCGGATAATATAAATTGCGAATAACACATATAATATAATAGATTATAAGTTATAATCTGTTGTTAAATTGGTTATAATTTATAACCAACTTAGGTCTATATCTATAATCCAAACAGTAGATAATATATTATATGAATGTAAATTAGAATTTTTATTTGGATCAAACACTTCGAACTCAAATGGATACATACATATTATATTACGCAGTGTAACGCTTGACGCTAATCAGTGGCGTTCTCAGGAATTTCCAAGGAGGGGGGATTGTGGGTAATTTCTAGAAAAGCTTTCAGCGCACACCCCTCTAATTATAACATTTAATATTACTTTTATAGTTATAATATAAACAAAAATAACAATATAAAATTTAACGCACCTTTTATTTTGAATAATTTATCAATAATTTTTTGATGCAACAAATATATGTATATTGTAATTGTAAATATAAACTATACGATATGACAATGAATTTTCGTATCCCTTACAAATTCAAAACGATTCGATTGCGAAAAAAAAAACGGCCAATGGGGAAGAGGTATGAACCCCCCCCCACCAGTGCGTTTATGACACTAATCAGTAATCACAAATTGTTTCTGAACTATCGCAGATTCCATGGCGTACATAAGCAAATATTTCATGAGTAAATCAATAATACAGTTAACCCAGATAAATTTAAAAATAACTAGATAAAGATAATTGATAATCGCTAGACGAGGATACACGGTAACATAACAATTGAATTATTTTGCCTAAATAATTGGGAACATTTAGCTGAATAAAAAAAACGATAATTTTGTTGATGACGTAAACATGAAATAATGTGCTGAAAATAGAAAAAGTGTACCGGATTTGGATCACACGTAAAGGTGTTTGATTGATGTAAAAGCACCTTAATAATTAATTTATAAAACAACGAATCTATAAAATTTTATACCTATTTTATAGCGCACGCATATTTTTTTTCGGGACAGGTTTAGTTTATAATAATTTCCTAGAGAAAGGATAGCACATATTATTATCAGTACAGTACTATATCACTATTATTATACTGAAAAGATAATTATTGATGATTAAAAAAATGTTGTTATATTTCATTCCTCTCAACGTGCGATACGAAACAATATTTTTTTCTTTCTAATTAACTTTGTTTTATTTAATTTTTTTTTTTTGTATTATCATTTGTGTTGTATTTGTTATGTCTGTGGACCTCGTATAATATGTACTTTGTATGCTTATGTGCAAAGATTTTTTATGTATATTTTTCTTATTAATGTATTACCTACTAATTTAGAACGATACAAAGTGAAATTGTTATTGATTTGTACTCTATGCCTCCGACCGTGTATTTCAATGAATAAATAAATAAATAAATATTATGTTCTTGAATGTAAAACCAGATTTTTAAAAAAATGTAGTGAAGGAAGACATTTCGAGGGGGGGAGGGGGGTTGACCCCTAATCTCACAACCCCCTCTGTGTGCGCCACTGCCATTAGCCTGCAGCAGTAACGGCAGTGACCGCCGTCTAAACGGAGTTATCGAACCGCGCGGATTTTCTCGCGGGACCCGCAAACTGTAGTTCGTAAGTGCCGTAACGACAAAGTTTCATTAGAACGTCTCAATTATACGCGGCGTTCGGACATATAGACGCACAACGTCATGTATGTAATTGGTAACTACGCTCGCGAGTTTCCGCGGTTAATTTAAACACGGTATCTCGCGGTAGCGTTTCACCATATCCGAATTCGCGATACAAGTAATAATAATATTATTGTTGCCGTCGGAAACGCATTATCCGGGTAATAATAATATTGTTATTTCGCGAAACGGTTATTATTGTCGGTTTTGAGAATGCCGGCAAAGGGTAGACGCGTACATTCGAATATTGTAATGTGCGCCGTCGAAAATAAGGACCGTCCGAGATAAAAGCCACCTATATTGTACTTATTATTATGACCAGTGATGGCGGATCCGGGGAAAGGGCTCACGGGAACTTGCCTCCCCTCCCCCCCTCTATCAACGGACTACAGTTTTTATTCGTAAATTTATAGTTAATTTACTGAAAACATCAATAATGTGCCCGCCTCATTTACAAAATTTCTGGATCCGACACTGATTACTATATACACTATTATAGTCGTGCAGTGAAGAAGGAATTATTAGAGATCTACGTGATATTATTATATTATGTGCACGGGGTGCGACTTTCCCAGCGGTTCGTCTCCTTTCCTTCGCCTTTCGTTTTCGATTTATTTGCTCGGAAAGTATTTGTTTTCGGTCAGTTTCCACCTATACGACAACGACACACGCGATTGCAGGTCGGCTCACTGTATTTTCTTCATTCATATATTGTGTTCCTAACGCAATTATGTTTATAGTATTTCACCAGATTTTAACCTACATCGTACGCGACCGCGCGTTCCCGATTTGCTTGGCTGACGGACAGTTTTCGGGCGGCCGGACGAATCTCGCGACGGGACGGGTCGTCATCGTCGCAGTCGACGACGAGAGTCGAATGAAAAGCAGCCAAGTTTCGCGGAATATAATACGGAAAAAGAAACGTTCGGCGCTGATAGTTTTTGTGCGGTTTTTTCTCACTTTGCTCTTCTCTTGAGGGTCCGCCGCCGTCGTACGTATACGTACGCGAGTATATACCGGTGGCCGGGGCGGCATTGTCCCTTAATAGAACCCGGCAACGTATTGTTAGGATAGAAAAATAAGTGTACACGGTACACACGAGCGTACGCACACAAACACCGACACACGCACATAAACAGAAAGACAGCGAGAGAGAGAGAGAGAGAGAGAGAGAGAGAGAGTGAGAGTGAGATAGAGCGAAAGAATGAGTGAGAGAGGCTGCAGAGACAGGACGAGAGGACGGACGGGAAAACTGTAGAAAAAATAGAAGAAGGAAAAAAAAGTGCCCATATTTTCGTTTGGCGACGCGTGCGGTGCGTGCGTGCGGGGAGGGATCTAAACCGTACGTGTGTTGTGTGCGGAAGAATCCATTTCTCACTTGTCCCTGAAACAAACCCTGTCCATACCAATAAGGACGATGTCATTTATCAAAGATTCCCGCGTCCGCCGCCGTTCTCGCCTCCGGCCCCGGGGCCGCTGTTGCTGATGCGTGTACGCCGCCCACTGCATATACCCACCGCCACCCCCCCCCCCAATTGTCCTGTATGTACGTATATATATATAGTGTGTGATCGTGCAGCGCGTTCGTATGTAAGTACCCTGTATATATATACACACACACACACACACACAGGGTATCAGCTGTATAATAGTCGCGCGTCTGTCAAAACGCGTTCGATGTCCTCGTCGGCGGGCGGCTCGTACATCACCTGCCCCGCCACCGTCGCCGTCGACGCGACGCGCAGAGCTGACCGCCGCAGCCACCGCCGCCGGGCCGTGCCTCCCGCAGTCCCGTAAACACCATGATTAAAAATCATTGCGTTTCTATTTGTCATCGGTCCGCCGCCGCCGCCGCCGCCGCCGCCGCCGGATATTTCTTTTTCGAACCGCCGCCGCCGTGCCTCCCCCTCGCGCCGCCGTTTTTAATAAATGTTTTCGGTGGCCGCAGTCCCGCGTTATTGTTGTGTTATATCGGGGATATACGGGGCGGGGACAGTGGAGAGGGGTAACGCCGTCGCCATCGAGAAACGCCGTTTGAAAAATGAAGCGAAACGGATTCTTCTTGCGGTCCCGTCTCCGGCATCGTCGGGAATTAAATCGTTAATGTCGAACCGCCGCGGGGACATGGGCGGTGCGTGTTGTCATATCCTTCGACGGGTCGAGGAGCCGACGGAAAAAGGCCAGCGCGGAAGTCGGGGGCGCGGCGGTTCCGGGGACGCGACGACGGCCGACCGTTTTAAATTGCATATTATCGTTTTCATTTTACAAATTAATATTTTCGGATTTCGTTACCGTCGAAATCACCCGTCGTTCGTTTGATAATACGACTGTCTACGCATTAATTATTCCATCCGCGATAATCTATGCCGTACAGTACGCCATTTTCGACTTACGCACTCAGTGGCGTAGTCAGGATTTTTTTGAAGGTGGGTGTTTTTATTTTGTGTTCATATGTAGCTTATTTGTAACTTTATTGTGCGCATATAACACAATAAACATTTTACTTAATAATTATAGCTGTACGTAAGCGTAACTAAACAAATTTTGTAAAAATCGAATGCATATAACTGCATATAGTATAACTTAAACTTGTCGGCATGAATACGGTCGAAGAGGGTGTTTGAACACCAAAACACCCGCCTCGCTACGCCACTGGGCGCACTACGGTTACATAGGTGTCAAAACAAGTTCCTATATATATTGTGACGGCATCAGTGGCGACACCGTAAAATATCAAGCGGATATGATTTTCGGTGTTAGCGATGGAAATGGTGCAGATGTCACAAATTAATATAAAGCAATATCACAAGTATACCAGTGCCTACCTGTATAATAACTTAGTAGATTGTTACTAGTGACAAGAGTTGAAGATATCGCGGTGCGCCATTTTTACGGAAATTATGTACGCTAAGTGTGATAAATCATCATAATATCCTTTATTAAGTGAGCGTGATACCCGCACGTGTTTTCTTCGTCTCACAAACTTATACGATATAATAGTAAATTTGAGTTCAGACAGGATAGCATTGTGCTGTTAGTATCATAATTAGACTGAATTGAACTATTATCAAACTTAAATATAAGAACATTATCTGTGTAACGTATAGGAGCCGATTTTTCCGATATTATAATTTTTAAGAGTCATATGAGTATGGGAAATATCGCAATTTAACGCTACCGGTATCATCACTATGAATGAGCTTTGTAACGTACGGGTAACATGTTGGAATTATTGTGTTTGAAAAACAAAATCAGTTTTGAGGTTAAACCTTCAGTATAGGTATCTCGTATTTGATAATCGTTATTTATTTAATAGACAAAGTCCGAATTGCGTTATAACGATCACAATGATGAGTTACTCGTCCAATAATAATATCAATAAAAATAAACAGGTTATCTTAAAGTCTATAGTAATATAATAAAATAAAATTAGTGCGAAAAGAAAAAAAAAAAATACGAAAATATTTGTAAACCGCAATAACATGATAATATTATTATTATCAGACGCAATATTACATAGATATGAAAATCGAAAAAACACCGAAACTCGTTAGACAGTAAACCACATTATATTATAACATTATATGGACCACCGACGACGATAGCATTTAAGATTTCGCATGCCGGTTAAAATATTTTCTCGTTTATCCGAATAGAAAAATATGTATTCTTATAATCGAAATGTATAAAAGTTTCGAAATAATATTAAACTATAGACGCAAAAGTTATTATTGTTTATCAAACTTTATAATATTATAACACTGCAAACTTGTATACGTATATATATATATATATATATATATATGTATTCTATAAACTCGCATAACTAATATCGAAGTGAATGCACATTTAATAAGTTTTTGGGTTTTCAACATCAATTGAGAATTGCAAAAACGCGCGCGGAAACCCTAACCGGAAATATTCAACTGTAAAGTGTCATTTTTGAATAACATATAGTGAGTTACCCCTCCGAACAATTTGTTCTTGACTCATAATATTATGTAATTCGATTATATATTGGTGCGTATACAATATCTGAATGATTCAAACCGAGTTTGGATACAATCCCGAGGGGGAATTATTAATTAAAGCTAACCCATAAAGTGTACGTGTATATATATATTATAATATATAGGACTTAAATTCCCGGGTCTCCGTAGTATACGGCATCGGTTACCACAAAATAAAAATTAAAACCTTTTTACCACCATACGACGAATTTATTACTTTATGAAGCGTTTCTAGAAAGAAAAAAACTCTTATTTATAATTTAACTGATAGGGTAAAATAATTGTAGTTGGGGAAACATTTCTGGTGGTTTTAATTTTGCAATTCTCGCATCGTAAGAAATTGATTTCTGAACGACTGCAAGCTGACTGAATGATAATAATGAGTTTAATATTTCTAATAACAGATCAGTTTAATTGGACGTGTAAAGAGAGTGTTGCGTATTTAACAAAAGTAATTCGATTTTAGATCCTGAATGGAGCGTAGACTGAAAGCACTTTTTTAGTTGGTGAAAATATAATAGTAAGAGCACTAGAGAAATCAAACAGCGAATAATATTAGCAAAAACTGCCTTTCGTAAAAAACATAAATTGTTCACTTCAAAAGAAATACAGCTTAATACCAAGAAGAGAATTATTAAAACATAGGTTTATATGGAGGGAGTGTCACAATATACGGAAGTGAAACATTAGTCAGAAACGATGTCAAAAATTTAAAAAAACTGGAAGCTATTAAGATTTGATGTTGGAAATGTATGAAAAGAATAAATTGGATAGAGAGAAAAACAAATAAGAGGTAATAAGAACTGTAAAGGAAAAACGGATATTCATAAACGCGATTAGGTCATGGCGTTGGAAAATGGTTGGACATGCCTTGAGACACCCAAAAGAGCTGCATAATACTAATATAGAGTGTGTGATTGAAGGAAATAAAATTACAGGACGAATATATAGGAAAAATAAAAAGTAACGCAAAGATTCGGAATAACTAAAAAACTTTTAGAAAAAAAAAGGCGAGCAAATCTTCGGATTGAAAAAAAAATCAGACTTTAAATTTTGAGTGGAGCGTAGATGGAAAACGCTTTTTGATTTGGTTATTATGTTCCGATATTACATTCTATATACCTTTAAAGATCTGAACCAGATAATACTTTATTTGAATACAATTTCTAGATTCCAAACAGATTTTTTCTAAAATTTAAAAGTACTGATAACAAATATCAATAAACATTGGTTTTTTGTTGATTCCCGGATTAAATACCTTAATTAAAAGGAAGAAAAGGTGAATAATAATAATACGTACTACGTATACTATACTCCACTCAGAATCGTTTTTTATTGAAATTAACTATCGTTTTTTCAATGTATCAATTAAGTTAACTTATAAGATTATTTCTTATATACTTCAAACTTCCTATTACGAATCTCCAGAGATAATAAAGATAATCAAGTCCTGTTTTTTATATTATTCACAGGACTACAAATATTTTTATTTGGATTACATTTTTATGTTTTGGTAAACAAATTTAAAAAATTACTTTTGTTTCATTATGTTTGAAAAATTTAAAGATAACCATTTCTATAGGGTTTATTATTCTGAAAACCTTTTATTTTCATTAAATTCGTGATTTTTAATAATTTTTTAAAGTTTATATTGTGTGCAGTAAATATTAGCTATAATAATGATAATGAAAATAAAAGTTTCAGAACAAACTCTATAAAATGATTATCTTTAAATTTTTCAAAAATAATAACATAAAAAGTTGTTTTTTTTTTTAAATTTTTTCCTCCAAAACATACAAATTTAATTAAATATGAATATTTGTAGTCCTTATCCTTGTGAGTAATTTAAAGAAAAACAGAATTTGATTATCTTTATTATTTCAGGAGATATTGCAATTAGTATATCTTCGTGAAACACACTGTATACTCATGATGTGAAGTATGGCTTTTTATAATTATTATCGTTGAGGTTATTACAGCTATTAGTTCATTATTTTATCGAGTTTTATTTTGACGAGTTAATAATAATTATTACCTATTGGTTTGTTACGAGATTCTGAACTGCTGCAATTGAATCACCCAAAACGAGGGGTGTAATAGAGCCATAAATGAGTACAATTCAGTCAAACATGAACATGTTGCATATCAAAATCACATGGTTTGAAACGGTTTGGTGATACATTACTGTAATAAAATAATTTTGAAAAATTCGGTGTACAAAAAAACATTATTTTTTTAATATTGATTAATTGTCTAAACGATTGACAGAATAAACTATAGTATAATTATTTATCAGAAACTCGATCAATTTAAATTCCAGCATTTTTTCCTCTGCGAAATTCGTAAACGTTAATACTAAATTTAATTCGATTACTTCTGGATAAAAGTTTAAAAATTTAGATAGCAAAAAAAAATGGACGCGTCTCATTGAAATGGTGTCGTATATTATGATAAATATCATAGTATCGTTACAGATTTGATTTGAAATGTAACAAATTGATTATGGTATCAATAATTTATTATTCGAAATGATATGCGTAACGAAATTTAAAAATAAACCGGTCTCGAGAAAACGCGTGTAGTGATCGTCGGAATTCGTATTCCGAGTGAAAAATCGTTTCGATCGCAATGGTTTTTATCCTACGCGAACTCCTTGAGTTCCCCGAGTCCAACGTTACGACAATACAATTTCGGGTCGACTTTTGGCAATCCGGAAAACGCGGTCGTGAGCTTTAGGGTCGTGATGCTTGTACCATCGTAGACGGATGATGCGTCGTTAAAACAATGTCAGTTTGAGTCATGTCGATGTTGATGGTTTTCGCGAGACAAAATCTTCTACGTGGCCGGGGGGAAAAAAAGCCATTACAAACACGATAATATTATATATTTTATCTTTACGGCTGTTCGATGATATAAATTCGAC
Source organism: Cinara cedri (assembly GCA_902439185.1). Classification (NCBI taxonomy): domain Eukaryota; kingdom Metazoa; phylum Arthropoda; class Insecta; order Hemiptera; family Aphididae; genus Cinara; species Cinara cedri. The sequence continues at coordinate 3,966,899 of CABPRJ010001426.1, forward strand.
CACAGCTTAATATAATATGACTGCGTGTTGGGTTGGGTGATTTATCTATAGTGATGGCGATAGTGGTTCGGCAAATTCAAATTTATAATAAAAGGGTAACGTCCTTCTCAAAAAAAAAAATCCCGACACTATTATTTATTCGCCCCTTTTACACACGAACACGATTCTGACCGGAGTTCAGTTGATAGTGATGTTTTGTCAACAATATATATGTCATATCATGGTTAAATAATTAAATAGGCATTATATATTTTCTTTAATAATATTTGTTTAATGTACCGGTTTTCCCGTTTTCTCTACGTTTTTCCCGGTTTTTCACATTTGTCGAGAAAACATATGAAAAGATCGAAAAAAAAAACCTCTATAAAGTACCTCCCCACACCAACTTCCTTTCATAAAAGGTGCTACACTTAAAAATCGGAGCAAGATCTCCGAAAAGTAGAAAAGTTGTTCACAGAAAAAAAATAAACATCTTTGTAAAACCATAAGCTTCATCGTTCCATTCAGAATCTAAAATGTTCACTAAATTTTCTTTCTATTTTATGAACAAGTCACGATATCTTTTGTATCTAAATTTTGTATTGTATTCACGTAACCGTATAGTGCAATACGAGTTATGTGAGTTAGCGACCTGCAAGAGACAGAGCCCTCTAACGTTGAAGTACGATTCAAATAAATGTTAATGAAGATAGTTAATAACGTTTGTTTCAATGTTATTATTTCCGGAGTTATTAATTTTGGCCGCTCTATTCGCGAAACGGAACACTGTGCAGTGGTGGTCTTTTTGGATGTAAGTGGTGCCGGTTAGTTTAGGTGCGGGTACTAGGGGAGGACAAATGGGACATGTGTATAGTGTTTGAACCTTTTACGAAGTATGAAATGTTAAAATATTTCAATATTTTATTATTATTATTTTTTTTTGTCTTGTAAAATAATTAGTTAAATAAAACATAAAATATTCCACCGACATAAATTTTCATTTAGCAATTTGAAATATTTCATTTACTGTAATTATTATTTATTATTTTTTTTTTTTATTACAATTAGTCAAAATATAAAATTCACTATTCAAATAATACGTATATGTTATTAATCAGATCGTGATTTTGTTTATACTGTATTCCAGTTGCGACAATATACGAGTGCGTAAGTTTCCTTTATTACGGTTTTATTAGTTTTTATCACTTCTAAATTCCGTAACACTTCACGAACTTTTTCACTGTGTTTACCCATTCAAATTTATGAATTTACGATATTAACTATTATTTAAGAAAACATCGTAAATTCATAATTATGACTATTATTTAAGAACAAAAGTAACATAATACGTACAATTCACTTATTAACGTACAAAGTTATATCGCTTAATTAGGTTGCGCAATATTGATTGCACGTTGAAAAATAATTATAACACTGGTATCTATTAATCTCCTAAATTGGCGCGGAGCGTATATTTGTATAGGACCGAATATTGAACTAATTAACATAAAACTAATGTATTATGGTGAAATATTTCAGATTTCAAACGCTTGACATAATAATTAGTCCGGGGCCCTGCGGTAAATGATCATGTACGTACATACAGTCTTTATATTTATGCTTACAGCGGTTGTTTGAGGCCCCGCAAAACCTAGCGCCGTCTCTGCAGGACGTGCTCTAATGAAGACGTAGTATCATCTTTGGTCGGCCATCGAAGAGGATACAATGTTTAAAACCGACCACAGAAATGTGAAACACGCAGCTAAATCTGTACAAAAACGATTAGACCTGTCTTACCTGTCTGGTCTGAAAAATCGAGGCTCGAACTGAACCCGACAAAATCCACTACTACAATATTTGGAAACAAACAAAAACGGCCAAACTCCCTTGCCGTAAATGACCGGGACACGAGCGCGTCCCCACACCCGAAATTAGATATTTCGGGTATAACCCTCGACAGAAAACTTACCGCGAGCGCCCACGTGAAATCAACTCGCCGTCCGGTATTGCACTACAAATGTCCGATCCCGCTATCGACAAAACTTCAATTTATCTCAATGTATGTATCCGGCCAATCTTACTGTATGCAGCCGCAGCTCGGGGTCCTGCGATCTCAAAGCCGAACCGGAAAAGAATCGAGTCCGTTCAAACCAAGGCGATCCGACTCTCGTCCGGAATGTGTCCGTCCGTGAGCAATCCCACCCTTCCCCGCTCAGCCAAAATAAAAACCGTCAAATAGGACACAATATCAGCCTCCAAAACTATGCGAACGAAACCTCTGTTCACGGTCGATAGTTAATTTATCGTCCTCGGGAAGATCGGACTAGGATTCGCCCGGCGAAACCTCGCCCCGGTCGTAAAACATATCTACCCAACAAACGTCGTGCCGCACACTAAACCGACGATCGGGGATACGGAGGCGACCCGCGTTTTCACGTCGTTTCGCCGAACGGAAAACGATCGGAAGCAACAAGACGCCTGGCGGGCCGCGCACGGTTGCGCCGTTACAACGCCGGCGCTTGTAGCGGCCCTGCTCGCCCGGACACCGCCAATACGTCCGCGATACATAATTGGCCGCGTACGGAGAAAAACGTCCGTACGTGCGTATCGTAACGCGTGTACGGGGCTCGGGCGTGAGCCCGCGGGCCGGGCGGTCGTTATAATAATATAAGTGTATAGGTACGTACGTCCATTCGAGGGGTGTGAAATGGGAAGGAAAATCGAAACGGCCCGGCCGAAAACGAATACGGACAACGCGTGCCGTTTCGCTTGTATACATAATGTACACGCGCACGTATATACGTATATACGGGTGTTGTCGTAGTTGTTGGTGGTTTTTTTTTTTTTTTTTTTTCTCTTCATTTCCCGACGCGGTTTTCCGAAAACCCGACGACTACCCGATACCCGGCGCGGTGCGGCCGACGACCCTCCTCGTCGCCGTCGCGCATTTTATCGCCGTCCCGCGCGCGCGTATATATCCGCGAGGATTAAAGTGCTGTTGCTGCGGTGCGACATGCAACGTGACGCGGCGGCGCAATTTCCGCCGGGCGCGCGGTTATCAGAAGAATTTACCGCGAAATATAATGTGCGGGGGACTCGTAAATTTGCCGCCGACCCTTGTCGCGCCCGATACGCGTTTTAAATTGTATTACGTATCGCGCGCGCGCGTTACAATAATTGTTATACCGCCGCCGCCGCCGTCGCGCATACCTCGTGTGCGCGACGCGAACGCGGATTTACGACCCGAAACGCGAGTAGGCGCCGCTCGGGTTCCGTTTCGGGGCGCGGTCCGGGCCCCCGGGAGATACCGCGGCGCGGAATACAATTAAATTCCGGGGAGCGTGCGATTTCGCGTCGAGATCGGCCGCCGCGGACGACCCCGAAAAAGTCGTTTTAAAACCGACCGGCCGGCGCGGAATACGAAAATATTACGTACGCGGCACGGTTTTATTAACGACGCGCGCGCGCACGTGTCTCGACCGCCGAATCGCGTACCGACAATATTTTACTGTTAAAATACCGCGGTGTCGCGGTAATAATTACGCAGCGGTTGTTTAACGGTCGGGCACGTGTCCCGCGTTCGCGAACCGTCCGCCCGGTCCCTTGCCCCCGGTGACCGGCTACCGGCCGAATCCGGCCGGCGATCATTTCATTTGATCGGCCCGCCGAAGTATTAAACCGACAATCGGAAAAAAGAAAATGACTTCGAATTTCAAAAATTAACGCCAGCGTCGAAAAAGGACGCGTTTATACTTTGCATTTTTTTTGTAACAATTAGGTGATCAATACATATTGATATCGATATTCTATTAACATAAAAGTACATTTTCGATCCGTCAAGGATTGCTTTTTTTTTACACGGCTCTACATAAAAAAAGAAAGTTTGGTCACCACTCCCGAAGACGAAGTTTCGTTTTTTTTTTTCCACGGTAAATGCATTTAACGCGACGTCGCGTCTGTGAATTTATACGATATCACACTCTCGGCGTATTACTTCGGCAAAGAAGCCGTCAAGCTCGGATTAAGGGTGGTGGGTGCCCCGGGGGTCCGTATCAGTAAGAGGACCTATTATATTAAAATGAAATAAATAAGCAAAAAAAAAAAAAGGTTGCTGGTTCAATCCTCGTCAACATTTCCCCGTCCAATTAATAACTTATACAAACAATAAATAAGTGAATTTTGATAAATAATATGGTATAGGAATAATTTTATTATTATAAGTTTAGTGCCCACACGATTATTTCCAGGCTTGGGACTGGCGACTATTATTAATTGTCCGTTTTTAACCTTTTTGTTATTTATAAACTGTTTAAAAAAAAAACTAACTTTATAATAATCATACCTAAATTATTCCATTTTTTAAAATTCACTTATTTATTGTTTGTATAAGGTATTAAGGTTAATTGGACGGGAAACTTAATAGCACGAGAAAATGGCGACAGGGGTATGTCCGACAGGGAAAAATCAGACAGGGATATGTCCATAAACAAAAAAAAAAAATCACTCAATTTTAATACTCTCAAACTGTATGTATCGTATGTTTAATTCTTATTAATAAAAATAAAAAAAATTAAAGGGTTCTCAACTATTTGAGTCAATTCGTAATTTGTGGGCCCCGGACACATTGCCCTAACTACCCTCTCTTAATACGAGTATCCGAGTGATACTCGCGTATGTTACAGACGTAGTACGGCGTGACAACTTTACGTTCGAGCAGGAACAACGTTGTCCCGTTAGTTTTTAATATTAAAACCAATGAACAATCAAATTTAAATAACTTGAAAAAATAACCCGTACCTTTTTGTTTGTATATTATCCCCGGAAATCGACATAATTGTATTTTATCTGATATTTATGTAATATGTCTCTGACTCTTTGTTTCGAGCTCTTTCAGCGGTTCTCTCCGAATGGGAGAATACGGGAGTTATATTTGTTTTATATTATACAAGTTACGCGAGTTTTAAGAATTCGGGCATTGCACACAGTGCCCGGGAAATGGGCATAATGCCCAATTTTCGAGGGCAAAGTTAAAATAAATTCACATTGTCGGGGCATTGTATAAAGTGCCCAACTAGATTTGGGTATTGTAGATTAAAACTTGAAAATATTAAAAAAAAAAAAAATAACTCACTATAGGTACTTTAATAAACGCCTCAAATATTAGTTGCCTATTAATAGTTTTAAAAACTATTATCCATTGAATTATTTAATTATTAAAAAATATATAATGTAATAATATTATACTACGTGTCTAACATTGCATTTTATTATTAAATATTTATTTATTATTGCATACATTAAAATATTGAATAAAATTAATAATAATAGAAATTAGTATTTGTTCATAAATTAAATATGTATTTCGTGAGTCATGATGTCGAACAAATAAAATAGGTATGTGGATATAGGTAATTATTACGCATAAATTTCATTCGAAATAAATGTGCCCATTTGATTCCGGGCATTGTGCACAGTGACCGGGCACTCTCGTACAATGCCCGGTCAATGTAGGAAAAATTGGAATAATAAACAAATTGCCCAAACTGTTCGGGCATTGTATCACAATACCCGGGCACTGTGCACGGTTTCATACTTTGCCCGTAGCATATATGTTATAAACTTAGGTTAAATTTCAATACGAATTTTAACATGTTGTCTCGAGAAGGGGTGTTTTTAGCTATGAACGTCCCCACATAAAGCGGTGGGGGATCAGTTTCGTACACGTATTTCGTTATAATGTCAATGATGTTACGCGCTTTTTGAACTTTTCGACTCCCGTCCCCGCAATTGTTATGTTTAAATTTCACCGATTTTCTTTCTTCGGATGTATAGTGTAATTGTTAAGTGTAGTTAAACGTCTATAGCACGAAAATAGGCGGGGTGAATTCAAACTCTATATAATAGTGACGGAGCTCTGCAACCCACTCACGGGAGTTTTTTATTATTTTTTTTTTTTTCTGTCGCGTTTGTAACGTTCTAATATTCGCGTAATATTCTCGTGGAGAAGTATTTGCCCCCTTCCCCCACCCCCCGACAAAACAACAAGGCGCACCAATTATGTATTAAACATAATTACAATCGCGTTCTCCTATGCACGTACAAAGTTTTCTGCCGCGGCCCTAGACCAATTATCTTTTTGTGCAGCGCGCCGCCACGGCGTTTTTGAACGTCGCGATTAACTCTCGTCGGCCGTTTTCTTTTGTTCGCGTCGATGAACAATAATTATAATAATTCGCGGCCTACCGTAATACTTTTAAACAATTATTATTTCCCCGTCGGAACGAATCGGAAAAGCCGCAACGGCAACCTGCGCTGCTGCAGCTACCGCGGCGGCCGCCTAGTCGCCGCGCACTCGTACACAGTCGCGGCGGTCGTCGAGTGGCTCCTTTGAATGCGCGGCAAAAGCCAAACGGGCTGGAGATTTCCGATTCGACAACCCGGCGGCGGTGCGGCGCGGTTTCCGCGCGGAAGTACGAGCGACGTCGTTGAACGTCGCTGCAGTGAGCCGCGGCCCGGAGGTACGCGAGGAGTCATTGTTTGCCACTGCCGTCGCTTCTGTTGCCAAGTACAGACCGGGTATGTGAGCGTGTGTGTGTGTGTGTGTGTGTGTGTGTGCCGGGGGTGGTCGAGGCACGAAAATATATATTACAATATTTAATATAATATAAAATACTGTACACGCGTAACAACGCGTGTAAGAATTACGAGCAATTATAGTTGTTCTTTTGCGTATCGCCCGAGCCACAAAAGGGGCTAAAACAATGCTCTTGCACGGGCCCCGCCGCCGCAGCCGCCTCTGCTGCTGCGAGGACTTGTCGTCGTAACGACGCCGGAGTCGCTGCTGGAGGATGTTGTTGATCGCCCGCTTTTTTTTTTTCCTTTCCATTTTTTTTATAACCGTGTTTTCTATTTCGGGGTCGGCGGATTATGTATAATAATAATAATAATAATATATACGAGTAGTGCGCGAGTGTGTTTAAAAAACAAAACAAAAAAAAAAACACAATGAAAACGAGTGCCGCTTTGACCCTCGCGAATAACACTGCAACCGTGCGAAGTGCCTGCGGTCTTGAAAACGCGAGCACGCCAAGATTCTTCGGTCGTAATCCGCTGTCCCGGAGGGGGTTCGCGAGATCGAATGGCATTTTTTTCCCCCGCTATAGTCCTTTTTTTCTTTTGCCGCCCCCCCCCCCTCATTTCCGTCCCCGTCATTTACGTTACGATATCCGCGAAGGATTTAAACACGGTTTCGATAAGAATCCGAATTAAACTGCAGTGCTTCGGGTCCCTCCTACGCACACGTCCAACCAACCCCGCAGTAAAATCTATTGTCCGCGGAATACGCGAAAAAAAACATTATTAATCACACTGCTAATCGCAAAAAATAACTAATGACTTGTTGAATATATTCTCGAAAGGTCCTTTCTTTATTGTTCGTCATTTGACAAAAAACCGATTGTAAATACTCTTCTGCTATATCCATCGTATTTTTTTATTTTTTTTTTTTCATAATATATTTCTTTTGTCTCCCCCTTTTATTTTTCTCGCGAACCGTTTGAACGAATAATATTCATTGTTTTCGTATCTTTTATATCCCATCGCGTGGCTCACTACTGTCGTTTTTTAGTTATTATAATCAACTCTATAATTACCCTGCATAACAACCGTAAAAATAAATTGTCGGTGTTTGAAAGAAAAATACTGCGAAAAATCGTTGGACGGTAAAGAATATAGAGAGCGGAGACGAAGGAAAAGCAGAAAGCTATAGACGATAACATTCGGAGAAAATAATATATTTTCAGATATCATCAAAAACAGGCCGAAGGGTTGGATATCGTGCATGCAGAAGAAACCATAACCCACTACTACCGCAGTGCTGGCATTGAATTCAATAGTGAAAATATCTTTACAAAGGCCGAGCAGAGTGACGGGAAAATGCTTAGTGCAAAAGAATGCTAAGGGAAAGCTTTAGGATATAGACCGAATTGGATGATTGGATGTGGTAGAGAAATCTGGAGTGACTAGTTTCAAAAAATTGTGAGATTATTGGATCGGCTCATATTATACATAAAATACGTCCAGGAAACCGAAAATTGTATATTTAAAATTTTTCGTTGAAAAGTTATAATTTCCAACGATATTAATATTTTCAAAGTTTAAAACCAATAAAAAAAATGTTCGCCTTGAAAAAGGTTAATTTTTACTTTTTAGTCATATATCTACATGTTTGATTTTTATCAACGTTTAATACGTTTTTGATCGAATCTCCTGCGAAATAGAAAAAAACAAAAATAAAAAAAAAAATCTTTATATTCAACATTATACAAAAATTATTACGCATCGGCCTATATATAAATATAAACTGGTAAAAAGAAGATTGAGCAATAATTCGCCAAACCGTCCGAAGGTAGAAAACGTTCGTCGTTTTTATTCGTGTTTATCATACGGATAATAATAGCGAAACAAAGGGATTAATGTTTTATGAGAGGCGCGCGTATTATTTTAATAAGCGTATTATTATTATACTCGTAGGTATATAAACGCGAACACATCAACGAATTATCCGTACATGGTTTATAATATTATAATATGGCTTTTTGCATAAATTAATATTTTGTGTTTACGTAGGACGAATACGAATAATTATTCAAACAAGTGATTTCACCGACGCAAAAACGAGGAAAACCAATAGATACGGGTTTTACGACTATTATCAAAATATAATCATAATATGTGCTATGATAACCGGAGAAAGCCGGACATTTACATAGGACGTGCATTGGTATATAGGCCACGGTTCGGAAGGTATTGGATATAGGGTTAGTTTAGTTTGTGCGCCTACAGCAACGCAACGTCATTAAAATTAAAAAAACGATTTTGGGATTTACGTACTCGGTTCACTGGTAAGGTAATAGTATTTAACCGCGCCTTTTTTTTCAGAGTGACCGGCCCAGAAATTAACAAAAATAAAATCAATATATAATCATATATTTTTATCAGTCTTTTAAATTGTTTTAGAAACACTGTCGAGAATCTAGACGAGTTTTCCAATCAAAGTCATCGTATTTTAAGAGAATATATTTACGATTTTCACCGTAAAATACTTAATAAGTATTTTACAACACAAGAGGTATAAGTGACAATTTATTGATATTTCGAGAAAATCAAGTTTATAGTTATTTGTATTTAATATAATTATTGTATCATCACTTATATTCGAATGATAAAAAAAAATGTTTAGCCGTTTGGCAATAAAGAGACGTAAGTATGAGCGTATGTATAGCTGTTGAGGACCCTTGTATCTATTTACTTCTAATATATTATGTCATTTTCATTTTAAGACTATTTTAGTGAGATTTAGTATTTGATACTAGATCGCAGCACAAGACGAATAATTTTCTTATATTCCTTTATTCCTCTTTACCACAAAATTATTTAAAAATGTCACTAACACCCCTTGTGTTCTTAGCGCCTCTTATACATAAAAAAAATATTACGCTCGAATTTTTTTTTCAAACACAACTCACGATTAATCTTGTGTTAAATTGTCAAACATTTTTACTTGACTTCAAAAAAACCTTCAATTGCGCTTTATGCATTCTGTGTGTTTCGGCCGGTATTCTGTGTCGCATGGCGATCCGAATACGGGGCAGTTTTTACTGCGATGGTATTTCAATTTGAACCGGAGAAACACCGAAAGGTGGCTAAATATTGTCATCATTATTATTATTGTAGTATTATAACCGTGCGATAATAATTCGCGCGCGGCTGATAACGAAAACGTTCGGCGCTGACGCGAGGGCAGGGAGGGCAGCGGGATTGAAGTGGGGTGGGGTGGGATACATCGTCGATGGCGAATCAAAGGGCGAAAGGGTTAAAAGGATCGGCTTGGGGCCAAATTGGATTTTAAACAGTGACCGGCGTGATGCCGCCGCCGCGGCCGTAATTAAGCAACAGATATCCCCTTTTCGCCAACGGCCGCACGCCGAGCGCCACCGGTCTTTTACGGGCATTTTCGACCTGTCCTGCTGCCCCTGCCCGCCCCTCGACCCTTTTAGAAATCATTAGCCCATTATAAACCGCGTTATTAATACGGGTTTTACGCGTAAATATAGTTTCGCGTCGATTTTCCGGTTCGATTGTGTGTATAATATTCAGGTAATAGGCCACTGACCGTTATACCTGCTATTCTATACAATTTATTACAATAATAATAATAATAATAACGTTATACCCGCTGACGATAGATTACCGTGAACCCGATAGTAAGTGCTCGGGGAAAAATTTAAGAACGGCCGACGATGACAATTACCGCTCCTGTAACCCCACGGGGACGACCCAGTAGCCTCCGAACACGCGAATATGATGGCGGTGAAATCTGAAAATTATGAAACGATATACCGTTTAATATTACGAATAGCATTTCACAACGGTACTTTTGTACATTGAGTGCGCTATAATGGTGCTAAATTTTGTTTTTTTTGTCGAAAAACACTTTTCCGGTTAGCGTTGCGATGTTTTATCTACATGATACCCTAAAATATGCGGGATTTTTGGATTTTTCACTTTATTTGAAATCTGTTTCTTCAAAGTATTTCAAAAAATCTGATAATAAATATGGATTTTTTTAATATGCCTAAGTGACCTTGGTTTTAAGGGGAAAACCAAGATTGTATATTAGGTTTTTAAGACTATAACCTAATTAGTTTATCAAGTTCCTCTCAGTATCCATAGCTTTACAAACTTTACCCCTACAACAGCGACCTACCCACGGGGTAAATTATATCAACGGGCTTTTTAAATTTAAAATTGGGAAAAAATGAAAATTATTTCATTTAAAACCTATAACTCAGTTGGCATCAAATTATTAGAATTTTACAAGCTGTGCTATATATAAAATATTGTAGCATTTCCGCTGAATTGAATAAATTTATGGGCGTGTTAATTTTGGTGTATATACATTGGTGTAATATACAGGAGAAAAAACCTGATCCCGCGTCCGCGAGTATCTACGTAGGTTTCGAGTAAATTTAATTTTCGATTTTTTTTCAGTCAGAATCACTTTTATAATGATCTTACAGTGAAGTTTCTTTTCTTTGCTGACTCCAAATAATATTTCTCCAACATAATTCGATAAGAATAACATAGTAATATCAAGATTTTAACTTTAAGGGGCTATTTATAAATCAAAAGTCGACATATCATTGATTTTTTTACCTAAATATAAGAGTAAAATTGTAAATAAGGTCATTATTAATAACAGAAGACAACCAAAATCAGTTTACACGAACAATGATCACTGTGATCTCACAGCTTTGGCGCAATTAAGAGAGATACTTGCATAATATTACGTGTGTTATTATTATTATTATTATTCGTATTATTTATGTGTGCAGTTTTTGTTGGAAATTTGATATTGCTATATACGTTCGTCCGTCTTAATGTGTAAAACACAATATAATAAACGCCGTTCTTATCGATTTACGTTTTATCGGTCTATTTTATTATCAAGGGGAGGTGGGAGCACTATGGTCTTTCAGAGTTTTAATGAAACCACGATTAAAAAAAAAAAAAAACCATCGTCCTGTAGTTACGATATACTATTACTTATTAGTAGGATTCCTACTACATAATATACACTATGCCAATATATACGTATAATATGTACTATTGCAGTGTGAAATAACAGTAGTATGTGAACCCGCACCGCACAGTCCGACCGGCTCTTATAAAGGGACCGCTTCCACAATAATACTATACGACGTATAATATATAGGACGTATCAATTTACCTTCATCGCGAATTCAGCGCACGATCGCCGCCGACACCCAAATCCATGATGGATGGTTCGTCAAACGTGAGCATCACGCACGTGGCGCACGCATAACCGACTCGCCAAGGTTCGTGTATCGTTCTAAAGTACGTCTTATATTCCTAATGTCTTGTATATTATACGAGTATAATATTTATATATATATAGAAAATATTGTATAGAAAGAGAGAGACAGAGAGAGAGAAAGAGAGAGATTCCCTGGTGGAGATGATGAGATATTGCACGCTATCTATATAAAATAGCTGCTGCTGTGCTCTCGGGTTGCAGAAACGTTGTCGCGACGGGAGGGCACACCAAAAAAAAAAAAATAAACGTATACATTTATTTATTTATTTAATTTTTTTTTTTTGCAAACAACCCCATCGCCTCCCCTTCCTCGCCGCCCATCCGCAAACCATCGCGATTTCCCATCGTGTTTGTTTAATTATTTCGAAATGTACTCCGCCGAACATAAATCGTTTCCTCCGTGACGCACCGGACTTCCTCGCGCGCGCGGCATCGGAACGATGAGAGAGGAGGTGCAAAAAAAAAAAAAAAAAGGTTTGTTATTTCGGTCGTCGTCGACGGCTTCCCCCCGAGCTCGCAGCACCAGCAAAGCCGATAAAAGTAATTAAAAATTACGGCGCGATAGGTTAAGGGAAATTGAATTATCTCGCGGCGGGACGACGACGATGAGGAGAAAAAAAAATGTATATAAATATTTATGAAGGTTACGGCGGAGGAGGCGGGAGACGGCGGTGAGAGGGTTCGGGACCGAAAAAAAAAGACATAAAATAATATTATATTGCCAAGTTTTCCGGTAATTAATGGCAATGCAGATAAGCGCACTAGGGTTCGTAAATTAGAAAGAAGTCGAAAGATTGCAGTTAGGTTTATATTTTTACATTATTATATTTCCGCGGTTCCGTTTTTTCATACATTTTTTTTTTTTTCAAATTTTTCGATTATTAAAATCTGTCCGAAAAATCAGCGTGTATATGTTATGAGGGGGTCGTAAATCTTCTACCGCAGGTTATCAATTTCCGCGGTCATTCACAGGGGATACACCTTTCTGGAAATACGATAGGTAGTATTATGGTAAGTTGAATACATATAAATAATAATAATAAAAAAAAAAAAAAAAGGTTAATTTATGGAAACAAATCCTGAGATACCTACAGGATAGGTAATATACTGTCAAATGTCATATAACTGACCGGCAATCGCATTGTATGCATACGTATTCCCAGAAGTATATATTGAACCCGTACATCGTATTTTCCATTAAATTATGAGGTTTTTTCTAAAATATCCGACTAAAAAATGTATAAAAAAAAGTATAGGTGCATACTTTATCGGTTTAAAAATTAAAATAATTACGGTTTTTTTTTTTTTAGTAACTTAAATGCTCATTTTTTTTTTTTTATACCGTTGAATCCCGTTTTTATAACAATATAACGGCTTAAGACCGTAAATATACAAAAAAAAAAAAAAAACGTGGGTGCAGAGTATTTTGGAGGCGGTATGCCCTAATTTAAAATTAAACTTTTGGCCTAATCGCAGTACCTACGTATAATATGTATATACTAATCTAAAAACAAATTCTCCCCCGACAAGATCGTCGTGGTGTTTTTTATTTTGTATAATCTAATAGCTCTATATTTTAGTTCTTTACAGAGTTCAGCTGGATAGTGATTTTTTTTTCTCGAAGAAGAAGCACCCCGAATGTGGTAAAAAGAGCTATATAGTATTGTAATATTGATTTAATGTTAATGTTAATAACTATAAAATCTTAAATATTTATATATCATTAAATAGCCATTGTTACCGCTCTACAAAACAACACGAAAATTACAATGAGTGTGTCCCATATAAGAATACTTCTATATTAAAATTAGTAAACAAACCTTTTTATTTAGAAAAAAAATCCTTTTTTTCCTGAAAAAGGAAAATATGATTTTGGTTTCTTACATGTAGATTTTTTACCTTTCCGTTATCTGTATTTTTCGAAAACATGGACTATTTGATTATATGGCCTAGTAATGACAAAACGACTCCATCCGCGTTGGACCCTGGGTCCAAGTGATTTCGATAGATAGTTGGGTCCAAATGAATTTTGGGTACTTTATTGCAGGTTAAGTCTAGGCTTTTAGTCGGTAATATACTAGTTGCACCCGAACGTTTAAAAGCAATACAAAATATTTTCCATCTTATTTTTACAGACTTAGGACTTAAGATCTATTTAGCCAGTGATTTTCATTTTTATCATTTTATCCTTTATACATTTTCCTTTTTGAAAATTACAATTGTATTTCGAGTTTTCTGAACTTTTAATTTTAATTTAAGTATCTATTCCGGCACTTTTTAAAACTCAATCAACTATTTTTAGATATTAGGATACACTCGTATTGTCGTGATTGCGAATGAAATACCCAGTGTACACTGGTATTTCATTTCAAAACCAACGTTTTTGGTGTAAAATAATCACACCGATGTAAAATTAGTCGCATGCAAATTAATAATTGTTTTTAAGTTATAAACAAATATATATATATATATGCCACAAATAAAAGTTTTGAACAATGATATTAAATTTACATCTATAGCATTCTTCTTTTCGTTATTAATACAACAATGTATACAAACTCAAATTATAAACTACATTTAAATTATTGTAATACAGAGGCAATTATCTCACTGGATTGTAGTAGAGTGCCTACTAAAATTATTCTGCACGCCATGCGAAAAATTCCTGCGCGCGCCTATGATTAAGCCATAATCTTTTCCTTCGGTCATTCGGAAATATTAAGTATTAAACTATACCACAGGTCACATGAATACTATATTAGTATACTAAATCAAACGAATAACTATTAATCAATTATTTATCAGTGAAAAGACAAATCTAGATCATTTTTAGAAGGTAAACAACAGTATAGATAAAATATTTTATAAACCATTATTGCAGTAGATCGTAGCAAAATAATATTATGTTGATAAATCATAAAAATAACGAATGATTAATAATTAATTCAAATCGAATTTACTATAAACTATAAAAATTATCTATGTTAATGTTATCAAGGAATTTTTATCATAAATCAACATGGTAACATCATTTTATAGTCTTTTCGAGCACACATTACTCCATACATTAGGTACACTGATGTCTAGACTCTAGGGCCCGGATTTCAATGCATAATACATTTTTTTTTTAATGTGATTTCAGACAATGCTTCCAAGTACACAATTCGATTCATATAACAGAAACTCCAAAGACGAAACTTTTATTTTGCCATTTTTTGATTTTTTTTTCCATTTTTCAATGTTCCTTTATTTTTTCATTTTTAGAGCATTTGTACTATATAGGAGTGTAATATAATATAGCATTTGTACACAATATGACCATTGATTAAATATACATTGTATATATTTTAATCTATGATTCAACTTCGTAATCTAAATTTAGCTAATTCAAAATTGTACCCACGTTTTTCGGAATTTCCAGTCAATCAGTCAAATACAGTCCCTCAATACTATCGCCGCTAGTCACAAGTCCATTTTTAAGGCTATTCCGCGGTAAAATTAATTTTTAGCTTCTTTTTTTTTTAGAGCATTTTTCAATTATTTTTAGTGCATTCTAATCCGGGCCGCATATAAGCAAAACGTACATTGTTAGAGAACCCTATTGATATCCTGTTCTCCGATTGACTCTGGTCCCAACAAGATAACCATTTCATTATCAGTAATATGATTTATGGTACCTAAATAAAAAAAATACCAATTTAAAATGCAAGTCTTTAGTATCATACAAAAAAAAAAAAAAAAATAAATAATATGAATTTATTCAATTAACTTAAAACACAAAACACTTTTTACTAACTGATAATGACTTTGTTATCTCGTTGGGATTAGAGCCAATCAGTGAACAGGATTTCCATAAGGTTCTCTAACAATGTACGCTTCACTTAAATGCATTCGGCCCCGACTGATGTCCGGCCCGTGTATTTTAATATTGCCTACGGATGTATACGATTTTGGCGACGTTTTTCGAAACTGACAATAATCGTATACTGCAATGTTAACCGACGAGCGCCGACGCCAAATTTTACGTTGATTAATTGATAAAGTTATGGTTTGCCGAGAGACGGCGCTTTATCACATTCTATATTGTGCTTACCGCAAAAACTCCATCGAATAAAAACTCGACTGCATGTGTATCGATTCGGTTTTCGGCCCCTTAATATCAAGATCTTTGTTCGCGTCAGGCGTGTTTATACGAAAAAAAAAAAAAAAAACAAAACAAAACCTCGAGTGAGCGTTCGGAACAAAATATATATATATATATGTGTATGCATTAATATAAACGGAATGAAACAATAATATATTAAACGCGCGACGACCGGTGCCGCGGCGCGGGGCCCGTTGATTTAGTATAGAAATTTGTCGGGGACGTCCTCGCACTCGAGACCGTATGATACGGCCGTTTTTCACGCCTCGCCGTCGTCGATTTCGCACACCGCCGGCCGATTAAAATACGGTGTGTCCCCTCCCGGTCCGCCGCCGCCGCCGCCGTAATACAACCGCTAGTTACTGCAATAATATAATATATACCGTGCGGCGGCGCGCTGTTACGTTTTTAATGAAATCCACCGCCGCGGGGCACTTGACCCCGCCGCCAAAGAGTGTATAAAACCGCTGTTGTCGTTGTCGTTGTCGTTGTCGTTGTTGCTGTTGCCGTTGTTGTTTGCGGTGACATGTCCACGGGCCGGGGCGCATAGGTGCGTAACGATAACATTGTCATCGCCGCGCGATAAAGGGAACGGCGGCGGTGCAGGTGTCGCGCGGCTCCTGCAAGTGACGTCGCGTCCAATCCGAAATTTATTCGCCGCGTGTTGTTATTATTATTATACTCCTCCTCCGGCGTCAAGTGGACCCGCGGAACGCGATATATTATTGCGGATATTATCGCCGCGTGTATATGGGAAAAACCGCGCCTCCCGTGCCACTACCGCGGTCGCGAAAAAACAAACGCGGGCGACGTCGCCCCGCCGTTGTTCGAAATCCGAAAATTCACTTACCAAAGACTGCGAAAATACTTTTACCGTAACACGCGTATATATTAGCCGGCGCACCCGCGTCGTCGCGTGCGGCCGCACGTTTCTCCCCCGGACACGGATCGCCGGCACCGTCGTGCGACAGCGTCCGCGAAATTAGATTCTTCGACAACGGCATTATACGCCCGCGTTGGTAGGTGGGTGGGGGGGGGGGTGGGTTAGAGGGGAGCGGACGGCACGGGGATGCGGTGACCGAGGTAGGTACACTACGTACGTCTACGTGCCCGAGTTGGTTTAATACCCGCGAGAATAAACAATTTATACCCGTACGACCGCGACGCGTGACCGGTGTAAGACGGGACGGACGGAACGCGGAGAGAGGGATGGCGGGAAATCAAAAAGAAAAAGAACCCCCCCCCCCGGAAACAAAAGATACGAGCCGAGAGAAAAAGGTCGCGCCTTTCCGCACATGTATATACACAATAACGTTATCTCCGCGTCCTGCTCGGCTCGTCAACGGATCGCGGCTCCTAATGCGGCTAATGGACGCGCGCGCGCTCGCTCGCTCGCTCGCTGCAAAGGCGGCCGGGACGGGGCGAACAACTACGCCTTTAGGCCGTTAAACCAATAATAACCGAAGATATTACACCGCGCCGTCATACGCCGGCACCACCGCACGCGTGTGGTGTTGAAAACGAAATGAGTGTTTGTCGTCGAGTCGACACATATTATTGTATACACACACACACACACGCAACCGTCGTCGCGGTATAGCTGCCGTATATAGCGTCACGCGCGTCCGTCTATACACACCGTGATTAACCGGAAAGTTCTGTGACGACGATAACTGCATAACACGGCGCTATAATATTGTTATTATTATGTTGGCAGTGCGCGCACGGAGGAAAGAGAACAATTTCCGTGTATATATATATATTTGTGTGTGTGTGTGTGTGCGCGCGCGCGTATGTATGTGTAATACGCGTGTAGAACGTACACGGCGACGTGTCCCCGCGACGGACATCGTAATCAGCGCGTGTAGTCGTACGGTCCCGCCGAAAATTCCCTATTTTTCCACCGTCGGCGCGTTATTATTATTATCGTGTTGTATTGTTAATTGCGATTTTCGGACGGCCGCGAGATCGCGCGCGGCCCGTTTAGGTTCTCGTTTATTCTCGCCTCGGGCGGACGGTGTCGATTCGATTAACTTTTATCATCTTTTTCTTTTTTTCACTTAAACAACCGGACGTCACTCGCGCGCGCGCTTCTCTTATTGTTTTCACAAACGTACGGCACAGAGAATGTATTACGGTCGTGAAGTTAGCTCCCCTCCCCCCCCCCGACTTTCTCTGATCCGTACGTAACCAACGACGTCGATATTTAGCAAATCGATTTTTAGAATTTGAAAATTTTGAAAGTCCAAAAACAAATCAATGCATATTGAAACTAACAGCGCAAAGTTTTGGACTATTTTTCAGTGAATAATAATATTCACAGCAACGTGTCCGCTCGCTTTCCCTCAAAAAGAGTACTATGAGCTGATAAGATAGACTAAACATTCCCCTTAGCTTGTGGACTTTTGCACTTTTCCCAGTGTTCCCTAACCCCAGTGAGAGCATTTATAAGTTACTTTTTTGTAGACTTTAAACTTAAATAGACTAAAAAAAAAAAAATCAATCATGTAAAAAATAGCTTATTTATTTGTTTTGATAAAGAATCTAAACTTAATACTTAGTTATTTAAAAAAAAAAGTCATTTTCGAAATTTGTATATAAAAAAATGTACACCCATTTTTCCGCATTTTGTTTTGTATAATCAATGAAAGTATAAATATTATAGAGTACAAAATATATTATGTGTGTAGTTGAGAGTAATTTTAAAAAGCTGTCCTAGAATTAATGGGGACGGGTGTAGCCACTATTATAGGTGGGAAGTTAGGTAGGTAGGATACAGGAGGGAATTTAATGTATATATCTGTAAGCAACGATAAACCATTGCGGAAGAAAAATCGATTCTGAGCAGAGTTCAGTTGATTCTGATGTTTTGTCATGATGAATGTTATATTATGGTTTTTTACATTTGCTGGACAAATCGAAAAATGACTTCCCTAAAGTATCTCCCTACACGGATTTCTTTTCAGAAAAGGTGTTACACTTATAATCGGAGCAAGAACTCTGGTAAAAAAGTTCACAGATAAAAAAAAATGAACATTATTTCAATACCATAAGCTTCTTCGCTTCAATAAGAATCTAAAATAGCATTGAACTTAACATAATATACCAAATTGTTAGTTTTTTAAAAACTCTTAACTTAACCTATAATAGTTACAATAAATGTATATATTTTTTTCAACCTAACTTAAACTCGTGCTTAGTTGTTTTTATTTTTAGAGTGACTTAAGCTTAACTAATTAAACAATCGGTTAAATTGTCTAGCTTTGATAAAATTTCTTAGCGTACATAATTATATATTATAGACTTTAACAGCACGCTTGTATATTTAATTTTTATCCAGGTTTTGAACCGAAAAAACGTTAAAACGAAACTTAATTTACCAAATCCACACCTAGTAATTAATAGCTATTAAACATAAGGAACATAAATGTTCAACCACGCCACGGGCAGGGGGGTATGCCCTCACAAAAAATTCACCACCCAAAGATTCGCGTGGTATTTCGTTTCAGGCGAGCATATCGAAAAGAGAAATTAATTCCGCCACGGAGGCGTTGACGGTATAAATTAAACCTATGCCTGAAAATAATCATAAAATTATAAATATTATTTAAGTAAATGCAAATCGGATTACATTTTAACTGAATAGTTTTAATCGAAAACTTCCTCGTGTATAAAAAACGAATATAAACTTTATATTATAAACTGATTACGGAACACCACTTAAAAACTTTTATATTACGGTTAACATTAGTTAACAATATTTAAATAATATTATTTTCAACAGCGTCCTTGCAGCTTTTCTTGCAGCTGCAGTGTTAACTTTCGGTCTGCACGCTTATAATAACATTTTAAACTTGTATTAATTCACTCGTGTTATTGTCACTATACCTTATGTACTTTTTCGAAAAGTAAATGCCTTAAGATTCAAGCTTAAAGTGTGTATTGAACTGATACATTGCTTAATTGCTGCTGGAAAAAAAATTTGGGAAGTTAGGATTAATAGAATAATTTAGTTGATATACATAATATGTTCGTAATCATTGCTAACAAAAAACGTTTATAAGCTATGGACAATTTTTATCCACATAAAACTAAATAAAAACTAATAATAAAAAAAAAGACACGACATTTCAAACGGCTAAAAAATAGTGCAGAAATTTGCCAATTATAACCTTCAGAATATTGTCCCGCATATATTTGGCCATGTCCGAGTATATAAACTTCAAAAAACGTAGACAATATTAAAACACGACGAGTTTTTAAATGTGAATGAACAATTTTCTTACTTATATATTTTATATTTATTACTATTATAGAGCGATAATAACTTTCGTTCGTACCACTTGGTTTTTAGAGTAAATTTTTCGTCGTTTCGTTATTTGTCACGCTACAGTGCCGTATAGTAAACTACGCGGTAATAGAAACTAGTCGTCGAAATATTATGTTTGATATTATTTATAAGGATATTATTTGTTTATTCTTCGCTCGACGGAATATCAAATATATTCTCGTCCCCAGGGATAATATTGTTACAGTCTCCGCGGTAGTGGAAAATAATGACATGCCTCGTGACCATCCAACCGCTGCTTTGGAAACGCGTTTACCATTAGAATGCGTCCTTGATCCTTACCATTTAAATTGAACTTTAGTAATTCCGCAAGTGTATTACGCCAAAATACCGCATTTTATAATCGGAGTTTTAGACTCCGTCAGACAAATTACTGTATTCGCGTATGTATGTTCTGTTTTTTCTTATCACTTTCAGATGACAAAGATTCATCCGGCGACTTTACGGCGATAACTAATTGAACTACTTATTCTTAGTTTTTAAACTGTGAGATGATTGTTCGAAACGTACAACGACGAATAGCCGAGCTGTGTTTTTGAACGCGATGATAGTTTTCTATATAAAAAAAATAAAAAGTATAGTTCCCATATAGTTCCTGATTTAGTACGCGTGTAAAGCGGGCGTCCCGATTCGATCGAGTGTTCACTATACTATTTTGTCCTCGTTGAATCGGTTTGTCGGTTCATTTCCAATGTTACGAAGCGAGCGGCAGTTATTACAACAACACACCGAACGAATTCATATAAAACAATATTAGATTAATTGAAAGTCACTCGACATATCGAGTCAGCAATCCGTTATTGTATACGAATCCGCGATGTGTATTCCGTATATTATAATTCATTCACGGGTTATGATGCGCGGGTCACATTATATACGCCTTTGCGGTGTATAAACGGATATTTATTATGCACGGTACCTATGCGTGGTGTCGTTATGATATTCGCGGGCAGGAAGAAGTCAAATGAAAAATACAATAATATATAGGTATAGTATGCGCGTATATTAAACGATAATGTATATAATTCGGTTAATTGAACGGGAGGGTTTAAAAGTGCAAACATTAATTAGGGTTAAACATTTGCAATTGAGCTGCACGTATATACATTATAGCCTATAAGTGGTACTCGTGAGTTCGCATATTATACACACACACACACACACACACACACATATATACGCTGCACGATAATCCATTAAGTGTGTCGAATTCGAGCGCAAAATTATGTTCGGTGTATTATATTATTATTATAATAAAGCGAACGGAATGGCTCTGACGGTTTGAATGGTTATGGGCTCTCGCGAGCCGTATGATATAATAGTATTCTTTGCGCGTAGATTATTGCAGTTTATTACTGTTAAATAATAGCAGGACCCGGATTAAGCGGGGGTGGGGGGAGCAGAGGGAGCCATGGCCCCAGGCTTCTGGACGTCATAATATTGTGGGCCCCTGGCCTTGGCTGGTAGCACTGTGAAAAAGCCAATATTTTGAATATGTTTATGGACCTTTAAAGTTGTTTGGACCCCCCCCACCCAGGTCCAAAATCGTCTGTGCTTGAATAATAGCGTGTAACGCGCGTGATATGCGGCCCGACATTTTTACCGCGAACCTATAATACGCAATACAGTTAAAATATGTCCGCTGGGTAAAACAATATTGATATATAGTATCATATAGACGTTGGTAGAGAAAAATAATCAACTCGTCAAATACAATGTCTAGCAGAGCCTCTCTCGATTCTATACAAAATATCCGTTCTTCTATATTTTAGTAGGCGAGTCGAACGACAAGAGCGGGGCTAGTTATTATATTATTGTGTATTATTGAACAAAAGAAATGTAACCGTGGTCCATATTCAATTTCTATGGTAACGCCAATGTTTTGTAAAGAACGCATTTAACTTTTATCCGAACGTGTACAACTTTTCATTCGTTAAGCTTTCATTTCGAAAAAAAAAAAAAACGTAAATCGTAACAATATTCTTTGCTTTCTATATCTCCTTGTGACTTTTATAACCCTCTTATTGTTTTGCCGCCAAAACACCATCTCGCCGTCTATCCTTGTCATGGACTATCTCTTTTCGTACCCATTCTAGTCCTCTTCGATAACGTCAATAATTCACCTTTTCCGGTTTTTCAATAGGCCTATCGCGAGGTCTCTTTTTCTAAAGTCTTCATTCTAGAGCTGCTCTAATCTCCCTCTGCTTTTTCTATTTTATGACTTAGCCATTGTTGTCTTTGTCGCTTCATCTAACTATAGTAACGGTTCCACGTGGACCATGTTATGTAGCTTCCCGGCGTACATTCTTAATTTGTTATATCATAGAAATATTAATAATTAATATTCCAATAACCTACTTACTCGTACAATTTATTGTTACCGCAATCACGATTTATCACTTTAAAATAAAGGTCACTAAATGATCCCGTAGATAATTTCCATTTCTTACCACTGAATGACCGAACGAACACGTTAATTTTATTTCAACGAACATGAACGGGAAAGCGCTTTTAGTGAACGTTCCAAACACCGGGCAATGCATAGTATATAGTTCTGTTAGTTTTATATTAAAGTCAGTCACCAAGAACGTGGCGTGCAGCGTAACCGCTCCTCCAGCCGATTCAGTCATCTATTTTTCTGTTATCGAAACCATAATAATGTCTATTTGATGGATTCGATGAGTTATTTTTGCGGTCGAGATCGCGAACTCTGTGGGTAATCGAAAACGATACGCTATATCCAATACGATCGATAAACAACGCGAAACGAGGGCGGTTAACCCGTGCGGGTATACTCGGGACACTCGGGAGAAAAACGTGACGAAACGCGAATAAGCGTCGGTTTTAAGCGACGACGACGACGACGTTAACCGAGGTGACGAAATTTCAGCGGGGACAGTTTTCGCGAAATCGGTTAAACCGGTATAATTTAAAAAAAAAAAAACAGAGAGAGAGAGAGAGAGAGGGAAAAAAGCGGGAAAAAAACGAGAGGACGATAATTATTATCAACTGTATATTATAATGTACCGTCGCCGGGAGAGCTGTGGGAAAGGCGGCGCCGGGACGCGGGAAAGACGCACTTTTATAATATTACATGTACGCGGGAGGAGCGCTGCGGGGGGAACGGCGAGAGGACGATGGTCGAAAGAAGTTGTAATTAAAAATGTGTAAATAACCGTGGAGCTCAGATAAGAAATTCGCGCGCGCTAAATGAATACGCGCGCGTTTATTCGTTTCGATAAGACTGATGCTTCTTATATTGTATACGTGTGTATATATATATTATAATATATTTTTCCGCCTGCCGGAGAAAACGAGTTGCAATATTAATGTGACCGCCGCCGCCACCCCGTGAAAGTAAGTTTTACTTCTCGTTTCATCTCTCTCCGCCGTCCTTTGCTGCAGCTCGTGTAGCGCGGCACCGTCCGCCGAAGACGCCTTCTGCGCTCCGCGTTTACCCTTTTCCTTTTTTTTTTTCCTCTACGTTATATTCCTTTTTTTTTTTTTTTTACTTTACTTTTATCGTCCGCGACCTCTTCGCCGAGCCCGAGGATACGAGGTGTGGGTGGAGGGATGAAAAAAAAGACATAACACATAAAAACGGTCATTTTAACCCTTTTGTTCGCGACGCGGTAGTATATTATTACAATAATAATATACCGATGAAGTACGACGAGTACTTACGCCCGTACACTTTTCCGAGACCCTCCGGAGGCGTAGTAAATTTTCGATTAACGACACGCCGTCGACACCGCCGCTTACTTCTCTTAAAGTCTTAAGGTGTGTACGCGTTACATAATACGAGTTTACAAGTTCAGTTTTATATTTATGCGCGCAAACTGCAGCGCAGACTTGTAGGATAATACTAATTATTATTATTATACTTATGCGAATCGTAATTCACGCGACAGTTTGCATTATCCTACTTAGTTCAATATTTGTTCGCGCGAACGTTTATTTTTAAAAACAATTTTTTTTCCCGTCTGTAAACAACATTTCCACCATTAAGCGGGGTTCGCGCGGAGTCGTAAATTGAACGAAAGCACTGTCACCATAGGAAATCTAGTCGCCATCACATTACCCAGTGTTTGCTTGACCTGCCGTTTGTGGTAGTCGCAGTCGTCAACGACCGAAAATAGATCGTGAATACCTTACTGCGTGTCGGAATGAGTACACGACCGGTACAACCGTGAAATGTGTACTGTCGTGCCGCGCCTACGAGTTTTATTTATTTTAAACATTCGATTTGTGTGATCGGTGCTAATCAAGCAAGTTGTTTAGGCATGCGCCGAACGAGTAGTGTTCTCGCCCAATTCACGACACCGCGTGTTAACCCATTCATAATCTTGCTCCGACTGTCGATTTCAGACGTGGTTTTCCGGTACCGCATTTAAGTCTAGTTTGTTCAACAAACAAGGTAATTTTTTTTTCTCGAGCAATTTTTCCTAATCCAATTAAACGGAGGGGAAACCAAGAAATAGCTCCGGTCCCTCGGAGAATCTATATCAACTGCTGTCCGTTCTTGTCAGACTCATTGATAACCGTTGACGATAGTTAATTCTATATCATCGCATCTATTATCGCCTATTATGTCGTATACGATTAATATTCCATAGACTATAATCGATCCTACGACTCGCTCGGCTGCTGATTTCATACCGGCACTTATCGTATACTGCAGTCGGCTATATAATTATTGTTTTATATATAATGTTATCAACGGTTTCGCGTATGCCGGACGTGTTTTCACCGCTGAAAATCATCGGTACCTACCTATGCTGCAACGTTATACCGCACGCTAATAATATAGACGACGTGCCCGCGGTTTTTAGTTTTTACCGCAGCGGTCGCGATGAGATTAAAATATTTAAAACCGCCAACGACTGCCGGGGCGGAGACTCGTACACCGCAAAAACACTCTTATATATACCTACAACTCGCGTATAATAATCGCGGTAATAATAACTGCAACATTATAATATAATGACGACGCGCAATAATAATAACAATAATGATAATAATAATAATAATAATATTATTATTATTATTATACCGAAAGATCGGGAAGAAGAAGCGAAACTCTGCGGATTAAACGCTTAAGATGACGGCGGCGGAGGCGATACGTTATGATATTATTATATCCGGTGCAGGTCGTACAATACTCGGGGCAATAAAAACAATAGGGAGCAATAAAGAATACGGCGCGTACCGAACATATTTCAAACGAAAAAATTAAACCGGAAAGGATTACGAGTCGGGGGCCGCCGCAGTAGTTATATTATTGTAATAATATACGTATAATAATATAATCTAAGTAACTTTTAAATGCGTTCTGTACTTATAATATGCACCGCACGGGATTTGCGTAAACGAACCGTCGCGCGCTCTGCAAAAACTATACTACGCAATCGAGACGCAGCCCTATTCACTATAATAGTGGACTGCGCTTCGAGCAGATATTAGTCTGATAAGCCGAAAGAGGTGGGTGTCCGAGAAGAGAGAAAATGAAATCCGTATTTTTTTTCCGCATACACGATACACCTCATTATGATAAATCAATATTTTCCATGGGAAACTCAAAAAATATTTCTTTTTTTTCTTCCCAGATATGCCGTTTTTATAGTTATAGGCGAATGGTTTGGCGAAAAGATGCAGTTCATTAGCCAATCAGCCTATGATGTGTATTGTCGATCAACTTATTTTAGGTTTTAAATGGAGTTCGGTGTATTTTCTGGAAAACGATTGAATCGAATCTGGAAATAAAATATATTGTTGAATGTTTATACGGCTAAGTACCAAGCATATTGAAAATCGTAAATCGAAACTTATAAAAAAATAATAATAATAATAAGTACCTGCTATGTAATAATATAGACTATTCGTTTCATTCAATAAACAAAAGTGCTGATTTTAAAAAATATAGAAAAAAATGTAATAATTTTAGTTGTTAAAATTTACATAATATACGAATATCGTGGTACTTATGGCGCAAAAATATGTTACCGGACGCATAAGGTAGGGGAAAAGAAAAAATTATTAAATCAATAAAATAACCAATTGGGAAACGTACTAAATTTAACTTAACTATTTTCAGTTTATACGTATTATTACATAGTCTTTCTATGCCGAAAAAAAAATATATTTTAAATTTTTTCCGCGTATAATAAAAAAGAAAAATGCACGTTGAACATTTGTATAAACTTTGCATTACAACTTGTACAATAAATAACGTTATATTGTAACGATTGTCGTTTCCATTGTCATTTAAGGTGGTTGTTGCGAACTCGCGTATTTCACACATTGTGTACTAGGTATATACTTATACTTAACATCCGCTCGCAGTGCATTTTAATGTTTAGCAATGAGGTTTGAACGGTTACATTATAGTTAGGTTATCTCTTATTATATAAAACAAATGCACGCGCGTATCGAGGCACGCTCGAACGATAATTTAAAATGGAACCTTTTCTTCGCATATGCATATGAATATATAAATTTGATGTAACACATCATTTTCAATATAATATAAATTTGTATTCAATGACCAAGATGATCACGAAGCACTATTATATTCAACATCGTAATATGGTGAATGATATATCTATATGTTTATTTTATCGTATGTGTGTGGTACAATCACTACAACTATGAACTCAAAAAGATCTGGAATCACGAAGAATTGTGTCTGTTTCTAATTATTATTTATTTTCAATCTGATCAATATGATTAAAATATTGTCTACACGTAAGAGTTAACACATTAATTTGGATAACGACCAGAGAGAACAAGTGCAATAATTCGTATTATAGCTATAAAAATTAGTGTAAGAGAAGTTAGTATCAGTGTAAGCAGTAAAACTATAATATAATTAGTATGATCGAACAGGCCCAGAAACAGCCTTACTCAAGATAAAGCCATTAGTTGTTTAATAATATAATAGTGTCAGTCTATCTATATAAGGAAGAATTCTTAAAGATCTATTTATACGGAGCAGGTGCGTCATTTGAGGGATTCAGACTATACTTTGGCGGCCCTATATTTTTAAATGTTTATTTTTTTTTTTTTTTTTTGGCCCGCATAAAATATTATAATTGGGCCGTAGTTGATAAAATGTAAAATGCCAAAGGTAATCGAACCACTGTCAATGGTTACCTCTACCGGGATCCGACTGTCTGTGATGTGGGAATTAGACATAAGGAATTTTTACCACTGTTAATTGTTATCATGGCTAAATAAACAAGCATATCAGCAAGAGAATAATGTGATTTGAAATTCACTTCGTAGTTTAGTATCAATGTTATTGTAATGTCAAAAAATTTAACGGAACATTTTTAGAAAAATTGGCTTGATTCAAAATTTTGCATCCCTGCTGAAAAACATAAATGACGCCCCTGATGGAAAGTGGTAATGATTGGTTACGAAACCTAAACAATTATATCACTTTAAAAATTTAAACTTTGATGATTCAGAAAAATACCAAATATCCCGATGACTGGATGAGTTACAAACAAAGAAAAACCGCGTCTACAGAAATGAACGAGAATATATTTTAATCCTGAAGATATAATATGATAGATTATTATTATATTCAGGCAAGAAAATATTGATTGAAGGATACGTGGGAAGAAGAAGATCAAGGGCAAAATATAATTTGATCCAAATCACGAACAAATATATGAATCTAAATATGAACTAATAAGGTACAGCAGAGAGCAGGTACGGAAAACCAGGACAAACCAATCTTAGGACTATTAACACTTGTAGAAGAAAATACGACTTGAATACTGTACACGAACGGCAATTATTCTATTTTAAATTAAATATTTGCCGACAACGATTACCGAACAGTTATTTTTTAGATTTGAAATGTAACAACGAATGAATTAGTTTTACAATGATGTGTATTTTTATTTTTATTCTCTGCACAACTTTTCTACCAGAAATCTTGTTCCGATATATCAAGAGGAGCATTTTTGCTGAAAAGAAATTTTATCTAGTCGATACTTTATAGAGATCATTTTTTTAAATTTTCTAAGTAGTGTTCATAATAATTGGAAAAAACGTAGGAAAACCGGGAAAATGTATACGTACGTGTATGTAAAAAAAACTTCGCGCCGAATAGTTTTCCGTTAGAAACGGTTTATCGTTGCGTACAAACACAAATTAAATTCCCTCTATATTCTACCTTCCTGACTTCTCACCTATAATAATGGCCCGCCCATTCGTGCGAAGTATGTCCGTCATTTTTTTTTTTTTTTTTTTTTTGTAAATTTCAAGTGCTAGAAGTTCCGAACCCCGATAATTAATGCTCGTAGTTCATCACCGCCGACTCGCCATCACTGTAAATGCAGGTACCTACCTAAATAATAATATAATATATATAACGGTGTGTATATGTATTTATTTTGTTCATACCTACCTATATACTGACTCTCGTGGTCTGATAGTCTATAAATGTTTGCGGGCCGATTGTTTCGAAGCGCAACGGAGCGTTAAATAAAGGAGAACCCCCGCGTGCATTTGTGCCAAACACCGTTCGTATCGGCGGGACATATTGTATTATTATGCGTTTTATTGTCTTTAGAGAAACGGATGAGAAAGGAATATTTAACGTACCTATATATATACACGATACAGTATATACGCGATAGTATGGTACGAGTAACGACTATCATAAAAAAAAAAACGGCGGAGAGCGGTGTTATTCGCTTATAATACCCCCGAGATATTCGCGAGCCAGGGTTTGTTTTTAATTAGTCAAACAATACGACGTAACGATGGCGCATTATCGTTTATTGTTTGCGAGAAAAAAATCTATACCGCACGAACGTATATTATACAATATAGGGACGGGGAAATATACCCACCCATCCCCACGAACGCCAGTTCTCCAGATTAAACTCTACGTGATTTTTTTTGTTAGCGTCTCTCGCGTGAGTCTGTCCGCACGTTAGATCGGCGACCTGTACATTTTCGATACAGACACGCATAATTATTATAGTTTTTGTAATGATTATAATTAATCCTTTCTTATTGTTCATGCGAATTTTACCTATGTACACATTTACATGTAATCAGAAATAATATACGAAAACTATATGTATGTAGTATACGACAAATTTATACGTACTTAAAACATTGGTGAACATTTGAATTTTACAAAAAATAAATAAATCATAATCTTACTATGTTCTTTATACATAGGTAAATTATAATTAGACAAATGCTGATAATTATCGCGGGTAGGCCACTATTGTAGGCTTTTAGTTAAGAGGGTAAGATATATAGAACAAATTAATAAGCGATTCTGAATAGAATAGTGCCAAGGTAACAAAGAAATCAAACTACAAAAAAAAAAATAACTAGGAGTATGCTACTTAGGATAAATGTTTCAAATAAAGTACCACTAGGCAGAAATTCCGCATTTTTTAATGTACTGCGTGAAAAAATTGGAGCATTTACTTAACCGAAAAGGTTTAAAAAAAAAAAAAAAAACATACAAATTAACCTTTAGGATAAAATTCACTGCTTTTAAGGTTTAAGATAAAAAAAAATAGAGCACTTCTATTATCTTCAAGAAAAAAAACACATCTTTCAATCAATATAGCTTTTTTGTTGTTCTCAGAATCTAAAATTTAATTTTGGCGATCATCCTCAGAGAGATTTCTCGAATGGATCAGTATAGAAGGCGTTTTTTTTAATATTTTAATGTCGAGGACCAACGTTCGCACTTTAATGGAATTATTTTTTATTTTTTTATATTTAATGGTTTATTTGTCTTCGTTTCACTTGAAGAAACTTATCATCCCCTTCCTATAACAAATATTTGGATAAACGTTTACAATGCGATTTGATCGCTTCGATTGATACGTCGTCGTCTGAGAACTTTGCAGATATTATCTTTAAAACGACGACGACGACGACGAGATAATTCCAATATTGTTTGTGATCCGGTTACGCCCCAAAGAATCGTCAAACAACTTGATATTTAAATAATGGCACTGCTGATGCTGCAGAGAGTACAATAAATAGTTTATTTATCGTTAGAAAACGTATTCATCCGGGATGTTTGAATAGCGGAATTAAATAATACAAATTAATAATAATAGTATTATTATAATTAGGTATTATTTCGCACGGACCACCAAACGGACGGATAACAATCGCGAGAACAATACCCCAAAATACATAATACACGGGTGTCGTCGATAGGGGGAAAACAACTGGTCAAGTTTGAATTGGACTCGCACACAAGTATACAAGTAAAAAAACACTACTACAATCTCACGCAATAATTATAGACGTTGAAATTACTGAGTAGTGTGTACCCTTAGGAACAACTGGAAATATTTGCTAACAGGTCCATGTTAACCGTGTTAAGGTGGGATGTGAATTGGGTATGTTTGTTCCGAGGTGTCAAAGCTGTTAAAAACTTCAGGGCGCTTACCCGGCTCAATACAAAACTTGAAATAATATGATCAATTTAACTGTTTTGCTACTGTTTAGTTGTTTTATTTTTAAATGCTTAGCTTAAAATAATAACAAAAGATTTATTCAAACAACATGTTTGTTAGAATTAGAATAGCGTAAGTAGGTACAACATAGTCGTAGTCCAACACGGTAAATTTCACTCTGAAAACGTGCAAAGTTCTCGGTCAGTGAACGTATTTTAATCTTAAACCAATAAGAAACTATACAATGTACACATTTTGAAAGAATTTAGTAACCTAGTATACTAAGCTTGTATGCATAAAACTGAATAAATTAAATATCTCAATTCGTAATAGCTTTGACATGGCATTTTCATAGTACTTATTTTTCAATATTGGCTAATATGAATTTTTATTTGATTTCAATGTTTAGAATTAATATTGATAATATATATATATATTTATATATAATAATCATGTTACGAATTCATATTTAACTTAACGATAATATCGTGTTGTCAACCGAATCAACAACCGTAATCATGCACTTATAGTAATTATACGGACGGACGAACTAAACTTGTGTTAAGAAACCTAATATAGATAATAACAATTCAGGTAACTATAGGTACCTACTACAGCAACGAGTATAATCTAATAACAATAAATCAATGTACACGTAGCTTTGTTAATAATCAATAATGAGTAAATAATAAATCGTCCGTGGAGAAACGCTAAATAAAAATATTGTAAATTAACGAACGATCTGTGTAAAAAATATCCTAAAGTACTGTGCTAATTATTGTTCGCTTATCGGTAACCGTAGATCTGTAAGCAACGATAAACCATTGCTGATTAATCTCACGCGATAATAAAACTATAATATTTTATACACCGTGAGCCTTTTGCTTCTTCGAACAACTCGGTAACAATACACATGTTTTTACTTTTTATGTAAATTCGTTCGAGTTTTTAAATATTAATATCACAACTTTTTTTTTCTATTTTCTCATTTTTTTTTTTTTTTTTGTTATTGGTTGTTTTAGTGGCTGTTTTAGCCGGTCTGAGCGATATTTTAACGTGTGAATTTCAAATCGACAAGTCGTTACAGAACCCCTTACACAGACGGACGGATGCACAGACAGACAGAGTTACCGGAACAATATAGGGTTCGTTAGAATCTATGTGTGTATGTGATAAACGGAACCCTAAAAATCGATTTCGGCGGGCTTAAGTATAATTCGTAAAAATAATGGGAATGCCTACGCAGCGAATAGCACGACCCGCGAGAACATCACATACCACGTGTGCGATAATATCTGCAGAGCTGTGATGAGCTGCTGGCTCAGACATCGGCGTGGTGGGTGCGGTGGCGGCGACGGAGGAGGATATGTGTTCGTGATTCGGTCCCCGAGAATAGTCGAACGCAATTTAAAATAATGGCGTCGAATAAACGCGTGTGCGCGTATATGCAAATTTTCTGATGGGTCCCCGTGATGGGCTACGGAGAGGCAGTTTAGCAGGTGATATTGTTTCGCGAAAAGCGAGCGGCGGTTATGTCCCGAAAAATCGTACCCCAGAGATGAGCGTCACTGCAATCTGAACGGAAACTGTAGTGAAATTTAACGGCCGACGGTTCGGTATACCTACCTATAATATACATAAATATTTTTTTCCGTTATTTCGTTCTCTCGGCTTTTTAACAAGGTTTACATCCCGCGAATTTGCATATATACACTCCGGTTAATTAGTTGCGCATACTGCAGTGTTATACGCCGATTTGTTTTTAAGTACCTACTCGCTATATAATAATATACGCAAACCGATTTCTGTAGCAAATGTGATGCGTTCCACTAACGGTGATATTGCCTGTACTTTAGATATTTGTGCGTTATACGTTATTCGCAAATAATATACACATAGATAACGCACACTCGCACGTGAGAAGCACCGAACGTTATAAGATTCCGTTGTTTTAACACGGTACATACTAATTTTTAATACTACAGTGACTGTATAGTAAGCTAAGCATGTTCTTCGCGAAACGTCTTTGAAAAATTTATATTTTCTAAAATGCTCTCGTGGCCAACGTATACAATTTATTATAATAGGTTCTCTCCGTCGGGTTTAGTTTATAGCTCCACTGTTTTAACGGCCTTAACACAATCTTCTCACTTTTACCTTGATTACAATTAAGAGCCTTTTGTTTAAATAAGAACTTCCTCAATCACCTGCTCAACTAATTTGATTTATAGGAATAATTAAAAATAACCTACATTCAACATTTTAACAAACGAATATTTTATCCATTTATTGCACTAAAATTTATAACCACATATACTGTATAGGTATACATTTTACATTATATAACCCTATATATAATATATTATGATGAGTTTCAATTGCTTTAAACTGTATTCAAACTTTAAGCCGATAACGCTAAGTTAATAAATAGATAACATTATAATAATTCGTGTATTGTAAAAGTAAATTGCTTTCGAACGGTATCTATACAGGAATTTTTATTGTTTTACTGATAAAAAATTTGAACTATCATTAGAAATTGGATTAATAGTAAAACGATATTATAATAATATGCACTGTATTAAAAATTTATGATCAGTAAAAAATGTTTTGTAACTTTATTAAAACTTTAGTTTATTAATTCTATTTTGTAATTCCCAAAGTTAATGTATAAAATGAAATGTAATATTATACGCTATGAAATATATTATGCGCTAAGAAAAATAAATTTGTATATAAAAGTGTTATCTAGGCGACCGACTACATAATTATTACGTATTTTTATTTTAACACGAACGTGCGTATTGTTAGCTCGGCTCCTTTGATAAATCTTCTTGTTATATTATTTTTGTTTTCAACTTTATAATCTGATGAACATATTTCGCGTTGTACGTGATAAGTGTAGGTAGGTAGCAGTGCTGATAAAACATATACTTTTTTATCAAGCAATATACATTATACACTGACGTGTAATACTGCGCTGAAATTGACAATATTTTGAACAGCGGAAAATTACATGCGGAAAGAGAGGTCTATTATAATGGCGATACCCATGGGACTTGGAAATTGGGGGGGTTAACTCGATCTTCACCCTATTGTTATTAGTTTTGAAATCTTAACTCAACATACACACTGCAAAAAGTAATTTAATCTGGCACTTCCCTTTGTATGATATTATTTCACACTGACTTTAACTATATAATACCATAAATTCGACTTATTACTTTCAATTTAATGTCTCGTCTATATTACGAGCGCAAATGCTTGTTCTGAAGTATACAACGTTAGACAATTCGGTTTGAAATCGCCGCCGTACCTACTGCAAAATTGGAATA
The DNA here is from genome assembly GCA_902439185.1 of Cinara cedri. NCBI lineage: Eukaryota > Metazoa > Arthropoda > Insecta > Hemiptera > Aphididae > Cinara > Cinara cedri. Next base: position 4,001,058 of record CABPRJ010001426.1, read on the forward strand.
AATATTTATATATATTATAATATGTATACATATGTATACAATAAATATGTTTTTTCTAAAAAAATATAAATTTATAATTAGAATTTGTTTGTACCGAACGCTGCAGGAATGTTTATGATCAATAGCGAGATTTCATGTAATCAATATTTATTATATTATAGAATCTGTTATGGAAACGGGAAATTTAAAAATAAATTTTCTTTTTGAAGTTATAGACCACTAAAAGCATCCCGTTTGACCTTATATCCAGTCCAACTCTCGACTTAGAGATTTCACATCTCTTATCACCCCGTCTTACCATCTTAAACGGAAGCATATAAGGGGTTTCTAACAAAAGTTAAAAAAAAAAAAATTGATACTGCTGATGGGTATTTTAGGAGAGAAGTTGGAAGATAATTTATATGTAGGAAATATATAGAATAATTTAGTTTATAATTATACGCAATGATAAACTATTGCTAACGAAAGACGATTCTGAGCAGAGCGATTATTAGTCATATTTCTTCTCTTATTGCCAAGGCATCCCAGAAATCAATAAAAATGATCGGTTTTTCCCATTTATCAAGAAAACTATAAAGAAAATTAAATAATGACGTTGTCAATACACAAACTGACTCAGCAATTCTACGAGAAAGTTTCTGTTAAAGTTGTTTACAAGTTTTTTATTGAAACACGATTTCAGGTAGAAAAGTTGTTGAAAAGAAGACAAATATATAATATGTTATCCGTAAAATCAAATATAAAACAACAAACAACAATGTATATTTTCATTATTCGTAAAATTACGACTGTTTGCACAATCGCATGTATGCATTCTTGGATTTAAACACTATATATGGTTAGATTTTGCGGTCAAACATTCATTGGTCCCAAGATGATTTTACCTGTCATCTGTATACGATATTTTTTTCTTAGGGTCACCATGAAAACGAATATCGAAAAAATACCCCCCATAGTCGCTCAGAAAATATTCGTATTTTTCAGTTTAATGATAGGTCAGTTCGCGCTGATATCAAAACGGACTGCGCAAAGTTGTCCCCATCGGACGCAAAATCGCGTCTAATATCATAGCCTCAAAATATTGATGTTTATGGAAATTATTTCGCGTACAAGCGAAAATCGAATGTATTGTATAACGCCAAAACGCGCGGACGTTGTAGTACACGGAAGTCGTATGCGGTTGCCGAAACGCCAAACGAATTAACCCGAAGTAAACGTCTTTATGTGTACCGTGCGTTCTCTCGGCCGCCAATTCGCGCGATCCCGCGCGAGTAAATAAATCTTCGGTCCGGTCGGTCGGACGTGCTTCCTCGGCCTCCTCGCCGCCGACAAACGGATATCTATCACCATGCGGGCGTGCCCTGGCCGGTTTCGGTGTATACAGATATATATATATACATATATAATGTATATTCACCGGATATAGACTGAGCGTATAAAAACACCGTAGTAGTAGTAGTAATAATAGTAGTAGTAACAGCAGCAGCAGTAGTAGTAGTAGTAGTAGTGGTGGTAGTGGTAGTAGTGGTAGTAGTAGTAGTAGTAGTAGTAGGTATAGTATTAGCAGTGCTCAGTAGTAGTGGTATGGTAGTAGATTTCCCACAAGACGGCAGAAGGAATCTCCAAAGGTATAGGAGAGGCATGGGCACCTATACACGTATCTATCTATATACGTGTCGGAATGGCGGCATGTATACAGCGAGTAAGAAGCACCGGGGTGCGTGGGGGAGACGGCGAACGGTGGGTGGCCGAACTCCTTTGATAACTAATTAAGAAGGTTTGGCTTCTCTCTGCCAAGACAAAAGGAGTAATTAGTTACCGCGGCGGCAAGTTCCTTTGGGCGCAAGCTGGCTAAACAATATCTTTTCCGATGCCCCGAGGGCACCGCCGGCTATACACCAGTCCAAATTAATAGCGCACATCGTAATTGCTTTTAATACAAACTGCCCGGTCGGATCGACAAGACGCGCGCGGCCGAACCCGGTGGCGGCCCAGAGCAATCAAACTTTACGCGCGCGTGTGAGACGCGGGCGCGCGCCGGACTTTTTGGATTTACGAGCTGCGTGTATCGCCGCGAGTATAAATACTCGTATATCGTAATATAATACGTATACCTATAATTGGCGGAGACGAGTGTATTGTTGTAATAACATAATGTTCAAGCGCGTGAAAAAATAAATCTTTTTTTTTTTTTTTTTTATACACCACACCGTCGTAGCAGTTTTTTTCGGTCCCTCGATAAAAAGAAAACCACGTGCCACGTTAAATAACCCTTTCTTTTCTTTTTTCTCTTTTTTTTTTTTTTAGTCTCGCCTCGGTCCCCCGTTTGTTTAACCGATCGAAAATCGTTTCAAAGTTCTTTGTAATTATATTATTATATTATAATCTTCTTTTTATATCCGCACTTCAGACAACACGGTTGTGTACACTGTGGAAGTTTTATATACCTACCGGGGGGGGAGGAGGGGATTAATTCGTGTATTTTCTACGACCGTTTGAAATCGAATTGGGAATCATAATTCTACGATGGATATTTTGTTTATTTAAAACACAAATGAAATATGTAAATTATTCTGCTCGGCTTACACGTACATGTTATTTAATATATTTATTTATTTCGAAAATGACGAGCAAAATAATTCAGGTACACCCTTGGTAAGACAATAATAAACAGTTATAGAAATACAAAAATAAAAACAATCACAATTTCATAGAAACAATGGTTTCAGGGTTCGCTGAACGATATTCAGCGAATTAATGAAATAAAAACAAAAAAAGAGAATTTATTGGCAAATTAAAAAAAATAAAAGGGATAGTATGATAGAGCACATGCTATTTTTGAAGTTGTAAGGTTACGTAGAAAGTAAAATTGGAACAAAAAAAGGACCAACCACAAATTCTTAACTACATGAAAATGAAAATTAAACGAGAGTTTTGATAGAGAAGTATGAATACCTGCAACCGACTAATCGAAAGACTGAAGACCAAAAGGAGAAGAGAATTTATGTTTACGATAATTCAATAATTTTAATTTTTTATGTGAAACATTTATAAAATATATACCTATAAAAATAATATTATAATAACTTACAGTAATATATAATTTACTTACAAACGTCATATAGGACGTAGTCATTCTCACCGCGGTCGATAAATACTTTTTTGAATTTATGCAATAAGTAGTTAATCATTTTTACAAAAATAAAAAAACGCACAAAAATAGTGCCATGTATGCGTGGGACACATATATCCATTTACATATTATTATATACTCGTAGTACTGAATTTTAATATACCTAGCTAATTAAACAAAAGTACGCAATACGCGACAAACAAAATACAATACACGGAAAAATAATATACTCCATATATTATATGCGGTGTGAAAGCTACACTCTTTTTTTGTATTTATAAATAAATACACATTAAGTCTAATTTAAGTCGGGGAAAAAATAACTGTATTCAAACATAATAGTCGCATGTTATGCGCATTAACTCATTATTACTAACGAATAGTAGATTTTTATCCAAATCATATTATACTGTTACGAATTTACGAGTCTATAATATATTATACGTATATTATGTATTTTTTTTTTTTTTTTTTTTTTTAAGAGTTTTGATTTATACTGACAAGTAGAAAATATATTAATGTTTCTTTATTTCTTACAAAAATATACACGAAATAAATCAAATTTATGTTGAAATTATACGAATTTTAATTGGTAAACCTAATAATTTAACATAATTTTTATAAATCAAATTATAATGAAAATGAACTCAAAACGACATTCATTTTAAATAAATAATACACTGAGCATAATATATTTATGTTCCTATTGTTTTTGTTTTTTTTAATTAATTTGGATTTTTACATCGTATAACGCATATAGTTTAATGAAGATATTATAATACTAAATATAAATATAAACAGTAAATTAATATAATTTAAGAATACATAATGAATAAGTTATGTATTTATAGTAAAAGAAATATATTAGTTCTTAGGAAAAAAAAAGATTAATTAATAAAATATTTGTCTTATTATTTTGGTATTAACAACTCTTTGACATTTTTCGCCGCCAAACAATATCGTGCCATCTATTCCTCGTCTTAGTCCACGTCTCTCTTGCCTTCCACTCCCAGATTCCTTAGGTTCTTCTCGAGAACGTCGATCTACTTTTCTACCTACCGCAAGCTCTCTTCACCCGAGTCTTTCATTCTAACGCTGCTTCAAATATTATCGTCCTCTCCTCATTATATAGAGCCTAACACACATTGTACATATAAAGGACAATTGTTGTCCTTTAATAAAACTTGTTAAGTCTACCATATCATACATTCCCTATTCATTTTCCTTTATCAACTATTTGTTGTTTCATCACGGACAGGGCCACTGATTCATCTCCATATTTTGTTATTGAACATCTTCAATTTTCTATCTGTCACGGAGTTGTTACCCATACTCACCAGCCGTAATAATTACACGATTGTTTAAAACTTTGAATAAATTAAAAGAAACTCATTTTTAAGAATAAATACATTTTTATTCGTTTTATTTTTAAAAAAAAAAATTGTTTACATTTTTGTAAAATATTTCAAAGGTTTATTTTTTTTGTTCGTTATTTTGTTTTATACATTTTATGTGTTAAAAAGTGTGTAATAGATTTTAGCATTTCGGTCACTCCCCGAATTCTGCCCACTCGAAACGCCTTTATTAATTTTTTATTTCAATTACATAGCCATGGAGTCCTCCGGCCGTGGGATTCAATTATTACCTTATGGAAATTTTTTACATACATAATAATAATATATATAAACAAGTGTTTCACGTGTTCTGTCCGCATAACTTTCAGGGCCGGCATCGGAAAAAAAGCTGCTTATTTGTGTTTTTAACGAGCAAATATCATGTTCGTAAACAGTAGACTACACGATCGGACGTGATTCGGTCAAAACAACAGTATAGGTATCGGAACATTTATCCAGTGGTTCTCAGAGCCTTTTAATAATAATAAAAAAAACCCACTAGCAATTGAATTTATGAACTTACACAGTTGTTTTTTTTTTTATCACTGGTAAACGGTTTTTCAGATTCCGAGCGAAGTGAGGAATGTATTGGTTTTACAATGATTTTTTTTTTTTATTTTTTTTTTCTGTAAACAACTTTTTTACCAGAAAGTTTTCTCCGATTTTTAAACGTAGCACTTTTTCTGAAAGGAAATCTGACTAGGTTGGTACTTTAAGAAGGTTATTTTTTTTTTATTTTCCCGGAGGTTCTCATGATAAACGGGAATAACCGGGAAAAAAACGTAGGGAAAACTGGAGAATTTACGAAATGTATTAGATATTTTTAAATTTTAAATATTACGGCCTTTCTAATGTTTAACCTTTGCTTACAGGTATACATTAAATTTCCCCTCTACTTTACACCTTTTCACCTACAACAACGACCCACCCATCGTGCATATCAGTTTTTTTATACATATACATGGTTATATCTAATTTTATATAATAATTTTCGGTTTGACTATGATACTAAATCTATGAAATACGAATATCTAGAATTTCATCTATACGTGGAAAATTAAATACACAAGTAATATTGGTCTTAAATATAGGAATTTTATTTTTATTTGTTTATAAACAGATTATTTTTTGCTTCATTTGGTTACTCAAATTTACTAAATACCTACATATTACATAATATAAATTAATAAAAATAACGAATTTAATATTATAATAAAAACAAAACGGTTTTATAGTAACGAAAACACAGTTATATTTTCATAATAAGAGAAACCAAAGACTTCAATTTATTCGGGTCAAAATACATCAAAATTACAAAAAATACAAATCGTTGAACAAAATCAAATTAATGTATTTAAAAACATTATTTAAAATGTTTAAAAACTACATAGTGTTCTGTCGCACTTCCCTCTATAAAATTGTAAACTATTATTTAAACGACAAATATAATCGAATTTTTCATCCGTGAAATTCAAGACTCCGTTAATACAAGAATCAGACTAAGTGCACAACAATTAATGAACGTAATCTTCAAACTGTGTACCTTGAACTTTTACTGTACGCCAGATATATATGGTGTTAATATTACATATAAAATGTAATAGGTATTAAAACAACAAACTATAAAATAATTTTCGACCGATCAAAAACGAACGTCTAATAATTTTTGGAACTCCTGACCGACGGCAACGGTCGTTGACGTGAGGGTGAACCGACGATACATAAGTACTTACACCACAAAACGCGAAAGAGAATTGGTATATTATATTGAATAGTAGGGTATTGTATAGTGAAATAAAAAAAAACATATATAAATATAAAAAAAAAAAAATAAGGGGTTACGATGACCGCGGCGATGAAGATAAGCTCACGGTTAATTTATACGAATTTCGCATGTGGAGAGGTCACGTGATCGAAACGAAAGACTTGTAAAAAAAAAATATTACGAAACGATATATTTCATGCACGGTCGTTTCGTCGACGAATTCGTTTTGCATATAAATAGGCCGGAAAATGATCGTCGAATTTAAATTTTTACATTTTTTGACGTGTACCCGCCCCTTTCCCCCTAGCGCACATATATAAGTAGGACACGAGTGTCTTGTATTACAATACACGGTCATTGTCTGTGCAAAAAACTTTCTTTTTTTTTTCCCCCGAAAACACGAGAAAATGTATCGCCATCAGCGGCGGAACGCTTCCGGTTTTATTCATGTGCACACTACAAAACGCGCGTCGGTGGTATATTCAAGACAAACGATATTAGCATTATGTGTTTGTAAGCTTTGACATTTCTTTTCTCGTGTCTCCGGTCTTTTCCACTATCCTCCTTACCCATGTGTTTTTCTTGGGTTTTTTTTTTTTATATATATATATTTTTATATTGTAGAAAAACGTTTTCCCGCTTTTCCTTTGACAAGGCGAAACATTTGATGGATATCAAATCCTGTACGGAACGAGACTATGACGTCTGGTCGTGTATGTACAAGTATTATGCATTACTTACATCATATAGCATACGTAACGATTACTATAACCCCCTCACTATCATTTTGTTTCCGCCTCGTTTTCTCTGCTGCTGCAGAGCATTACGATTTCGGCGTGGTTTCTTTTTCAGTTGTATATATATATAATATATTATAAAAATATATATATATATATAATAATATACAATGTACATAGTAGGTATATATGTGTGTTTATTGTATATTTTGAGGGAACATTAACGGGGACCGCCGCCCTTTACCGCGGCGTATTCGGAAAAAATCATTTTTTTTTTTTTATAGTAGGTATACTTACATCTATATAATATATTATACTGAACGTGTTTGAACGAAAACAGCGAAATCCTATTATTATAACACTAAAAGAGTGAAGTCATTGTTCGCAAACCATTGAAGAACATACACTGTAGAGGTGTATGACAACGTGAAGTTTTAACTTGTTCTCAGCACTCGGTACACCAACCACACAAAAATAACTAATACCTATGTTATATTTAATCGTAAATACTACGACTAAATTCCTAAATAAACAGGCGCGTCAATAAAATAACATTGTTGTGCGCATATAAAGCTCACGCGGCCAGATTTGAAACAATAAACGATAAAAACGTTGGGAAAAGAAATTGATTTAAATTGTACAGAACATTGTACCATCGCTCCCAAGTCTGAACTCTGAGGCGGATGTGGCGTAATAGGGAATTAGGAAAACGCGTATTTTTTATCGGCGTACAAGTAAGTGATGGTCGTTAGTAATGGTAAATAGTATAGGTTCTTAAAATACGATATTTACCTAGCTACGAGCGAGAGAACTGTAATTATTGTTGAATTTCTATTTTGCCATAATATAAACTACGATACCATTATAGGAAGACGATTATTTCCAGTCAAGTGAGTCACCATCTTATAATATAGGTTTAGACGATTACCGTTATACAAGCAATAATACACGAGTTGCACGACGGTTTAGAACCAACTAAGTAAGTAAGTAAGTGGTGTGCGGTTGTGGTATTATAATAATAATATACTTACATCGGACCGTTTATAACCGCACTATGTACGCGACCGTGGTGTTATACGCGCGAAATCATCCGAATCAATTGATAAAGTTTAGGGAAACCGCATATATTATTATAGTATTATTATACACGTGCACTGCAATAATCGGTGTATTATTTCGGATGGAAGGTTCTTCCGGCGGCGCGCGTTTGCAGATCGCGCCGGGACCGCCGCCATAAATTGCCGATGTCTACCCATTCACTACCCTCCTCCGCCCGCACAATCAACACCCTAGGTATAACCTATCTATTTTGCGCGGACACGGTTGTATAGTTGGCGACAAAAACGTCCGATAGCGTTTGGACCCGGAATATGCGCTAGGTAGATTATCTATATAATATATATATGTGTGTGTGTGTGTGTGTGTGTGTATACTATATAATATAGGTATATATACTTTTGACAACCTTCATCCCTCCCTCACAATGTCACGTGTGTCTTACTTACATGGGTAAAGGGGTGAATGTTTGAATACAAAACTTGGCCCGAGAGTGTGCGTTTAAGAGCCCATTTCTCCATTAAACACACACACACATCGATGTTTCCACACCTGAACGTAAATCACCTCGAAAGTCTCGAGATTTAACCTGTTAAAGACGCTGCCCCGTCTCTCCGCCCTTCCTCCATTCCTATACCTATAAGGCTATGACCCGCCCTGTATATATATATATATATATATTATAGAACAACGCCGGAACGTCTTAATTATAAACGTGCGTTTTCGGTTTTTGACGCTTTGTTGCAGGGTAGGTATAATATAATAATATTATTATGCGAATTATCGTATCATGATATATATTGTACATAAATTATAATTCTCTCGAGCAAAACCGCCTTTGGTAAAACATTTTATTATAATATTATGTATATTACACAAACGAAATTAGCCAAGTATGTACATATTATAATTAAAATATTAAACGACATTGGTAATTATGATTTATTTTGTTTTGATTTTGTTTTTTTTTGTATTCACTTTAAAACTGCACAAGGATCAAGCGTATGATCAAAGTCGACAACGTTAGTATATAGTATATAATATAATCTCTTATGGCATAATAGGCTGGGGTGGTGCTTTTGATAATGTTATACCTCAGCTTCAAATTTATCAAAATCAAATTATTAAAATAACGCTCAATATGGAACGAATGTACTCAACTAAAAGTGTATGTAGATGTAAATAAATGTGCTTCTTGTTAAGGAAATATATCTGAAACTGGCTGCTACGTATTTAAAAAGCCATAATTTATTACAACCAATAACGCATGGAGTAAATACAAGATACGTAAAGAATATTTTTTTTTCATTTAAAGACCAAAAAAAAACCACATCTAGTAAACATTTTGAAATAATTGGTGCAATATTATGTAACAAAATACGATCCTATATAATAAACCTTCCAATTTATTTATTTAAAAAAAGCATTCTGGAATGGTTATTGTAGTCTCATGACGAATTAATTATGTAATAATAATATTGCTCTAATTTAATTGTAATTAATGTTGGATAATTTAGTTTATCATAATATACAAAAACATTGGAATATTCTTATTTATAGATACTTCATTTTATATAATGTAAAGACCATTCCTGATATATAAGGTGATTTTTTTTTTTGTTTTAAGCACGCTCACTTCATTTTATGATTAAATCATGAATAAATTCAAATTTCGAGTTCTGTACGTGTGGTAAAAGACGGTATTTTCGCGTACATATATATTTCCAAAGCATTCAAGAAGTATCCAGTGGCGATACCAACCTTGGTTTTTCAAACGAGAAGTTGTACACGTTTTAATGCAAATTATTGTGAATCGGATGATTATTCTGTAAATGATGGCTTATTGTAATCGAGATTTGAACGAAAAGTTTCTGAGTTATTCTGTTTTAAATACTACAAGGATAAGACGTGTCCCACCAACTCATGCACACAGTCCGTCTACTAATTATTTTATGTAGCCACGATAAAGTCTAAATACACCGTGATAATATGTTAAAATTAAAGATAGATAGGTAAGTATATTTTTATATGTACCTACCTACTAACTACTTCTATACATTTATTGGATATATTTTTAAAGTGTACACTGTATACGGTGTGCGTGTAAGTGTAGTAAATTATCAAGTATGTTTAACGATAATGAATTATGTATCGTATACGAGTAACATATTTTATCAATCTTTACGAAATATCGTGCGTATAATATATACGTATTATACTAAGTCGTATCGTATAAAATATGTATATTGTTTAATTTACCCGCTGCAGTGTGCAGTCAACGAATATATACTTTACATCACGCTGGTTTCAGAATACGATATTATGATGGGTGTATAATTTTGAAAATATTATAAATCCAAAGAGTACACGTATATAGGTATAATACTCGTATATTATATTCTTTAGCTTTACGCGCGCGCGTATAATATCGTACACACACACACACACACACACACACACGCACGCACACACGCACATACACACGCACACACGCACGCACACCCACGACTACACATCTGCACGAGGCCGAGATACAAAATAAACTCGCATATGGAGCGGAGCATTCAATCTTCCAAATTGTCCAATTTACGGGAAACGAATTACGGGCGCACAAAAAGTTGGCAAACACCGTGGCAATCGTCTTTATAATAGTAATAATAATATATAAAGGATAACCGCGTGTCCTTATTGAAACAACAACCACGCTATACACTGTACATGGCTGTTGTGCAAAAACGAATCCCAGGAGAAGAAATATATATATATATAAAAAAAAAATAAAAAAATGCGAGCACACATCCATACATATATACACAGGATAAGTATCGTTATAATATATAATATAAAGAAGGGAAAATAATGATATATACGTGTGTGTGCAGTATAAACGCCGCCGCCGCTGCCGTATACGTCGTATGTGTCTACGTCGCGACGGTGGTTCGTATTAATAATTTAACAACACTTTGATCGTTGTTCAATATGGGAAGTATTTTTTTTTTTCAATTTCGTTTCTCGAGTCTATTATCTTCGAAACAATTTTTTTTTTTTTTATTTTTTGTCCCTTAAATAATTCAAGATAATATACGATACGCTTTTTGCCTCCCTCCACCCCCGGGGGTGCTGTGCAAACATATATTATTATTATTATTATTATTATTATTATTATTATTATTATTTTGTACTCGCATCAATATAATGTACAGTATAGAGCGGGGCACCGAAAGGCTGATAGGTACACACCGCGGGCACCATTCATCACGTATATAATAGCAGCTGGAGCTCGATTAAAATTTCACTACGTACTCTATGGTACTAAATCGGTTTTTTGTTTACATTCTACGTTGCGTATACCGTAAACTGCACGTGCAGTACAGAAACGTAAACACACAACGGACATCCGTGTATAGAACCTTATTAATTTAAGGAACTGCCCGGCGTATATACTATATAGGAAGGGTGTAAACGTAAAGAAAACATTCGCACCATGGGTAGGAACTAGCGTAAGTAAAGGGGACAAGCTTAGTACCTGTAAACGTGTTGATGGCCCTTCCGAAATCATAACTCACTCAAAGGTCATTTGGTGGCTAAACTCCTTTATTTTTCAATTAGAGCAAGATTTCTGGTAGAAAAATTATTAAGGGAAAGGAAAAAAAAATCATACATCACATAGTAAAACCAAAACATTCCTCAAAATCTAAAAATAGAAATCATTCTTCTTCGTGATTTCGGTCACGTCACACATCATCATCCCGTCAAACATGTTTGTCTATCTTTCTCTTTCTAACGATAATTTTTTCTAATCTTCTCCTGGCTCATTTTTAGAACGTCTTCTCGTATTAATCTTGGGTGACCCAATAGACATATGATCATATAGATCAATTTAGCTAATATAAATCATACTGCATCTTTGAAGCCGCATCTGTTTCAAATATCGACTAGGTACATGTTGTATTGTTTCATATGATTGTTTAATTTGATGAGTGCTATTTTTGTCAGTGTTCGATGTTACCAAACGCCTGATGAAAAATCTAAATCTTTTAAATTACGATGTGAACAATTCAAAACATATTTATTAACCGAAAACAAGTTTTTTTCAAAAAAAAAAAAACATATCTTACTTAGTAAAACTGATTTCTGCAAAGTACACCAACGTCGTACTCGGTGTATTTCATATTATGGCATGAAACCGTTTTGTGTATGAGCTCCCGTACCTATAACCCACGTATCTATTCCCCAGTCATAGTTCCTAATTCTCTGGTTAATCATGTGTGTGTGTGTGTGTGTGTTTTTTGAGTACGTGACCGGAATTTCACTTGCAGTTACAGAACTACCCTTGCACAGGTATAATTTGTTTACCGACGCCAAAAGATTCATCGTCCAAGACAAGAAAAATAACCACATAAACTTTCTGCCAAGAAAAATAAATTCAATTACGATTTTATAAAAATGTTTTTCATTTTTTAGGAGAGCACAGTAATAATAGAACACTATTTTATTAATAAAATGTCAGTAATTGCACAAAAATTATATATATATATATATATATTATTTAAGATTGAAGTTACATACAAAATGTGTGCAGTTTTACCCCTATAAATACATAGGCATATGTTAATAAAACTAATATATGATATATATAACATATTATACAATAATAAGGTATGCGCGCTTATAGTGAATCACCCTGTATATTTTTATGTATACATAAACCTAATAATATAGGTATTTACCTTCAAATTCGAATACCTATAGTGATTATAATTTTTGACAAATTTTAATAATGCCTTACAATTTTCGATTGATTTGATGGAACCAACGATTTTAATAAGTTGCATAATAATATGTATAGTAGGTAAGTAACTAGTAAACATAGGTACAACGTTACCTGCTAATTTACAATCAACGTAAACATTTCGAATACAACAATACGATTATAAAATAAACACTCAAAGTGAATTATAAACATTATAGAGTATAGACTCAAGATGATAATTGAAATTTATCCTTGAATTATAAAACTTAGATAATTCCTCAAGATACAATTTTACAATGAAAGCATTATTTAGCTTAATTAATTTTGCATTTTCGGTTAAGTAATGAAAAAAAGTCCGAAAAATCTAAAACAAAATATTAATAATTTTCAATTAAATATTTATAATTAAAATATAATTAAATACCTATTGCAGAATTGTATGAATATTTTCATTTTATTAAAGATATAGTAAAATTTGAACTCTCCTACATTATTTAAGTAATTATTTGTAACAACGATAATAAAAAACTTGTTCTCTTTTGGATCATGCAAATTATTATAGCAATATTTAATATAACCATAGGTGCAAACAGCAAAAAATAGTTTTTGGGAAAGGGGTCTTCAGTACCCACCATAATGATTATTTTGGACTATGTAATTATTCCTATTTTATATTAGCGTTGACACGGTAAGAAATTGATTTAAGGAAGCTTATAGATGAATTTTGGAGGCTATAATACACAATGTTATATTATCTACATCTATAGATAATCAATGTTATGTAAACTATATTAACGTTATTGGCTTGTTACACCATAGGTACCTGGGGCTTTATTTTATAAGCCATACGAATGTAGTTCGCATACGAAAAATGTTCGATTTTTCCGAAATTCCAATTCGGTATTTTATATTAACTACTTTTGTATACGAAAAATTATATACGATTGACTTCCGTTCATACGTAAATTTTTCGTATGGTTTTCGAAAATGGTATGTTTTACATTGTCCGTACGAATTAACGTTCGTTTAGCGGTATTTCGTAACTATATTCGTACGATGAAATCGCTCGTATATACGACTGGTTGTAGTATGATTGCAACGTATGGTGTAGGTTATGTGAAAGCTGGTTTTCATATACTACAAGAATATAAATATTATCTCAATCATTGTAAATGAGGAACAAATTTATCTTTAGCGTGATGAAGATGCGGACTCCAAAAAATCTATAATGGTTCGTCTTTGGTCACCGGTTACGGAGCCAAATTTAATTTGTTTTTTCCTAATGACAATTTGATTTAAAGGCAAATAAAAACAAGCTGATAAATAGTCACACACGCCGCTAGAATAACGCGAGTACGACTGTACGGGAAATAACCATTACAATATAATATCAATTATCAATACGCTTCAAACTTGTTATATTTTCACCATAAATGGAATCTGGTTTATCGTCAGTTAGTGCTATTATACAATAATAATATAATTACACGATTTTTGAATCCTGTATGAAATTATAATTACAAAATTCAACTATAATGAGTATTATGTGTATATATTTTCACTATCGCTTTCAGATAAACATTTAAATGTTATTCAACAATTTGATATAGGTACCTATTTATTTTATTATTATATAATATATATAAATGACGGATAAACGTCATCACAAAATGACGTCATACGTACGAATATAAATGCAGTACGAAAAACATCCGTATGGTCAATGGTTCGTATATCTAAGTAACCTATGGTTAAACAAAATACCAAATCATGTTCGTATACGAAAAATATTCGTATGGCGAACAAAATAGACCCCCCCCCCCGATCATATTTTGATAATTATAATGTATTAAAAATATATTTCGATAATATTTCAAAATATCCCGTTTAAAAATTATACGCGGCTTTTTTAACGGAAATATATATTGGCCTACGTGGTCACACTGTTTCGGTCGCTTATCTTTCCGGCCTCTACACGCACATGATAATACAATACGAGATAAACAAATTATTGTGTTTTCCGTTTACATTTTTTTCGAATTGTTTGTTAAATTTGCATATTTCACAAAATGCCTTGTAATACAGATATGTTGAATTTGAACAAATTGGTCGCGTTCCAACACTTAAGAGAAATATTGGAAAATAACAGCGCAAACAAACATGTCCGCAATCTACTAGCGTACAAAGATAAATTGTTGTACTTATGGAATCCAGAAGAATGCTGCCTGTATATGATACTTTTGACTACAGCCCACGAAGAAAAGCCTTTGTATCAGGTAATAAATAAATTTAATTTCAATTATAGCGCATAACTTCTTATTCTTATTCTATTACATTCAATATTATTGCATAATCCGTATCTTATAATTTCTAATACATTTGTACGTATCTATTGATATTATTTAAGTAGTTGATATTTAAACAAGTACATTTTATAAATAAGTACACTTCATGTATCTAGTGTTAGATTATTATGCATAGTGTTCAATATTAAAAACCGATTCATGCTTTGCTCTGCTTAAAATCTAAAAACGACAAAATTGCGTTGGTTCAGTTTAATGCGTAGGTACCTACCTACCTACCTACTGTTTATGTATTTTGTTTTAAATTATTTATGAAGTAGATTATATTAATATAAGTATATCGTTCTTTAGTTAATGTTCTACATAATAAAAAATCTTACTTAGGTATTTAATGATTAAATAAAAAAATTAAATATATACACGATACATACTAATATTTGCACTTATCATATTAGCTATAAACATACATATATATACATTTAATTATTTTTTTTACAAAGTAACTTTAACTTCTACTTACCATTAATCATATTATTGTGAGCATAATTTTAATAAACAATTTTAACTAAGACACCACATAGGTACTTACTTAAAAATATTGTTGTCGGTCTGTAAGTCTTATCAAAAATATACAAGCTTATATAATATGCAATTTGTATAGTTCACATATGAGTAGGTAGTAAATAAATTATACATTTAAATTATTTAAATTATATATATTTGAAACAATTTATATTAAATTACCTAAGCATAATATTATTTCCTTGAAAAAAAAATAAGAAAGTACTTTTGAAGTATTTATTAGATACTTAGGAATTATCCAAATAATATTATTTAGATTGAATTACATTATTTTCTGAAAATGTAATTAATGTCAACAAATTATTACTTTTAAATGAATCTTTTCTTCATTAACAATCAGTTATTATTCTAAAACTGTATTTGTTGGTATAGGTGTTGATCTACTTGTCCAGAAAAGTGTTTACTGGAATAAAAGATACATTTTAGTAAAACTAATACATTCAGTCTAATATTTATATATAGGTAATAATAATAATAATATATATTTATTTTACAAAAACAAAGTACAAGGTAAAACATATAAATATATATATATTAAGAATAAATATTGAGAACCAATTTAAACAATGTAGTAAAACTTACCAGGTTACCAGGTTATTAGGTTCCTAATTTTCGAGGAGACCAAAAATTAATTATTTTTTTAAATCTTAACTTAAAATTACAAACTACAAACTAACTATAACAATACATATTATATATTGTTATTAATAGATACATAATATTTGTATTTACCTTATCAAATTGAAAAAATATTACCTTTTAAATAGTAATTTATTTGTTAACAAGAATAAGTAATAATCTGTACCCTTATATTTCCTGAATAATACGACTGGTTAGTCAATAAATTTATTCAGGTAATGAAACAAAAATAAAAAGTATGCAAAATAATGGGAACAAATGCAGTTTAGCTCCCAAATGATTTTTTTTTCAAAAATGTGTGTTTTTGCATAGTTAATTTGATGATATTTTCAAAAAAAAGTAGCTTAAAAGTTATGGTTAAAAACCATATTGTTAATAAACCACATAAAACCTAATTATAATGCTATTTCAATCATTTGCATATTAAAGGAACTCAAAATTGATTTTTTGGACTTTTTTCGTTGGATGTGTAATAAAGAAGTTTTTGGTGAAGTCTGAACTAACTAATATTTTTTGGTTTGGAAAGTGGAACAATGTATCTTTTCTTGTGGGTATATAAACGTCACATTTTACATAGGAAAAAAAAAATTTCATTTAATACTATTTTTTTTTACTTACTGAGGCCAAAATAATAAACAAATAAAAAAAAACTCAATAGGGAGAACTGAGGGGCGTGTTGAAATTAATACAAATTATTGTTATAAATAACAAAATATTTAAAATTTACTTTTTTTCGATATGAATTTTTTGAATAATCTCGACATCTCCATATATATCCATCAATGCAATAAACATTTAAACATATCTCGAGAAGAAAAAAACAGCCCGCCGTTTTCGCTCCAATAGTTCTTAAATATCGAAAAACTATTAATTACCTAGTTCTGATTCCAAAAATTTCTTTGTGTTTTTACACACCGAAAGTCCAAAAAATCGATTTTGAGTTACTTTAATATGCAAATGACTGAAATAACATTATAATTAGGTTTTACGTGATTTATTAATAATAACATAAAAAGTAAGTTCGTAGATGAATTCTGATTTCACTAAAATGTTAAGTATATAATTACTAACATTTCTAAAAAAAAAGTCTAAAAATATAAATTTTGAAGTTTTTTAACTATAACTTTTAAATGAAGTTTGAGCGATTTTTTTTTAATGTATTATCAAATTAAACATACAAAAACAACATGCATTTTGGTAAAAAAAGTCGCTTGGGAGCTAAACTGCGTTTATGTTGTACAATCAATACAATCATCGCTCTTCTTCGTTTTTTTTCTTGAAAATCTTGTATTATAAATGCGTTAAACAATTAATTATTTGTGGAAGTAAAAACTTTTCTATAGTCTAGAAAGTCCGAGGCTCCCATGCCCCCTTCCTGCATACGCCACTTTTGATAATTTCTTTCGTCTTAAATCCAATTTATAATCAACCACATACTTCATCCGTGACGTGATTTGGACGTACTAGGACTTACCAAATCAAAAAACAAAACATAAATAATAATATGTGTACAATCATTTAAAATGTTTTTTAATTCTCGTTTACCAGAAATATTTTATAGAATTTTAGTTTAAAAAAAGAGGTTCCAGTGTATTACTGCAATGTTATTATATATGGATTTTTAGTTGGCGGAAGCGCAATATACAAATACACATTTTTTTTATAGAACCTTATTTTATCCTCAAACTATTTTAAATCAAAAAATTTGAATGAATTAAAATATAGTGAATCAGCTAGTAAATGGTTTGTGTTATAACCTTTCCCCTTCGAAATTTGAGATTTTGTTTAAAAAGTTCTGTTTAATAATTTGTATAGCTCGGATCAAATAACAGCATTTTGTCGTTATTAAAACTATGAAAGTATGTACCAGATTTGTATTATTTATTTTAGATTCTGATGACAGGTTGCATAAAAACCGTTCTGTAAACTGTTGGTTCTATAATTTATCGGTTTTGTATAATTACATTTAATGAACAGATTGCGTTGCATAAAATTATTTCATTATTTAAATACGAATATCTTATCCATGGCTACCATGAATCTAACCATACATGCATGTATCTGTTATTTATGGTTATAGCTTGTTTATCAGTATATATAGAGGGTGATTCTTTTATCGTTAAATACTTATTATCTCGGAAAGTATTAACTTTATTTGGAATCTGTTTTATAGACGATTTAAGAAACAAGCAGCTCTACAATTTTACATTTACATTATTTTAAGGGGATGAAACAACTACCTCCTTTGGATTTTCAAACAACAACATATACTTAAAATTCCATAAATAGATGGAGTGTTATAGTTAAAATAAATTTTGGTCTTGAAATTTTAATTTCCGTCAAACCTTTGATGAGATATTCAACTTTTAAGTTTTAGTCGTGGAAGAGTAGTGGAGCGTTATTTGTGTGGTGGCACAGCGCGCGGCGTTTAATAATGCACCACTACAACTCTCCTCCGACCCAAACTTAAAAGTTGAATATCTCGTCAACGGATTGACGAAAATCAAAAATGTTAACACCCAAATTTATTTTAACTAACTCTCCATCTATTTAACGCATTTTCAATATAGTTTGCCATTTGAAAATCAAAAGTAGGTAGTCGTTTCATTTTTTTCATTTGTATAAATTGTTGAAGATCAATACTACGATATTAGCACAAAGTAGTCTCAGTACAAATTTACATCACAGTGACAAGAGAATATTACGGTTTTTCGTAACAAAATTATATTTACGTAAATGATAATGTTAAAAAACAACTCTGCAAATTGTACAAAACTAAAATATCTCAACAACTTATCGATTCAATAACGATGTTTTTTATAACAATTATTAAATGTATAGAAAGGTTTTTAATTTTACGGAACCAATAACCAGTTATCAGTTCTATATAGTTTTCACGCAACCCGGCATTGTGTAATGAAGGAACTATAATTTTTATTAAAATGTGTTTTTCGGAAAAAAAACTTTTTTTTTATTAGTAGGTAAATACATACATTTACATATTAAATTATTCTATTATTCTACTTTTCCAACTTTAAAAAAAAATCTTACCTCGAATTTTACATATTATGTTAACTACCAGACATTTGTTCTTAGTATACACAATCTTTTTTTATCAAATGTATTACTTATACCCAAATACTTAATTAATTTTGTAAACGCAAAACTTGAGAAATTCACTTAGGTAATTTGATTGCACGAAGTTAAATAAAGTTAAACTAAGTTAAACTATAGGTACATGTGTAAATGTTTAATTTACAAAATGTATAGGTACAAACACGCAAAACCTTTGATTTACTTAATTCGGTATAATTAATAATTTCGTAAGACTCCGCTTTGTAGAATCATAATTATTTCGATTATTTTTTCACATATTAACGTTACGATATACTAATGCTCCGACAAGACGAAATTCGCTATCAGAAACCGTTACTGAAGTTCACGGTCGTAGTAAAGAATCCTGGGTCGAAAAGTCGTTCGCGATCGGTGGGGGGGGGGAAACACAAATCTGCAATAATAGTACAATCGTTATTCATTTTTTAGCCATTGTAAAGTATAAAAATTATCAATAGTCAAAACACTCATAACGATATAACAGTCGTAAAATCATAACAGTACCTACATATAATCATTGTTGTTATTATGCACCTACTTATTATCAGTTTAAAAATATCCCACAATTTAATTTGTATATATATATATATGTCACTGTATAGCACGCACACGGTCTTTTAGGCCGTTTTTGTATAAGTAACGAACTTTGAACTCTTCTATTTTCCAGACATCCGTTTGTATACAGTTGGGAGTTGTATCTAATTGTAGTTTATCACTTAATTAGAAGGTAACTAGGTTGGATTAGGTAAATATTCCGTATTTTTGAAACAATGAACAAAATTCAAAAAACCCGGTCTTTTAGACCGTGAATCGTGTGCTCTAGGGTCAAGAGAATCACATGAAAACTACAATCTTATAGAAAATTGAAGAAAAAAAAAAATTTCAAATCTCTAGTCGTACGGCTTATTATAATATTATCGTCCTACCGCGTTTATTATAACAACGATAATAATAATAATAATAATATCCATTAATTTGCGAATTTACAGCGCTGTTCCGCCTGTCCCGCGTATATACCGTTTGTGGCGTCGGCAACGTTGTTCGCAAAAGTACCATTTGGCGTTGATTCCTCCGCCGTTTTTCCTCGGTTTCCGTTTAGCGGCCATAAATCGGCATGAAATATAAGTTCCTATTCGGAATCGCGCAATATAAACACGAGCCGTTAACACAAACGCTATAATACACAGTAGCGCGCGCGCGGCAGTGACGCGTCTTTCCTCTCCGGTGTTGTGCGCGCCGCTACGCCACCGTACTCCACACCGGGCTAAGGGATTTTACTTAACAATTATCATAAATATAAACAGGCCCGAACTTCCCTCGGCGACAACTACCGCCACCACCACCACTACTACTACTGTCACTACTGCTACTGCTGCTGCTGCTACTACAACAACTACTACTACCACCGTTCGTATAGTGTATTACAGCACCGACGACGACGGGGCGGCCAAAGACGCGGTTTATCTTTTGAGGCCATTGTTGAGTTAGCGCGAGTGTGTGTGTGTGTGTGTGTGTGTGTGTGTGTATTCGCGTAAAGCGTAGGAAAAATAGAATAATAAATTGCCATTATCGCTCCCGATTGTTCCTTATAATATTATTATATTATGTGTAATTATGTATATAAGTCCGCGGGTGTTTCTTCTTCTTCGCCCGCGTCTCTCATCCTTTTCCTTTTCCTGTTGGCCGCCGCCGTCGTTTGTCGTCGCGGTCGTGGTAAACCGCTGTACACAGCAATAATAATAGCAGCAGTGTCGTCGTCGTATAGAGGGAAACGTCTTCGTCCGGCTGTTGAATTATCGTTTATTACAATCCTCTTCTTATTATTTCGGCGGCGGTGCTTTCCCTCTCGCCTATACGCGCGTATTGTCATTCTCTCCGCAGCTCTCGCGCACGCAAAACGGCTCTATTAATGCTAATATACCACCTACTCCTATCCCGTGGAAGTGGGAGCGCAGGGGGGTTTGCTGCGGTACACAATGGCATTTTACGAAAATGTCGCCGTCCGCCCTGTATAAGTATATTATATATATATATATATACTTACAACAATTGTATAGTTCCTTTAGATCTCGCCCTCGCTTCCTCTACTCTTTCGCGTATTCCGATTTTGTATTTCCGACTCGAGTAATACAGCTATAATAATAATATCGTTTATGTTTTATTATCATTCACCGCGGGCCCGAACGTTTTTTAGTTGTGCGCAACCATATTACTATATAATATATACGCATTCATTATTATACCCGAGACAATTATTATGAGTTATTTGTAATATTATAGACTTCTGCGGTGTTATCACTGTTCGTACAATCCAATCTGTTTTATAAGGCTACCGAAATAATATGCCTAGTGAAGTATATAAAAATACCAATGGAGGGGGGGATTTGTGGGCACGTCACGCTTAGTATAGTAGAACAGTTCTTTTAAATTCCAAATTAAATGGCTAGAAACGCTGTATAGCCAGTTGCGAATTATACAAATTCCAAAACGAAATTTTAGTTCGTAATAGATCGGTTTTGAGGAATTAAAGAAAAACACAAAGTATGCTCCTATAATAGAAATTAGCAGAATAATAAAGTCAAGTACGCATCTATCGAAAATGAGCGAAACACTTTTTCACGAAAAATAGGAGAAAATAAGCTTTTAACTCAGGCACCACGTTCGTGACGGACACCACCGAGTGTATAATTTATGAGAGGTATAATGAACTTGAAAAATATTTCATATGCGTGTTATAGATACCGAAATCGGTATCATCATATTATTACGTTTCTTTGTTGTTCTTCATGCAGATACAGTTTTCACTTCTTTAATTTTTTTTTTTGTTTCATTTTGAATACAATGATTCAAAAAGCGTGAAATACCCTTTGATTTTTAATATCTACAAATCTATCAAATTAAAAACGAATATTTTAAAAATCGTTTCATTTAAATTTAGAAATATATAATTATCTACTATTTATATTTAAAACAAAATACTAATATTTTGTTAGAGTTAATTTGTTTACATTTTATATACAGTTGTTATTTTATTGTACCATACATACTCAACGTGCGGTATACTGTTAGGTGGGTATACTGTAAAAATATAAACAATTTAACCGTCCAATATACCATTCAAAAAACAATAACTTCTCAAAACCAACACTACCGAATCGAAACTAGTATTATACTGAAAATCTATTTTATAATGCGCATTCACGGATCATCATCATCATAGTTTTCGATCCATTTGGTCTAACGTACTAAAAACCAAAGTCTTTAAATTTACACGCTACATTAGTATCTCGTATTCACCACTTTTTCTCTTCCCCCGCACTCGTTTTTATTGTTATTTTAATCCTGAGTGCTATTTCGAAGACTGATTTTTATTATGCACATTTTTAGAACGATGCGTCGTGCTGTCGAACTCCCGGAGTCTGTTTAATGAACGTTGAATTTTGAAAAAAAAAAAAATATATATATAATAATAATAATAACAATACCGAGAAGTGATGGTTGGGGATTAAATCGACTGCGAGTATTGAACATTTTTAAATAAAAATAAAAAAACATATATAGGGCGTGCCCGGGATATATTACGTTACAATTTCGTATCAGAAATAATCGTATTAGCTTAATTAAAAAATATACAACGAGAAAAAATAACATACCCGTCATTCTATATATGATTGGTAATTATCGTTATTACTTGACGTAGGTATATTATAATGGTTATAAAAATGAGTATCGTTTTGAAATGCGGAAAAAAAACTGTCGAAACCGTAGGACCACACCCTGCGGGTCATTAGAATATTAGGCGATGTTTGGTATGGTGTTCATGTACATATCAAATAATTTGATAAATAAAATATTAATGACATGACTGACGGTAAAGAGCGAAATTGAAACTGCAATGGACTGTCAGTATATAATATGAGCTCGTAACAGTAATCGGCTGTGCTCACGCCGACTGTTGTCAAAAAATTCATTATATTGATGGGCTGGTTATGTTAATATTCTAACGGTGTTATAATACTCATATTACATAAATGTTTTTTATGTAATTTATTATAAACTGATATGTAACGAATTGTGCAGGCTGAAAAATACGAATACCATTGTAATATTGTACCCCTACTCTAATGTTTTATCGTAGATAAATTTAAAATGGCAGCCTTAGGCGCTCTGTTAAAGTCGGTTCAAATTTTAATAATTTTATTATGACAATTGTTCAAAACAAAAAAAAACATTTACGAGTAAACTTATTAGTTCACACGGTTCGTATATTCAGTAATCATATTATGTTATAGTTTACGTTGCACAAGTTGCTTTTAGAATGAATAACCTGTAACTGTTGTAGTTTTGCTCCTTTATATTAAACGTTTTACTATGAAAAAAATTACTTAATTAATTTACATCGTGTTTTTTTTAGGATAATTTAATGAGCATGACGGGGGTTGACTTAACTAAAAAATTAATAATTTTTACAAACTATTATATTATAGGTTATATAGAAGTGCTACCTCATACACAATAATAACAATTATTGTCCGGACAACATCTGATAAGCTATGATAAGGTACATGTCTAGAAAGAAAATATACAATTTGCTTCCGTGTAAATTTGATTTGATTTATCATAATTATCGCCGTGTAGACAATACAACTTATTTCGTTATTGTCTATGATAAATCGACACTTTTTACGGATACAGCATAACGAAACCTAACCTAACCGATATCTGCTTATCTAGTGTTATCCGAATTTTCCGCGTTACGAACAACAAAAATACTACCTACTTACAATTGTCCAGAAAGATAGGTAGTGAAACCCGCAGTAAAATAATAACGACGTCGAAGGAAAATCTGTATAATTCTGTAAATATTATTTAATACGCCCGGTATTGTATCGAATTGCCGAGTTAACCGACTGTAATTTCCTTTATTTAATATTATGATACATACATACGTATTATAATATACACATTGGACGCGTTTAACGTAACATTTATTTTTTCTTCCCCAATGATCGGGCATAATAGTACAACACTCGTATATGTACGAGCAGCCAGCAGAATGTCAATGCAATTAATTAGCTTTTGTGGAAATAATGGAGTTTATGAGCCGTATACACACTCCGTTTGACGCGAAAATTAATCAATAATAAAAATATTATACTCGTTTATATTACACGGTATTATTATTTTATGTGTGTATATTATATATCTATAAATGTATTGAGACTGCAGCGAAAGGTTAATGTCCGTTTGATGGCCATTAAAGGTTAATACAATATATTCCTATATTTACGACGCATAATACGGCAAATATCGTAATAATAATACAATAATATCGAAAGAACCTTTAGAATGCGTGTATTAACACTTATTGTGTGTGTGTGTGTGTGTGTGTAGTGTATGCGCCTCACGGTGTGTATTTTTATATTTATTTATATAGGCAATATGTATACGTGTGCATACGGTATATATCTTCAGTCCTATACCAATAAATACAAGTCCAGGTTAATTCATTATCCGGTGTCAGAGAAAAAGGCACTCATAACGGATGCGATGCGATTACCCGTTATGTCGGCATTGTCCCGAGAGAAAATCCAGACGGATCGGGCACGCGTTTTTATTGGATGAACTTTCTTCTCCTTTTCTTTCTTTTTTTTTCCGTTCTTTTTTTTTTTTTTTTTTTTTTTTTTTTTGTTTCCGGTCTTTCTATTTCTTTTTTCCCTGTCCTTATTACTACTATCGTCATCAAGGACCAAACTTTTACTTATTTATTGTCGCGTTTCTCACTTTATGAAAAATATAACTAAAGATAAAAAAAAAAAAAAAAATACCTCTATCTGGGCCTCGCAATCTAAAGGGGAAATGTTTTATTCGACTCGATTTTTCTTGCTTTAAAACAACACGGAATTAAGTTAAATCCGCGGCCATTAGACCTTTTGCGCCCTCTGTATTGAGTAGTCGGCCGCCCAAATCCGTGACACGGTAATCAACGGGTTTTACTTGGCAATATAATAAATAATGAAAACCATTCGACGTGGAAAAATGGTAAGACATTATGGCAAAGATATTTGGATTGGTCGAGTAAGGACGGGTGTGGTATAGTAAAAAATAAAATAATAATAATAATAATAATACAAAAACCAATGCGAATCCTCGGCCGAGAAATATTATACTAAATGGAAGTGCGCGGCATTTTTATTTCATCCATTATGTCGCAATTAGGGATTTTATTTTACCCCTTTAGTTCTTGTTTCCCCCGCTTTCGGAGATTAAAACGAAAGTTGCCTTTCGGTAATTAGAAATGCAGGTCCGAGTGGGTTTTTACAGTAATCTGCGGTATTCTTAAGCTCGGACACGTAAAGGATTAACTGACAGCGGGCGAGCAAAAAACTAGTTTAAAGGACACTTTAGGATTAAACACAGTTTAAAAAGACATTTGAAAAAAAAACATTCTCGACACTGGATTTCGTAGAAGCTTTTGAGGGGCTACTATGAATTTTTGAAATAAGCTTTAACTCGCATATCCCGATTTAATATCAAGGTCTTAAAAAACTTTTTTCTACTGTTCTTTATGTGTATATATATATATATATAATTGTTTTATTTTTACAATTGAGAATATGCACCTCATAACCATAACCATACATTATTTATTATTTTATCGTTATCAGTTTATAGTAATTTGTAGTAAAGTGTTGTATAATTATTTCGTCAAAAGCTTCAATTGGAATTATATCATAAATTATATCGCCACTGATAAAACAAAAAACAATGAAACGTTTTCATATGGTAATACATTATAATAAGTAAATTTATCCAGAAACGAAGAAAATAGTATTTACAACATTTAAATATATACCGCTGAAAAAATATCGAAAACTCCTATGGTTTGTAATGTAACTAATAAGTTATATACCCTTAGTTTTATATATTTTATACGTATGCCACTTGTATGAATAACTTCCATCCGATTTGTGTATAATATCTTCTTAATTTATATTTTTATTTTTATCACGCTTCTCACATGTCTTACCCAGTTTATCCATAAAACATTCACATGTAATATGATGGTATACTTCATACCAATCTTATAATTTACTTGGTACTTATTATACGTTATTATTTGTTTCACTGTAAGAATAATACAATATTGAAAATTGCTAGTATATAAATTGATAATCGAATTTCATAACTCATGTACATTTTATTTTTACTTAAATAAAAATCAGGTTTAGACAGAATAATTGATTTAATGGTATTATTTAAATTGAATATCGAATACAAACAAATTGTATACGTTTTATACATTATGTATTTATATGCGTTTTGTACGCTATACTCTTTATACACATATATTATTATCATATCTACAATGTAAGCCATATTACGTTACTATTTATTCACTAAGTACCTATATTATTATATAGACATTTATACATTTTTAATGAAAAATTATATTAATGTACAAATAGAAACTTTAAAATTGTAAAACTAATTGTT
Organism: Cinara cedri; assembly: GCA_902439185.1. NCBI lineage: Eukaryota > Metazoa > Arthropoda > Insecta > Hemiptera > Aphididae > Cinara > Cinara cedri. Next base: position 4,028,031 of record CABPRJ010001426.1, read on the forward strand.
ATAGGTATTAATCTTAGATAAAAACCGTGTCGTTATTACGTTAGATTATGTACCTATCTATCTAAAAAAAACTCGTAATTTTTCCCCTCGCATTGTATTTATTATATGGTACCATAGAGTAAGATTTATGCAGATTGTACGTACGAATTGTACAAAGTATTACTTGATATTGGAATAATTAAACGTTTAATTAAAAGTCCGCCGTCTACGGCCAATAGAAAATACCGCTAAAAGCCCCGTATATACGCGCACATATACAGGCGGCTTTAATTACAAGCCCCCGGGGTCGCGAGCGGGTTAGGCGAAGAGGTGGGGTGGCGAACAAATTTATGTGCAGATTTCAGACCTCTGGGAAACGAGACTTTGTTTGCGGTGACAATTTGAACGATTTATGTGCGCTATGCACGCGGCGGTTTAAACCGTCTGCTTTACCTCTCTAGAAAACCCGTTGCTTTTTAACGGGGGAAAAACCTCTCTGGGGTCTTTCGGATGGATCGTTAATTCGTAATTGTTGATATTCTTACATCGAAACTCAAAAATCACACAGTTTGTTTGAAAAAAAAAAAACAAAATTATTTTTTTATTTTTTTTTTAAATTATTAATCTATTATTATGAAGTTATTCAACGTATACTTATTTTGAAATAAAATGTGCGTTGCATTTAAAAAAGTACAATAACGAACAATAAGGACTGCAGTTTTCTTTGTTTTTATAAACTATGTTTCTTTTAACAATTCATGAAAATTAATTTTCCTCTGGTAAATTTTAAGTAATAAAATTTAATTTTTACTATATTTGTTGTTATTCTGCTGGTTTTTTAAATTTTATTCCATACAAACTTTAAACAACTAGCTTCTTTTTTTTAATTCGTTATTTATAATGTTTTATGCGTGCATGTAGATATATAGTTTATTTCCAATAATTGTTTAGTCTTAACTTTTATCAAAACTAAAATAAATTAGGTATCTATATAATATTTAAACATATTTGAGTAATGAAAAATAACTAAACAAATGCTTGTTTCTAATAATAAATATTTTACTGCCTGAGTACCTATATCTATATAAGTCCTATTTTTTTTCCACTTACTAGCGTATGTGTGTAACTCATGTGAGTCATGCGATATATCTGTGAGAAAGGTAAAAATGATAATGAAAAACTGCCGGTGGTGCGGGGGATACGTACCGACACAGTGCCCACATGACAAGAAAATAGATGAATGGCATCGGGGACTCTCATCACGTCCGTGTAATTTGAGGGACAATGATTGAAAAGCGGTGGGTTTAATACTGAAAAATTACTGGCGATCAACGACAGACGATTTCTCACAAAAAAAAATAACCAACACAAACTTACGGCTGAGAATTATTTATAGGTTGGTTAAATCGTGGGCAAAACATATAATATTATTATAGTGATAGTATTGTGGGTTTTATTTACTAGGCAAAATAATAGGTGGTAAAACCACCATCAGACCATATTTTCGGGATGTGATGGTTGATGGATATTATATTATTTAATGTATTTAATAGTTATAATATTTGATAATTTGTTTGATATTTGACAAACGTGTTAGTACATGTAGTAACACATTATTATTTCAAATACTCGTATTCTGAGTTTTCAGTATAAAATAATTATAAAATCATGATTCTCGTGATCTAGGGATATGATTCATAACACAAAAATTGGTATACATTATGTGCTAGACACATGCAATAAAAACAACGAAATACGTACTATTACACAATTTCCAATAGCAAGCAATTTCAATAAGGATAAATAAACGTTTGGGGGGAGGGATTATAGAACACGAACCATACCCAAACGTTGATAATTTAAAACGAATTTTATCAGAATGCTTAATACGACTAAAGATTTGGCAATTAAAAATATAATAATATTATCATCGTAACCTGCTGCAGTATTATTATATTTGTATGAATTATCAAACTAAACAAAATAACAATATACAACATAATTTTTTTTTTTTGTTATAATATAATTTATTAAAATAATTCTTATACATAGTATACCTATTTGATTTTTAACTACTTGCCATGTTTTTTTTTTTTTTTTTTAATTAAAGGAAAATAATTAAAAAGTTTTTATTTTCTAAAATTCGTTTTCAGTTCCCGGTTGAACGTGAAAAGAAACGGATATAATGTAATAAAAGGGTTAAAATGATATTAAAGTAAAAAAAAAAAAGGAAACAAACACCCCGGGGTAACTTTTCCACATCCACAAATACGCAAAAAAATATCCATTTCCATTTCTTAGTATTTTTTTTCCGCTAAACGCTCCCGGCTTATTTGGTTAAAATTACCAATGTGAATATTCTCCTAATGTTTGAACTTAAAAAAAAAAAACTCTCCGAAGGCAATGCAAATAATACGCGCTGTGTTATTCTAACAATACAAAACTCGTTTTCGCTCGCAACCTTTTTAATATACATACAGTTTTTATATTGACATTAATACGCATTAGGGGAAAAAAACCAATAATTGTGCCTATACTTGCTATACGTATGCCGAGATGCACACATGATCAATGATCGGTATCGATTCGATAAAATTATTGATTGTTGCAAAAACGACTTTTATCTTTTATTGATTTGATAAATGATTTCTTATTGGATCGATAGATTGAAGTTCCGAATTGATTCGATCAATAATAAAATAAGTTCCATAACTTAATTGAATTGTGTTCAGCACTGAATATTTTTAAGTTTTTTCTTATCAGATACATTTTATTATGTGTTCGGACTTGTTTACTCCAGGTTATGCGTTAATAGCGTGATATTGTGGAATATTATAATAATATAAAAGTGAATTAAAATGCATTAGCACCAGCATCATAATCTCTATTTTCATCAAATTCTTCTGTAAAGCCACAATAATAATTTGTGTAAACTGGTTTGTGCAATATTGCATGTTTTATAGACACAATAAATTTGTTCATCTATAGGATATTATAGGTTATCGAAGAGTAATATTGGCTTATGCAACCCGGCAACAGTATCCAATAATAAGTTTTACTTTTCATCAATATACATACCAGTTCAATTCTGATCGAAACGAAAGACATAATATTATATTGTTGTGTACCTAACTGCATTTATTTGTGAATTTTTTTGTGATATTAAACACACTCAAAAAGTTGTGTGTTGTATCACATTATACATATTATACATAATAAATAAAATCTATACAAATTTATACACTAGTTGATTAACGGAACTTTTGTAATATCGTTACTTATAATAAATGTATATATTATATAGCAATGCCATTAATATTTACAGTTTTAATTAAAAGTAATTGGTTAACCGGTGTTAACTTATAGTTTCGGCTTTCCCCCCGCCCCCCATATAATTAAAAAATCCTGATTACGCTATAACTTAAAAACTATACCTATACCGAACAAGTACCTAAAAAAAACAAGGACTGCTTTAATTATTTCATTATATTGGAATTCCTCGATTTAAAAATGTGACTTAAAGGAAAATAACTGTGTGGAAAAAATACAAACGGCCTAATTTAAATTCCTTTCAGAATCTTCGTATTATAATATCATCATAATTTAAATATATTATATAATGATCAAAATCATGGTAGTTATGTTGTACGCGATCTGCCAGTAATTCCGAAATCGATAAACATATAATAATTATGCACTTTATACTCAATTGACAAACATTTGCGACACACATTCAATTAATACAATCAGATATAAAATAACTATACAAATAATAAATATGTGTAATTCAGTGCCGTAGCCAAGGAGAGATTCCGGGCTCAAGCCTCCTTCCCCCTTCCTGAAATTTCAGACGAAAATAATTGTTTTTAATTAATTGAAAATAATTGTTTGTAATTAATTAAAAATACAATTTTATCTGTGGGATACTGTAATAGTCTGGTGACCGCCTCTCCGGATACGGGTAACAATTGATAATTTGATAAAATGATAATAAGTAAACAAATTGGTTCTGTAATAACAAATATCATTTAAAGTAGGTAATCACTATATTGATACCGCGCTTAAAGATAAACGTGATAAGTCATAACGTGACACATTAGAATCAAACAACGAATCCTCCGAGCTGCTGATATTCCGAGTTATATTTTGTTCGTCTTTATCATTCTCTTGTTTGAAGATGATTCTTATTGGCCGGGTTATTCATTTAACTTGTTAGATTTACACTGTGGCGTGCACGTGCGCATGCAGTCCTGCGCTATGATTGTTTAATATTTATGTGTCCAGTGCGATAACCAATTGATTGACAGGAATATTAAGTCGTTTTACCAAAAGACTACCGGAGTTATTATAAAACAGTATTCGATTCTACTTTTTACGTGCATGGTCACTCATTAATAACCCCTAATATTGTTAAAATCGAATATAAATACGTGCACGTAATAACACGTACGCGTCGCAGCGGAAACCTATTACTTAGTTGTATATAGAGTTGCCACTTGGACAGCACAGATTTTCCGGTATCTATCCAGTCATACAGTTTTATACCTTTCAACCAGACGTCAAATGTTCAGGTTATGTGACTTACGGAGATCCCTCGTGAATTATAATTAATTATAACGTATAACGCGTAATATAATAGTATGGATACCTCGTGGTTATTACTATTCAGGATTTCTACAACTTTTGGATATATGCGTACAGAAATATTTTGTTAATACGTTTTAATTACATATGAATAAAAAAAAAGTATTTTGATTCTGTTGTTTAGTTTTTGAAATTGTGAAAGTCGGCATCTTTAATCTGCTTGATAGTAAACTATACGTATAAATGGTACGCGTACGTATCAAAAATCTACGATTAATCGGTTTTGCCGTGATAATTATATAGGAATTATCGAATAATAAAATTGTTCGTAAAATACTATAAATTATGTGTAACGTTCTAACACTTGATGGCTTGATTAAATCTGGTAAATACTAGGGGGGGTGTTTTTTTTCGATAATAATTCACGCGATAGCTATAATAATTATTTATTTAAACAATGGTATGTAAAAAATCATAACGTTAGGTGTATAATATAAAATATATTTATATATAGATATTGAAATTGAAAAATAACATTGTTATATTGTAACTTTGCCACGATATACCGAATAAACGCGCGATACGAATGTATAAATAACGTCACAAAAGGTCAAAATAATATTAATACACGTTTGTTATTATTTTATATTCGCGATAAAAAAAAAAAAAAAAATGAAAAAAAAGTACAGTGGTTTTAAATACCATCAACCCCATCACTTAAATGAACCTTTTCCTATCGACCCTTCTCGTCGAATGATATACGGCCATGTATCATTTCTTCGTTATATTACTCAATGAACCGGTATGCGTATAATATTATATCGTCGATGATGATAATAAAAAGCCGACGGATTACGAGCAGTGTGTGTACCATTTTTTTTTCTTTTTCATCCTATTATTTATCGCCGCCCGCTCTCTGCCCGCCTTCGGAGTGCAACCTATATTGTATATATGTATATTTTTTTTTTAGAGAGATATATTCAATTTTTTTTTTTTTGTTCGCTCTTATTGATATGTAAAATATTCTCGTCGCTGTGTTATATATACGTACTGCACGAATGAAAAAACGTCAACGCTGATCGGATTTCTGGTTAATAAAACAATAACTTTACGGTCATTATTCCATCTGCGACGATTTTTCATATAATATAGAAAATACGAATAACCAAAATAAAAAAAAAAAACCACACATTCACATCACTACACGTCGGTGTATTGAATTATATTTTCCCCGAAGAAACGACATCTGTATTTTTTCTAAAAAAAAAAAAAAAAAATCGTTCCATTATGTACACCGCCAATTGTATTTACCTATCTACCTACGCATCGCGTGTGAATGAGATTGGGATTGCCGAAGTTTAGGCTGAAATTAGAGGGGATAGACTGCCAGATAAGGGAAAACTTTCTCGTGCGCTTTTTGTGTTTATGCCGCCGCTGCCGTATACAAAAGAATCTGATTGTCACGACATCGTTTTACAGCGATTTATTGGGTTTTGTGTATTTTTTTTTTATTTTTTATTTTTTTTTATTAAAAAAAAAAACCACAATGCGACCGCGTCACGCGACCTATTGAAGTAGTAGTCTGAAATCAATCATCCATTTTTTCTTTCGCACGCAAACTCCTCGATAGTTATACGTACAATACGTGTATAAAATCCCTAGTTATATAGAATATATATACATATATATATATATTTTTTTTTTTCATTTGATTGATATTATCTAATTTCCGACGCCGGAATCAACGTATTATAAAACAGTTTCTAGAGGTCGACAAACGATTTATATTATTATTATTATATGAAGGGGGAAAATGGCATCCGGAAGCAAACGGCTATAAGAGTACAACTTATAGCTCGAACAAAACGTATCAATCAAAAAAAAAACATCTTAAACTTTTTGAATATAGAAAACGGTAATTGTATATTATAGTTTTCGTTTGTGTGTATATATATATATGTATACACAAGACAATTTGGTTTTTACATAAGACGCTTATTATTATTTCAGAATAATTATTAATTTTATACAATTTCATGGTTTTATTCAGGATTTTTGTTTTTAACCGTGAAATCGTGTAAAAGTTGTGTACAAATTGATAAACGCTGTCTCTTATATAATAAGGAAAACCCAGCTCAACTCTTCAATGTCAAAATTGTACAAAACGCCCGTTTTTGTATTTTCGAATTTCAAAAATACAGTATTTGTTTCTGAAATACTTAATTTATGTTTAAATATCTATGATACTAAATCAGTAGTTTATTAATGGTATTCTAACGGTTTAAAGTTTAAAGGAATGGTTTAGAGCGGATCTCTTTCCCTCATTTTTACTATAATACCTTTGGTCCTAGGGAGTTGAGTCGATTGCTGGTATTTTTTTTTATTATTATTGTGTTGTAATTTGTTCCCCCTTTATTTCTTGGTCTAAGTCGCATAAATGTAAGTGCATATTCTAACACAAGTTATACTAAAATTTAAATATATTATGTTAGTCACTATGATGTATTTTTTGTTTGCTTCAAACAAAAGTTTTTATGATTGCTGAAGCCATTTAGAATGTCTACGTGTAGGTTAGGTCATTTAGTAATTTAGCAATTTTCAAAATTTAATTTACTCGATTTGAAACCTACATACAATTGACCTAAGCCCTAAGAGTTGAGACCAATGATATATTACTTGATAATTTTAAATCGTTCTAGCCATACGATTAATATTTCTGTTCGACATTCAAAATGCAGAGAGTCGATTTTATCTGGACGTTTATGTATTTATGTTGAACCAAAATCTTCTCGTGTGACGTATTAATTTAGTCATCTTCTTTCTTAAAATTTATTTGGTATTTTCATTTACCCGAAAATTTGAAAACAAATCATTATTTACTGTTTTAATAATTAGCACAATAAAATATAACATCTATCGTTCAGTCCACTATATAGCAATATAGTAAACGTATAAATTGTAGACGTAAATTAAATTGTTTGTAATTTTAGGTATTATTATTTACTATCGATTAACATATTTTGTTCGTCATAATATTTTGATTTAACTCACTGAATTCATACAATTAATTGTACATTATTAAATTGAACCAAATAACAACATTGAACAAAAATTATTGTTTTAGGTTTAACAAAATGTTTTTTAACGGTTGCACATTGTTGACTGACAACATTATTATAAATTAAACTGAATGTATCGGATTCCCATAGCAGTTATTTTAATACGGCTTGGGTTAAACTGTGTCGGTATAGAACATTCGATTATCGAAACGTATACTGACAAGGCCGTAAACCTTAAAACTTGTACCTTTAACCTTTATATTTTACTTTTTTTCCATATTATTATTACCCTTAAGAAAAATTATAATAATAAATCTTTTTTTTAGATCTTTTATCATATAGTTTTTTGGCCATTCTTTTTACGGATATAGTATGCAAAAATATTCCTTTTTTACTAGGTTGTTTTTTTTTAAGTACAAAATATATTATAATTTATGTATTTTTCCATTTTGTCTGATATTAAATTGCATTTTATCTTAATTAGTTTTCACATACCTGTCCATACCGTCTACCTAATAAACTGATTTCATATGCATCGTATATAATTGAGTTTTCCAGTACTTCTATTCATGATTATTTGATTTTAGTGGTGACTAGTTGGTAATTATCGGCATAATCAAATACCGTTTATCGACCGATATTGAGCGTATCTGGTATTTTCTAAAACCTATATTTGACCCGATATTTTCTGGGAAAAATATCTATAATGTCTCATAGAATATGACAGAAGTAAACTGGTATAATATCGGTTGACCGCTGGTTATTTTATATTTGGTTAATATCTATACAGAAAAATATACCCAACTAAATATTTTATGCGGAATTGCTTTCTCCACGGTACGCTATTCCAGTGCCAAAAGCGGCATAGCCCATACTTTAGCATGTAGCTATACCTACTACTTACGCACAAGCTATATTGGTTTTTTTTTTTTTTTGTTTCAACTTTTGTGTCGTGATAAAAACGTTAGGCCAAAACTTAATGTTCCGAGGCGTTTTGTAACGACTTCAAAGGAAGACGGATGACCGTAATAACAGTAAGGGCTTATGGTTCGGACTTTGCACAAAGGTCCTTTGTGCAAGTGGCATCCTTTCAACTCGACCATTAAGCTTTTCCGCGGGGCACACATACTAGTAATATATTGCTGGTAATTATAATAATAATAATAATAATAATAACAACAGCAATATTATCATCGTCATGCGTGTAATCTAGCCAAATCTTGTGTGTTCGTTCTCTCGTCCCGGAGAGAGTTTTAAATAATGGCCGTCGTGCACCTCTACAATTAAATTACATCCATATACATATAGGGGTAAGCCGGAGGCGGCGGGGTGTCTGTCGTCCGTCGTAATTCGCGTGTCCTGTGATATACGAGTGTATACCTGTTGGATTTTCGGACGTTTAATCACAAAGGCTTTTGTGCGAGGGTTTTCGAAAAACTTTCGCCTACCTCGCCCCTCAAACTTGTTTCATACTCGTATATATACATAATATTATATATCACATAATGTTTGCTAATTATTAATTTTAACTCGCTCGAGGAATTTAAAATAATAATAATAATAAAATAACAATAATAAAAGTTATGACGACGACCTGCAAAAAACAAAGCGATTTTATAATATCTTATTGTGTTGTCACGCGCGTCTATTATACCCGCTTTTGTATTTATTGTGACACAACAAAACGAGATTATAATATATTCGATTAATTAATCATACAAACCCTACTTGTGCACATTTAACATACATGCATACAGCGGCATGCCCAGAAATTTTTAGTGGGATGGGTCGCAGCAAATAATAATCACGAATAAATCGTATAATCGCCTTCTCTACTCAGCCCGACTAGGTTTAGGATCCAAAAAAAAAACAAATTTTGAATCAATAAATTAAGCTTTCTTTGTAATTTCAGCATCCAGAAAATTGTTCAGCGCCACTGGCCGCTAACAAGTCCCGCTCTTATATAGTCTATCACTTCATTCATTTCCATTGAAATTGTGTACTTCAATTATGTATAAATTCTGAATTTTACGCACTTTTCTGAGAGCGCTCTTGACTTGAGCCAGTCTTGTCAAGGTCTAGTCGCGGCTCTGCATGTTTAAGGTGCAGCCGTTATGATATTATTTTATTAGATCCCCGTCAGTGTCCACAATTATAATATAACAGGAACGTTTGACCCTTATTAGAATCCTTAATTAATGTATAAATGGACCGAAACGGAATCGAGCAAACTTCGCGGTAAACGCGTGTAAGCATAATTTGAGATACCTGTATACCATCTGTTTTGCATTGAATTAATATACATGAAAAATCCAGTTGTATGCTGGTCATATTATACATGACGGGTTATAATAATAGTCATTGGAATGCTTATTATTGCCAATTTTTAAATCCGAATACTGTAATTTTTTACGGCGAAAACTATTGGTTTTATAATGATATTTTTTTTTTCTGCGAGCAACTTTTCTACTAGAAATCTTGCACCGATGTATCAAGTGTAGCAACTTTTCTGAAAGGCAATTTTATCTACCTGGTTCTTCATAGAGATCATATTTTCTTTTTATTTCTAAGTGGTTTTCACAGTAATTGGAGGAAAATTGGGAAAATTTATGAAAATAATGCTTTTAGATTTTGAGCGGAGCGAGAAATGTATTGGTTTTACAATTATGTTTAATTTTTTTTTTCTTTTTTAGATTAAAAATAAGGTTGTCATTGGCAACTGTTTTATTTATTTTTTTTATTATGAAGTTTTTATTATTTTAATCTTTTTTAAACAATCATTGTTGTCAAAGAAACACACATTATTGTAATCATTTTACCATAATATGGTATTTACCATATATTGTATTGTTGACAAAGCAACACTATCAACTGAACTCCGCTTCAAATCGTTTTTTCGTTAACGATGATTTATTTTTGCATACAGATATACATTAAATTCCCGTTTGTATTCTATCTTCCCAATTTCCCTCCTATAATAATGGCTGCACCCATTTGCTAAGTATGTCCGTCCTTTTGTTATTTTCAATTATGTTTTTTGTTTTAATTCAGTTAATAACATCCGTAAAGACTTGAAATGAATTGACACGGCGTTTTCAAGCTGTGGCTATCTCTTGCATGTATAGACGATGCTACTTCAAACTTCTCAATAATTTTCACCTACTCAATATTTTTAAATTTTATACTCACTCCGTTAGTAACACCGCAGTAATCAGTAACACTACCCAATAGAATTTGTTTCTCGGACAACTCAAAAATGCGTTCTTGTCTTCTTTTTAACGTATTTTCCATTCTTCGATAGTTAATAATTGACAAATAATATTAACTCAAAAAAACATAGAATATTGTATACGTAAACATCAAATATTAAAATATTTTATCATTTGTATCACCTGATCGTAAGCCACAGCTGTCCTGATAATGACATTAATCACGATTAGTAAGGTTAATCGTGGTTACCGTAATTGTATTTAACGAAATCGTAATTAGTACAGTGAAATCCTAATATTAATAAATCATGATTAGCTTTTAACCCTGATAAATTTATCTCAATTAGTATGTTTTTGGTGAAATCTACCCTAAGACATGTTACAATGTCCGGTTAACGTTAACTTGCAGTTAACTCCAACCGATCGTGACACTTATATTAGTAATTAGTAATTTGAGGGGAACAAATTTCTCTGTTTATACTTACTGAGCGGGTTAAGACGCCTGAAGGCCAACCACAATTTCTGTCAATGTCTTTAGGGAAAAACAATTTTTTCCCAAAAAGTCATTTTATCAGATTCAACCGAAAAAAAAGTTTTTTGAGAAAAATTTCAGAAATTTTGATCTCTACTGATTTATAAATATATAGTATATATAATCTATATTATACAAATCGCATAATACCATGATCGAAGTAACATAATAGTGATAACAGTTTGGGCAAAAAGACAAACTAGGGGGACAAGATGCTCTTGGCTCTGCCGGTGACGCACGCAGCGTTCGAAAACAACGTTTAGGAGATTGCGGAAAAAAAATGCCGTTTTCGAAACGGCTGGTTAATTCATACACCAAATAGTTTCCATTATCTCAGTTTGCGGTTACGTGTGTGTATAATAATATGTACGTGTAGTACGATACGCGTTTAATGGATAGCAGAAAGCTTTTATATATAATATGCCGGTGCTATTTATGTTCGGTTATGTGCACCGATTGATTTATACGCGCCTGAGAAATCGCGCGCACACTCTCCGTTCGCCGGGTATAAAAACTTCCAACGGTATTTTTTTCCTTGCGCGCGCGCCATTCCCATCATTATTGTTATTATTTATTCACCGCAGTTTTTCGAAATGAGAAACAAACACATATACACGCACACACACACAATATACAAGCCACCCGAGCCATTAATATGAAATACTGTTTAATCGAAGATATTGTTCTTAAAAAACTTTACCGAGGGCGTTTTTTCCGCATTTTTATTATTATTATTATTATTATTATTCGTTATTTATTTATTATTTTCCATTCCCCCGGTCTCCGGGCTCTTTAATCGTCTACACTTTGAGCCGTCGAACCCTCCCCGAGACGAAGAGAATAAGGCAAAAAAAAAATAATAATAATAATAAAAGGAAATAAATAATAAGAACAACCGACCGAATAATATCGTCTGCAAACGACCGAAGGCCATATTTCGTAAAATTAGGTTTTTTTATTATTATTTATTTATTTATATTTGTTGTTATTTATTTTTTTTTCTTGCTTTTGTAAAATGACTTGTTTTTCCTCCGGGAATTTCTCGCTGTGTGTAGAAGATTCGATTGAGATCCGCGGATTGGATGAGGTAAAGTTCGTATATCGAGCAAACTGCGAAATACACGCATTTTATAAATGTATACTCATATCAACATAACATAAGAAACTCGTTAAATTAAAAATGATAATACTATTTATTTAAACTAAAACATCATATATTCATGGAATTCGTAATATAGGTTACTATTTGAAAATCAAAAGTGGGTAGTGGTTTCGTCCTGAAAATAAGGGTGACGAGAAAAAATTTAACATTTTAGAGCTGCTTGTTTCTTAGGTTTTCTATAAAATAAATTCCAAAGAATGTTAACACATTCCTTCCGAGATACTGAATATCTTATGTTGTTATGTTGACCACTCTATACATTATAATTAATACCTTTTTAAACATAATAATAATTATTATCATGTGTTATTTGAGTGTATATATATTATGCATCAAAAAAATTCCCCGATTTGTGTACAAATAAAAATATACTTGTATAGAAAATTAACATAAAATACAAATGTTATCAATTTTTTCTCTAGTCTAGAGATGAAATTAATAATATATAATAAATAAACCGTTGTAAATATTATTACACTTCAACACAAAGCCGTCGTATACAATAACCTAATTATCGAACCAATAAAATAACTTATTCTTCTTCTATATTGCTTTTATAGCCCATTTAGCCTTTGCTAATTTCACTTTTTCACACTTTTTCCCTTTATATTTACTCATTGTTGCCTATCCTCGTTCCTTGCGCACATTTGTCTGTGTATCCATCCGCATTTGCCTGTGTTGACTTCTGGATCTTTTTCTCCCAATTTTTTACGTCATTGCCAGTTTACATATACTAAATAAATAACACGCCGATTTAAATCAACATATTCAGTAACCTAGCCGTTCTAGATAGGTATACTTAAAAATCAATTAAAACTATACAAATTATTTTATCGTGTATTAAAATTTTACACGCAGTTTTTGTAGTGTTATATTTTTTAGTTAGTTATTTTTTTCATCGAACACACCATTTTTTAAAACTTTCTGTACAAACTGTCGAATTTATTTGATGATGACGACGCTGAGCGGCGTTATAACAGTGAACTTCAAACCCCCCTCCCCACCCCTCCACGGTAATATAATACTGATTTCTACTGAAATTAAATGTGTGCATTTTGGTGTTAAAAATGAAAAAGGCGAGAATTTTACGGTGTTATGATGGTTTATTCTTTCTCCGCCGTCGACGTGTTCGTACTCAACCAATTGCGTCTTTTTACTGCATGTACAGAAAGCAATAACCTTTGATGGGAAAAAGGCCGCCGCCGCGTATTGGATGTTTTAATAAAAGTTTAAATTGAAAACGATTCGTATATAGCCGAGGTCATGAGGGAGATGAAAGTTTTATAATATTATTATAATAAATATCCGCGGAACGTAATCGTTATGCGAAGCGAAAAAGGGCTCGGCTCTCCCCGATTGATTATACATGTATGTATAGTATATATACATGTCTTTTTCTTCCAGCGTTTTTAAACGAGTTTCGAGCGTATTCTCTCAAGTTTACTGACATCAAAGTCACCTTAAAAATATAACATATATATGTATATAGGAAAAGTCAAATAAATTAGAAAATAATATCAACTTAGCCGTGGCGTGGCGGACGCAATAATGCAATTTTCTTAAATTCGATTTTCATTAAATGACGTCAGGTAGGTAGGTACTTATAGGTATAATAACATTATACTTTATACTTGTAATACTTTATATAGTAATTTTAAAGAATATATTATTATAATACTACGCGTGAATTTAAAAATCATAAAACTATAAGCGTAGGCTCTGCATCAACCGATGGTGCATGTTATCTCATATTGTAGTTTTATTTTTTTATTATTTTTTTCGTGACAAAATTCTTGTGCTAATTGTTCTTAAAATAACTATAATATTACTATTCATAACTCCGTAATTACTGTTTGATTGACATTTTAATGCATATTTTCAGAGTTAGGCAAGTTTTGGTTTTTCGAAATCGAGTAGAGTCCAAAATTTTAGTATTTGAATTAACGAGTCCAAAAAAATTGAACTACTCGGTCAACTCTAAATATTAAACATAAATTTTGTTATTCTTATACTTCAGTATTACAGTAGCAATCTATTTTTTTAATTTCAACACGGTAATCGTATGAAAACTATCTGGATTAAAAGATCTTTATCTATAGATACCAATTAGCCTTGGTATTAGATAATAGATATTTTTGCTGTGGGATTTAAGTTAAAATTTTCAATTATTTTTTTTTTCTTACAATAATTTTACCTTGTGTTGGATGGCCAATAGGGGGAAATTGACCTCGGAAAATAATATCACACCCTCCTTCCCTCTCTCATAAAAAAAACTGAAATAACACCCCTGCGTTTTTCATGGACTCGGTTTACCTATACATTCATAATTTGCGACTTGGCTTACGTGTGTCTCTCTCCCTCCATAAGTTAAACTCGAATTAGATTAAACTATCCTAGCCCCATATCTATTATATAATGTGTATATTTTTCTACTAGTAACTCTAATAATATAATTGACACTTGTTCCCCAGTTCCCCGATATAGTGTCGATCGTATATCGTATATGTGTGTGTATAATATACGTGCGGAAAATCAACTCGAGATTTTATTCAGCAAAATTACTTTCAAGTGAATAATTACTCATTTTCTGGCCATACGCCGTCGCACTTCCTGTCGACTCGTGTGGAACCCCTCGCGTTTATATACAACTCGATTATTTCGTATACCTATATAATACAATATATACAATATACATTCATATGTATAACAATATTATACTTGTGTTCATATCGTTTTTATTATACGCACAAAAAGTCTTTTAGAATTATTACGATTCCAATTAATTTTAATACACGAGCGTTCATTAAAACCGCCTGTTCGTTCTCGATCGCGTTGCACTTCCGTTTGTTCGGAATCGCTGAATTACGTTTCGAGTACGTGTTCCCTTAACCTTCCTGTTTGATTTTTAGAATCATTTTATTCGACTTTGATGTCTTTTTTTTTATGTATATACTTCATTTATTTACGCACCACAAAAAGTCAACACGATTTTTTTTCGAATTGTTTTCGATTTATTTACGACGTGGGTACTCCTCCTCCGTTTCCTATCCGGTCTTTGGAAATTTAATAATAATGTAGTAAAAAAAAAAATGCCACTTTTTCCCTTTCGTTTCAACGCAGTTTATATTATGTACGCGATTTTTCACTCTTTACCAACAGTGTATACATAAATCGTATATATAGCTATACTATGCTGTATAGTGTATACTGTGTATAGCTATAATATATAAGTATAGTAATTGGCGGCCCGAGTCCTCTAATGACGTTATCAATAATAAAATATGCAAAAGAAAATAGTGAAAAATCAAAGCCCGATAACGGTTCGGCTAACTCGTAAACTCTTACAAAAAAAAAAAACTCACATCTTTGGACCGTAAAATCAGCGATTTTTATGGGCTCTCGCCGTTTTTTACAAAGCAAGTTTTCAAAGTTTTAACGAGACGCTGCCATTTTTTTTCTTTTTATGAACGATGAAAATATAAACATATTGTCACGTGTAAAAGCTAATCTTGGTAGGTATATTTAAATAGTTTTTTTTTTTACAACTATTAAAAGTTTTAAATTACGTATTTGTTTTTATGTAATCAAAAAAAACTTCATAATTTTATTGTGAAAAAAGGAACAAAAATATATTTCTTCAAATTAACAATTTCGATAAATGCATTTAACGTATATACTATATATACGTGTAGTAGATATGTGCTGAAAAAAAAAATGTTTTAAACGTGACTACTAGTTAAACTATTATTCGATGTTTTCCAGACAGTTTTACTGTCGCGACTGCTATAAAACCATGTGTGACGGTTTTTTTTTTTTTTTTTTTTTTTTTTTTTTTTTTTAAGTATATTTATGAAAATTAAATAGAAATTCCAATTCCAAAACAATCGTCGGGACCAGGAGGGGAACGGTGTTGCGTATTATTATAACGGATCGGTAGCGATAGGAGGAAGAGCAGAGAGAGGTGAAAAACGGGAAGCGGTTGAGGCAGATTCGGTCAATTTGTTACCCTTTTAATTAACGGTCGGGAAAACTCTGGGAAAACGCGAATATGGAGAGACCCCCTTTTTGATAATGTATTGCTCTCCGTCTCTCTTCTCTCTCTCTCTCTCTCCGCGCATTATAAAATGACACTGGTTAATGAAATTCTTGTTCTTCATTAATACAACATTATGTGCGTACATACACTATGTATAATATATATATATATATATATATACATTGGGATAGAAATGGCCCCCGGGTTCGTGTGTGTGTTTGCGCGCACTATGAATTCGCGTATATATACGATAGTATGTGCGGTGCTTCAACGACCTTCTTCGACAGTGCGCACAAAAGGGACGACCCTGAAAATTTATGTCTTCCGAGAGACTGGAAACTATGCGCTATTATGTATCCTCTTTGGTTATACGCACGGCGCGCGCAAACACATTCCGAACGTAACGCGACATTTTTGCAATACCTCGCAGCGATGATCCGCCGTCGTCGTGTGCAGTAGCCGAAGAAGAGAAAATAAAACACTCGATTTACGCGCACTGATACAGACTTAGTATACGTGTAGTAAGTACCTATCTCGCGCTTAATGAATACAACAACGTTCTCGACGTATCATATTGTTATCGTTTGCAGGTATATAAGATGCATGTATAATATCTCGTCTTAAATAAATCGACGTATATTATACGCATCAACAGATGCAGGGTGTACTATACAGTCATTATTAGGGTCTGAGACTTCTTGCATTATCGTGTTTTTTTTTTTTGTAATAGCAGCCGTAGATTATTCTAGGTAAGCTATAAATTGGTTATATGAAATTCCGAAATTAAATACAAATTTTGAATATGCATATTTCCGCATATTTTAAGGAAAAGTGCATATTTGAACAATGTTTACCATATTTGTGCATATTTCGCATTTTAGATTCTGAATAGAGCGAAGAAGCTTATGATTTTACGAAGATGTTTGTTTTATTTTATTATTATTTTTTTTTTTTTTTTATCTTTGCGCAACCTTCTACCAAAAATCTTGCTCCAATTTATAATAATATCGATTTTTCTAAAAGAAATCCTACTGGGGAGGTACTTTAGGGAGGTTATTTTTCGTTTTTCTCAAGAGTTTTCCAAGCAAATGTAAAAAACACGGGAAAAACGTAGGAAAATCGGTACAACATTAAATTACAAAAATTATTAAAGATAGTATAAAAAGCTTATTTAATTATTTTACTATACTCTGACATATATATTACTGGCGAAACATCACTATAAACTGAACTCCGCTCAGAATCGATTTTATTAAGCAATGGTTTATCGTTGCTTACAGA
This sequence comes from Cinara cedri, assembly GCA_902439185.1. Classification (NCBI taxonomy): domain Eukaryota; kingdom Metazoa; phylum Arthropoda; class Insecta; order Hemiptera; family Aphididae; genus Cinara; species Cinara cedri. The sequence goes on from CABPRJ010001426.1 coordinate 4,045,873, forward strand.
TATAAATTAATTTCCTCTCTATATCCTACCTTCCCAATTTCTCACAAAAAACAGTAGCTGCGTCCATCGTGAGCCAAAATATAATAATAATAATAATGCGTTCAAATTAATTTTTAATTTAATTTCACTTTTCCCTAACGTTTTAATATGTTATGTATTGTGTGTAAATATATGTCTTATTCATAAATATTTTCGAATCAATAATTATAGTTCGTTATCGTTAGTTGTTTAAACGTTTAAAGTTTTAGACACAAGAAAATAATTATTAATTATATTATAAACCTCGCGAAGTGTTAAGGATTAAACTCTGCGAAACTTTAAACACTTAAATAAATTAATAATAAACTATTATTATGAATTGGGTATTCGTTAATATCCACTCATCAGAATATTCTACCGAAAATCATGTTGATTTAGAATAGAAAACTAAACAAATAATGATATTGTATACAGACTTCGAGAAAAAAAAATGATATAAAACTTAATAATATTGTTATATTATATATCGATAAACTGTTGATATTTCATTAACTGGAGTAACTATACGACTATATTGTTCTGTGTATTACTACGAGAGACTAAAACTGATTTATCCAATGAGTGGCGTCGATTGATAAGGATTATCTAATTAAGCGAATGTAATAGAAAAGAATAATGAACGCCGCCCTATTCCGTCATCGTCGTCGTCGTCGTAAGTCAGTTAACAATAACATTGTTGCTGTTGACGTCGATTTCGAATACACACGGCGATTGCTAATAGGCAATTCAGCTACACTCTGGTCTATGAGTCGGTTCGTCTGCGGAAGAAAAATTATACGTTCGCGGACATTCCGTATAGGTTAGGTTAAACACGTGCCATTGTCACGTCCTATATATATTATAATATTTTTATACGCGCAGCATTCAAAAGACAACTGTGAAAACTAAATCGTTATATCGGCCGGTCGTGGTAATGCAACACCGCTGGGGTATACGTTGGTGGTTTTTTTTGTCCCTCTGCAGATTTCCATTTTTCTTTTCCCGTCTGCCCAAGGTATAAATGCCGAGCTTTTTAATCCCTTCCCTTTTCAAAAAAGGATTATACGACACGTATAGTATAGAACAAAAACCTGGAGGGAAAAAAACTGCAGCATAATATACAAGCGCGCGCTCAAATAATAATACATGTATATAATATTATATATAAATATATATATGTGTATTTAAAAACGACGCCGCATGTCCCTTACTTACTTACTAATCCGCCCGGGTCACCGCGGTATTCTTTACCCTTCGGGCCGGGCTTAAGTGCGCACATAATATATTAATTTATGGTGTGTTTTGTTAATTTTTTTTTTAACCGACTGTTTTTTTTTCTGTCTCTAGAAATTCTACCCGAGTTCGCCGCCGGTGTTCGAAGTGGACGAAATATTGATCAACGAACCTGGCACCCTGTGCGCGCTCGTCGGCTCCAAAGGTGTTTCGGTGATGAGGTTCCCGAATCGGTTATCCAAATCTGTGTACGACAGCGTTAACAGCAAAAGCGAAACCGTAACATGCAGGTAAACAAATATATACGCAAATTATTATGCAAATGATGAGAACCGGCTGTAAATATATTATGCGCTGTGCGAACCAAAAAGAAAACAGACAAAAAAAAAATATATATATATATATTAATAATAATTATTATTATTATAAAGTGAAGGAGAAAAATATATATATAGGTATATATATATACGTCTAACGTGGAACCGAATAGGGAATCAGCATAAATTAAGTTCAAAGCGATAACATAGCTCTGTGTGACAGAAACATCGGGGTTTTACTTGCTGCGAGGAGGACGAGAGAGGTCTTTGATAGGAGGAGATTTTATTAACGGTCAAAAAGTCCGAGAGCGTTCTTTTGACGTTATATGGAAAATAGGGAAAGCCCACGCGTATCTGGCGGCCCGGAAAATTAACCCTTTGCCATCATATCCACGTCATGAGTATATAATATATGACAAATCTGATAAAAATTCCCAAATTATAATATTGCGTAGTACCAACAAAACAATTACGGTCTCGATTGTCTTATTTCCCGAGTCGTGTAATGTGTATGCACCAACGACTTTTACAAAATGTTTAATTTTTGTATGCGTGCTAATAAAGCATTTTTTCGTCGGTGCACCACGGTGTAGTGTTCCACGCTCAGTATTTAAATGTATAAGCGATTTCAACAAAAAATTAATAAAAATGAAAATTGATCAACTCCATTAAAATTCGAAAATAGTCGCAGAATAAAGTTTCCATCGTAGTGAATTTAGTTATGAACACCCATTCATACAATTATTTACTATCGAAGGTACAAATACCGTATTATATTTTTTTCGTTATTTTTAATAGATAACAGTAACTTTTTTATATTAATTAATATCTCGAAAAACTCTATCAAATATTGTCTCGTATAAATTTTTGTTTGTTCTACGTGATGAATACATTTTTACCGCAGAAAATCGTCGGTGTATCGCTTTTTTGAAAATTCTCACGCGATCTGTGTAATATTATAACATGTATGCATACACATATATTAAGTATGATTATTTATAAGTAAATAATAATGTCGCGTCGACTGGTCCATGAAAGTAACTCACGGAACTCTACAGACAAAAATATTAATAATATGTATCTTGTACTTATATATAATATATAAGATACTAACAAATGTTATTATGATAACAGCTGCAAACTAGCTATTGTTTCGTTAATGCATTATTCTATTTATCTCGTTTGATGTAATAACTGTGTAATATTATCTAAAATTAAATTACGTATTCAACTAAGCAAAATAATTACATATAATTATATGTAATGATAAATAAAATACTGGATCTACTCGAATGAAAACATAGCTACCCTCTTCCCGCTAACATGTACATAAACAAATATTATGTTATTATTTACTTAAATCCTTCCCCTCGTTTTTTTATGAAAAATAATAATTTTCCATCAACATGGCTTTGTTTACCGTATTTATTAATTTAAGTAACGATTATTGTATTTTATAATTTAATATTTTCTCTTTCTTGCCCCTTTTTCTTGTTAATTCTACATTAACAAATCCCATAACTTATAGATATTCTTAAACGCAATAGCTATGAAACATAGTCTTTTCGTTTAATTATGTATCTTGTAATGTATATCCTGTATCTACAATTTATAACACGTCATAAAAAATACATACCATATAGGTATTGTGACCTGGCGAAAACACTTGGTGGGTGGATCGTAGATCAATACCTTTAGACTATAAAGAACAGTATAAAACAGTAATTTTTTTTAACTATTTCAAGTAAACAACTAATGACAATTTATTGCTGATTTGTTCGTAAGATAGAGGGGGGTGATGGTGGTAAAGACATTTTTCTTACCAAAAAAAAAAAGTCTACACGCCACTGCTTATGGCCTATTTATGGCTTATTTATTTTAGTAGGAAGAGGGGTTGCACCACATAATTTACATGGCCAAGTCCGCTTAAATTGTAGAAATTCCACCAATATTTATAGAAGTTTATATAATATGTTTCGATTTGGAGGGGACCTTTAATTCAAAGAAATGTGTTTTTAAATAGTATACCTACACACTAACACACAGTTTCTCATGTCTTATGAAGATTTATAATTTCAAAATAGTCGATTTAGTATGATAATAATACAAATGCTTGTATATTTCTTCCCCCCTCGCCCTCTTAAAATAGTAAATTTTCGCGGAACGCCACACGGTATTATATTATAATAATATGAGTATTTATCTAATCGTTTTACCTATAACTGCAGCATTCAAGTAGTTATTTCAATGATTTACTTATCGAAAATGTATTGTTATGAATTAATTAAAGTTTAATACTGTACAAAGTTGCGGTGTACGTAAGTTAATTAATTATTATTTAATTGAAAACAAGTTTATTTTCAATTTTCTATTTATATACAAAGGAAACGCAATAGGTACCGCGGTTGTAGTTTATTTAAAATACGTTTATTTCAACTCAGGGAAACGTTTTTTATTGCAGTCAATTTTTTTTTTCACTCGGTAAAATAAAAATACAATTTACCTTATTAATTCGCGCTGGGATCCAGCCTTATTATGATATTTATTATCGTATTGTTTGTCACGTCATTTCGCGGGTCGATGAGGTTAGTCGGTCTATACAATATACGAACATATAGAACAATGTTTTATAGTTATATATATATGTTGCGTCCCTTTATACCCACCTTCTTTTCCACGTGTCACGTCCCGCCATACAAATTTACAAGCCCTCAAGCATTATATTAATCGGTTAATATTATTAGATTAGGTATATACGTACAATTGTTTGTAACTATATGGGCTGTCAAAAGTGATTACAACAATATTCTTTATAGTTAACATCATTGCGTGAGATATTCAAACGAAATTAAATTGAAAAACATTCTGTACTGTTATACAGTGGGTTTCACGAAATATTTTAACCGGATGGACTTGGATTTAAATAGAGTTATTTTAGGAAGAAATAGGAGGTATACATTGTGAGCGCGTTTTAAAAAAACAACTCCTTGCGGTGTGTTCGTGCGTAATAAAACATAAATGTTCTTATTAGGTGACATCTATTTTCAACACGGTGTATTAAAATAGTCCTATTTTTGTTTATATTTTTTCAAGCAACTTTCTCGACAATCAACTGATTGACGAAATCAAGCCGTATAAAGACTAAAAATATTATTTATCTGAATTTGTCTATAAAACAATGTAAAACTCATATGTTATTATGTAACTGTATGATTATCTCTAGTTCAAAATAATTTTTTCTCTTATTAAAATGTCATCAAATATTTTTCCATATGCAAAATTCTAATTTTAAAAGATCGTGTAGTACGCGGAGGGAGTGTTCAAAAACTATAATGTGTAAAAAACGAGACTACCACGTTACGTGATAGCGAATCATAATCATAATACAAGTAGGGATGGCGATTTGTTTGTGAACATCGATGTATCGTTATGTCATATGTCTCTTTCAAACCATCTATGTTGAGAATATCGAAAGTTTAAATAAAAATCAATGTCAAAAACATCGATGTATTTAGAAAAAAAACATCGTCAATTTGAAATGTAGAGGAAATATTGCCCTTTCCCATGCGTACATTAAAGCGACTTTCAGTGTCCAACAGTATTACCCAACACTCAAAACCCAAATATAAACTCTAGCCATTCAGCCTCCAGGAACCACAATTCGTCCAATTGTTCTCGTAAGTAAGAATACTCGTGAACATCGAAATTAAAATATCGGCATTTGTTAAAAATTTCATAAAACGTACTACGATTATCAAAATTATCAAAATCAATACATTTAATTGCGTCCATAAAGTATGAAATGAATGTCGATATCAAGTTGTACAAATTATCTTAAAAAAATGATAATAAATAATTGTTATCTCTGAAAAAGATTATTTTAGATTTATTTAAAATTATATGTAATGTTTACAACTACGATCACACTTATGTTTGTTATAGTGCATCTATAACCATTTAATACCATTATCAATCCCAGTGTATATGTAATAAAATTTGTCATACTTTTTCAGGGGATCTTAAAATATGTACAAATAATCATTTATGTCATATACTGGAGTCGTTACCCTAATACATTTTTAACGAGAGAAAACAAATTGAATAGCAACGTTGCATTTAAAATCATGTGGAATCGTGTAAATGTGAACAAAAAATTTGCGCAATCGTTTTATGTATTACGGGTGGCTATTAAAATCTACACGATTGCGAAAATTTTGTGCGTTCGTGTTGTAGCCTAAACAATTATATACTGAAGCAATATTTATTTTTTTTTTTTTTAATAATAATAAAACGATATGAATATATACAACGCCAAACTTTCAATGTAAACTTTCGGTGTAAAGTATAATAATTTCAAATTATTTGTTGACACGTTGTTACACAAATGTGCCTATACAACGTATATAATTTTATATTAACGGAAGTTTTGAAACTATATATTATTAGTCTGATTCCTTGTCAACCAAATCAACTGAAACTGCATATACTATAATTAGACCGACACAACTGGGGACTTCATAAGGTGTTCTGAACCTGTGTTTAGAAACCTGAAACCAACAAAATATCGAGTTCACTTGGAGTCCTCCGAGAAAATCGCCAGATCTTGATTGTAAAAATATCGCCCCCCTCCCTCCTGTGTATACACACGTTTAGGTATAATACTCATTGGGACGTTTAGGGACTTGGGATATGTATGTACAGCGACGGGTAGACGGGAGGTCGGGGGATGTTTTATAATATAATAGTTATATAATAAAGAGGGTTTCGGGCGAAACCGCGAGCTCCGGATTGGCTGCCGGTGAAATATTAAAATTAGTATTCCAAATCCATACGTTTTCGTTCTGTTCATATATAATATACACGGCGGCTGTAATATTATACCCGCGGTATTCTGCACCGCGCCGCCGGCCACCGCAATCTGACCGCAGGAATCGCGGATGTGCCGCCTTTCGGTGGCTAGTTTCGCGGTCGCATAATAAATTAAGAATTCATATACATTGTTGTTGTGTGTCGGGGACGGCGCCGGTTGCCCAGGGTCCAAAGGGTATAAATGAAAGCACGTGAGATTAATGTTAAAAATCCTGTGTAGTTTGTTTAGGACTTTCGGATATTGTTATTAGCCTGCACCGCCGTACACGTATACCGACCGCCGCCGCCGCCCATGGGGAAATAATAATTTCGCCCCTGCAATCAATATTTAATAGACTTTCGGATAAATTATAATAATATACTCGAAAAACACCGTATAATATGAATTCGTCGCGTATTATTGTCTTTCCGCGCGGTAATAACGAAATAATAACGGCGAAACGTTTTCGCGTACAATAAGTATAATATACCTACCATATATAGCTTTAGGAAAACCACCGAAAATGAAATAACTATACGCGTGGCTTACGTTATTATATATTTAATCGAAAAAAAAAAATGGTATAAGAAAAAACACCCGCGAGAGCTCCCGTCACTATAGAGTCCAATTTTCTCTCAAATTGTATTTTGTATTTTAAAAATATTCTTCGTAAAACGGTAATTGCTGCTGACCGATCACTATAGTTTGATAATACACGATTATTAATTATTTTAACGGCTTATATTTAAAAAAAAATATAATATATTAGTATCTCTTATTTACCATAAAAATGGCTGCGGGGAAATACGGCGATAATAGTTAATCGTCGTTGTTTTATTTTCTAAAATTTAATTTATGTTTTATTTAAACTTATCCGAAAGAAGTTCGAGATTAATAACAGGAGATAATGTTCATTATTATTTCTCATCTTTTTTTCTGAATATACAATAATCGAATTGTTTTTTTATATTTTTTTTACATATACACATCAATTCTGTATCCAGTAAATTACGTAATTGAATGTTATGAAATCCACAAGTTTCGCTTAAAGGCAGTAGGTATTGATTCATGTTTGATTACATTATATAAATATTCTGATTTAGATTAAGTTAATGTTACTGGTTAACTGTGTAATGTAATATTATGTCTCTTATTTCAAATAAATAAATAAATAACATATTTATTTGCATTACCCCATCATACTTTGTCTCCAGTTTTTTTTTTTAGTTCTAAAACTTAAAAATTGCCGACGATTTTGCGAATATTGACTATAATATTATCGTTTTACCCCGCAGCCCTTCGGATAATGTTAACATTACGCTTTTCAACCACATACAATATTAATAACGTAGGCAGTTAAATATAAGTTTGTATCGTATTATATTATATTTTTTTTGTATATATTTGTACAAAACATTAACCGGAGACACATTTTTAGACGTAACTTGGGTACGCGCGTAGGTATAGTTACGTATACAGCCATTGCCGTTTACGTAGTGTATAATTAAAAATAATAACAAACATTTCCATGGCAATTCGTATAGACCGATAATACGCCACTTTACTGCCTGATACACGAACGATGATTAATTGAGAAATCTATTTCCGACTACCTGCAAGGGTAAAAAAATGAACACGAGAGCGGATTATTTCGTCTATAAATTATTACAGTCATAATCTATACGAATCAAAGTCGTAAAGGAGTAAATGAGCGTATTCCATGTTCGCATGCGAACCGATAATACAATTATTGTTATTATTATTAACGAAACGATTAACCGCGGTAATACCAGTACACCGGGACGGTATCGTATTTATACCGTTTAATAGCTTTCGAAACTTCCGAATAATGTTTATCGAACGATGTGTACGGTATAATATCATTTAATAATAATAATTGTCTGGGGCATTAAACCCGATGATGTATATTAAACGACAAATAATTATATGCGACCTACGCGCGACGTTAATAGTATGTTTATTGATTCGTACCTATGATATCATGTGTATACAGGGTAATCAGCGGCGTTCCCGTCGGTTTTGTTGTGTGTACGTACTATTATAACGTCCTACGTGCCTCGCATGAATTATTGTACATTTATCTCACGGTACATACGGTTCGTAACGAAATAATTATTACTTATACAGACGTTTAATTAAAATGTCCAAATATGCGACACTCGAAATTAAATAAAAAAAAAAAAAAATTATCGTAAATCGAAAGAAAATTGTGAATTTGTGTTACTGTATATTATTGGTTATTTCCCAGAATTTGCTGTGCGATGTTTTTATTCTTAAAAACTCTTCGTTTCGTGTACTTTTAAATGCGAGAACTAGACATTTTATTTTACATTTTTTAAAGCATTTTTTTTTTTTTTTATGATATTTGTATACGCTATAACATGAATTTTATATTCAATAAACTATCTATAATAACTATCTATCTATAACTAACTATAATTACACATTCGTATTCATATTATCGGACAATAAAGTAAGTGTCAAAACCAATAAACAATTGGCGGTGTCTACAACAAAATTAAAGTAATGATATATTTAAAATCACTACATTTCCTGTTTAGTAATCTTTCAGAGACAATTCTAATCGAATTAAAAAAACTTCAAGTCTGAATGTCCAGGTCTGTCTCTAAAACATTTTTAAAATTTATGTTCAATCATTAATACTAAAATGTTTAAAAAAAAAAAAAAAAAACAATTTTAGATTTTTTACAGGCACAAAAGCATTTTTTTTTTTTTTTTTTAATGGGATATTTTTTAGAGTTTAGGGTATTACATACTCGACTTTAGTTTTGGCAATTATAAACCTGGCGTAACTGCGGGGGTGTCAACATATTGTTTTGTACTATAGGTAATATATTTTCGAACAGGAATTTAAAAATGTGAGGATGCCGTTTGAAAATTGGTATAGTCGATGTATTATAAAGAGTATTAATATAAAATAACGATGTCTGAGAAAAAAAAAATCAAATTTACTCGGAATTCTTCGCGTATATACATAATATTATTATTATTATTATTATTATTATAGCCATAATATAATCGCTGCGGATTTATGATAAAATAATCACTCTGTATATATGTATTATGTACGGTGAGGGGATCGGGCCGTATACATAATGTAAATAACTAATAAGTAATTATTCACGGTGACGTATATTATTATTATCGTGCGATATTCGTGATGACTACGCGGAGCATAATACACATATACGAGCCGTCTTTTCCGTCCGTCCGACCGTCTCTCTCACTCTCTCTCTCGCTCTTAGTACTCTCACTTTCGCCAACCCTCCCCCGGCGCGTTAATCCGCCATGTCGTAGGTTTTCAAAGGTCTATAAAAACAACCTCTCGTCCACCTCGTCGCCGGCGTATAATATTATAACACACCGCAACATCACGTGGCCGAGACCTATATATAATATACACGCGCGCGTAAGCCGCCCGTGACGGGACGCTCGCTGCTGCCGCTCCTCCGCGGAGGGTCGTCCGGAGAAGTTTTAATGAATTCCATAAATAATAGACGAAACTTCTTTTTTCGATAAGAAGAAACGGCGCGCGATGACGGGTTTTTATGTGTGGGCGCCGCCGCGGTTATGATATTATTTTATTATTATAAGCCGGTCGACGACGTCGCGCGCGGATTTCGCGGCGCATTAAATCCGCCGCCGCCGCCGCCTCCACCCCTACGAGGGGCGGGCACACGTGATCCGCAGCGATTCTTAATGATACCTTCTGCCCCGATGTCCGCCGTGTTTCCCGAAACACTATATATACACACACACACACACACACACACACACACAGAAGTATAATAATAATATATACAATATATCCGCGCACGGTAAAGCGTTTAATAAAGAACCGCCCCAGACGCGAGTATCGGATGCGCACTCTGGTTTTTGCGCGCGCCGAGTGTATTTTACGAGCGCCGGGACGGCGATTAACTTTTACGCTAATGGACCGGCTATTAAGGCACCCGCCGCCGTCGCGGCCGCAACCTCCGACACCGATAATAATAATCGATACGGTAAACGCTATTTTTGCCGGTCGTGTGACGGGCGTGTGCGGCCGTACGCGTAATAAAATACACTGCAGGTACCCGCGCCCGCACGTGGCTCTGAAGCGGACAAGTCTAGTAACCAGGGCGTGCCAACGGGGAGGGGGGGGGGCAAGGGGGACAACTCCCCCGCCAGCTTTCCGGTACGTTTAAATAATTGTAAATCCAAATTCGATATCTCAAAATCTCAAAATTCATTATTGATGACCAAGGTGTATTGATATATATTTTATCAATACCCCTTGATTGGTACCCATGTATAGTCTATAGGTAAACTTCGTGATAATAGAATTTCGCTAATTTATTATTACAATATGCAACGATTCATTCCCTATGATTTGAAGTCGGTACCAACCGCTACAGCCGATCATTTATGGATATTTTTCGTGGACAGCCGTCTTGCGGTTATCTAATGTGTGAGAATCGTTTATTCGGATTATGTATAATGTTAATTTTACATATAGGAAAATAGTCGAAAAACTTAATTTAGCAGAAAAAGTTGTTGATGAAAACGTGTATGCATGCTTAAGGAAATCAAAACTCGGAGAGTGTCGAGTATAGTGGCCACGGATAATGTACGTCATTGGTGACCAATCTTTTTTTACAAAGGGTCATATGACCCCTTCATAAAGGGTCTTGGTGGGCCAAGAATTTTTCCGTTTACTTTTAAGTTAATAGAATATTATATTTTACTGTAGGTAAAGTGATATATTGAATTATTTAAATTTATTTTTCGTGCTTCTTTTTTTTTTTATGTGAATGTTAATTTTTGAAATTTGAAGTTATTTTGATTTTTTTTAATTTTTAATTTTGATTTAAATAATACTTTGGTGGGAATATTACTAAATGTTCGCGGGCCGTAGTTGGTCACCACTGATGTACGTATATAGTAACGCGTGAAATTACAAAATAAGTACTTGGACGGTCCGAATTGAACCCAAACTATATTTTAGTGAAAACTTTTTAAAGGCTTTTACCCACGCGTATAATATGGAATGTTAACGCATTGTACGAATGTGAATCGTAAATGGTGAGCATCACAACCGAGTAAAGAAAACTATAATAAAAACATTTGACATGTGCAGGTGCAGGGACAATGATAAATATTAAGACGGTTCAAGAAGAATTAAAGGAAAATGGTAACTTTAGCGAATTGAAAAAAAAATGAAAGGCTATAATAGTGTATGTGTTTGCATAGTAAAATTGGAAGACCGAGGAATATGTACGGCGAAGGACATGAAAACTTATCGAAAGGCGATCAGGATTTGAGTTTTGACAGATGAACATGGAGGGCTGTAGCCAAGCAATTGAAAGATTAAAGACTAGATAAAAAAGTTCAACAAAATTAAAAATCTGCCCGCGGGACATTTTTTGTGGGCGGGTGTATAAGGCATTTTTAATACATTAAAACACATAGTTTATTCTAGAAAATAATTGAATGTTGATGATTGTTATTTTCGGTTATTTTCATCGCGTAAGATATGGTTATAAAATTTAATATAGATTAAATTGACACCTGCGAATAAAAAACTGCTGTGACGACGTGATTGCGTATGGCGAAAACATAATTGTTTAATTGCGAGGTACACGAGGTGTACAATAGATACTTAATGTTTTATATAATAGGAAATTTGATTTATCTGTAACGGTTGCGGGATAAACACGGTGCAGTTTTTAATGTATATACCTACCCGCACAAAGTTTATATTGTATATTATTTCGTTTTACGCATTTTCTAGTCCGTTAAATTCTTTTTTTGAGAGGGGTTGTACACTCGGCTGCTTAACGCGTGTATTATTAAAACTGGGCCAAAAATCTTTTGCTCCGATTACTTTTCATCCAATTTTGGCCGGAAGTATTCCGCACAATCAAAAATACGCACGCTTATCAACAAAGCGGGCACATCCGGCGTGACTTGCCAAGGGTACACCCCTTGTTTTTCTTTTTTTTTTTTTTTTTTAATGCTACCGACGTTTAGAAAATATCGAGGAAAGAGGGATACGAATTGACGTTGGCCCAGTGTCATTCAGCGCTAATTGACGGGACTGGGAGGCGCCCGAAAACAAATTAGAGTTTTTACATAATTTATACAAACGAATAATGGATACTCGAACTGCACTGTTGCGATGGATGCGGGATAAAAACCAAAGTGACGGAAAAACAAAAAAAGGGTGGACAGCTTATGGGTGCATAATTGATTCGGATGCAATTTATAATCGTCTACATCAATCAACAAGTCCTGCGATATAGGTAGTTCGTATAGACAGACAGTGATAATATAAAATGTTTGCTGAATTATATAATAATATTCCGATAATACGCGAAAAATGTATATTTTCCACAGTCAATTAGCGACAAAACCTATGCGCGTATGAAATTGCGTTTTTTTGTATATACAGGGTGCATTTATTCGACAATTTTTATTTCCTATACCTATATGTGATTACATTGGTAATTATAAAATCCTACAAAAACGCCCTGTATATACCTGCTGCGATATTGTTATCGAAAATATACGTTTTGGCGGTAATAGTTTTATTATTACTGTTCGAATAGCCGTAGAAATGATTATATTTATTTTTACGATTATTGTCTGTTAAACGGCGATTTATTACATACACGAACGGAGTTACTTCGAGTCGCGGTATTTTATTTGCAGCGCTCTATAATATAACTGTCATTACCCGCCGTATCTCGGGGAGTGTTAACCCCCCTCCCAACATTTTCCCAGGAATATTGTTTATTGTTTTGAGATAAATGATAATATCATTATGGCTGAAACAATGGAATTCGTTCCAGCTTACCCGACGTCGTCCAAGTATTCGGTAAAGGTTCAACACCGAAAAAACAAAAAAAAAATTCCACACTTGTTCCGTCCTACTGCTGGACAGTGTTTTGTTTTCGAATCTCAATTCATGGTATGTATTAACGAGTATGTACCGGGCTTATAGTCGACATCGTTGTTTTATTATACGAGAAAATTTTAGTCGAACCGGCAAGTAGTTTCGGTATTTTATTACGTATGGGAACTTGCGGATATCGAAAAAATAAGAGAAATAAAAATAACATCCGTACGGACAGCGCGAACGGTGCGATTTCGTTGCCAGACCTACGACTTTCCCCATAACCGCTATATACAGTAAACCGCTTCGTCGGCTTTGGCTTGGATGGCGGCGTATATATACGCGAACTTTACTAATAACGTTAAACTTTATTGACTTAACAAATTGTAACAACCGTATGTGTATGGTTTGTATTCGAAATTCGGCTGATTTATTAATGACTATAAAACGCATGGTTTCCTAATGAATTTCGCGGGAAAACGGAAAGCAAATCTAAATCTCCCTCTCCGCTTCGCCTCCCCCCCCCCATTTTCTCCCGCGTATTTGTTTATAAACGAAAATACCGGCGCGCAATTACATTTCAACCGAGATGAACTCGAAGCGAATATTCCGCGAATTATCTCATAGGTATATAATGTATATATATATACAATATACATATATATTGTACCGCCGCCTCTAATATATTAGAGGGGAAAAAAGCGGTTCTGTCAAAGACTTCGGTTGTCTTCGTAATTTCCAATTTACTCCGTCTCGGTAATCTTCCGAGTGCTCTTTAAACGCCGTCCGTTTTATATTTAAACCTAAGCAGTATACACACACACACACACACACACACACACACACACACACACACACACACACACACACACACACACAATTGTCTATTGCGATGACTGTACAGAATATTTTACTTAATTATTTTACTATAACTGTATCGCATGCGAAATATTCTAAAACAGCCTCCGTCGCAAATTTTATACCGCTATTCGAACATCGACTGGATTCGCATGGCATACTAGTGTGCGTATCATCATATGTGTTTAAAAAAAAATTGATTATTAATATGTTTGGTTTTGTAACAAACAAATAAAAATGCACGTATTTAATGGGATTCTAAGTAACTAATTCTACATTTTATAAGTACTTAACTAACACATCATTTTGAGTAAATCCTATTTAATTTGAGTCAAATCGTAGTTTGTAAAGCATCACTCAAGTTTTAATACAATTTATATTAACGTAGAAAAAAAAAAGAATGTGTGTTTTTAATGAGAGTATTAAATTGTTTAGATCCAAAGGATCCAATTATTAGTGATAATTGAGAAACTAACTGAAATTTTTCCAGCAGATCTTAGTGAATATATTATATTATAATGTTACCCCGATTATAACAGCCAACCAGAATACGACAAAAGACACGTGGATGTTACATAGGGAATACATACTACCTTTAGATAATTCTGCATTTTACAGCTTTGATTTCCTCTACGTTTTTGTATTGTCCCTTTATACAGGGTGATCCGCTTTTTATGGACCCAGTAATTGTCTCGGTAATTTTAAATGGATTTGATATTGATTTTTGTTTTTCCAATCTGTAAGGAATCGTTTTAGCTTTATTTTAAAACTGTTTTTATTTTAGATCTTGAGTAAAGAAACTTATGGTTTTACAAAGATATGTTTTTTTTATCTGTGAACAACTTTTCGACCAGAAATATTACTCCGATTAACAATTATAGCTCTTTTTCTGAAATAAAATCCTACTGGTGTGGTACTTTAAAGAGGTCATTTTTTGATTTTCTCAGGAATTTTCTTGATGTATTGAAAAAAACAAAAAAAAAAACGGGAGAACGGGAGAACGGGGGGGGAAATAATAGGTACAATATTCAATAAATATTACTAAAGTAAATATTTAATGCACATGCAATTATTTTACCATAATATATGACATATATAATTTTGACACAGCAACACTATCATCTGAACTCTACTCAGAATCGTTATATCATCAGCAATGGTTTATCTTTGCTTACAAATAAACATTAAATTCCCTTCTGTATCCTACCTTCCCAACTTTCCACCCACAACAGTGGCTGCACCCTCGTATGGCCGTCTTTTTATCTCTACTCCTTATAAGTACCTTAAATGAATGTAAACTTTTAATTTTTAAATCAACAAAAAATAAGAAGAAACACACATTTTAATAGGGAATATTCTTCTAAATAATCTGATATTGGTTATATATATAAAACAAAATTATCTTTTCGAGTCTGTGTTTAGGTCCCTATTTAAAAATAATTTTAAAATAAAACTTGAATGATTCCATAAATATTTAAATCAAATTCACTTAAAATCATCCGAGAAAATCGCTGGTTTGTGATATTCATCCTGTAGAGTATAATTACTTGCTTTCTTTTTATCGAAGGCCTGTTCTCGGATATTGTACGGCTGTTGTATCTCTGCTCTGTAAATATGCTTGGGGTATTTTTGTTTTTTCGGTGGAAGGAGAAATTCACGTAAACGTTTTTTTTTTTTGTTCCGCGTCATAAAGCTTATTGAATTAATTTGAAAAAAAAAACCATTTGCAGATTAATATTATGCGCTTTTGTCGCGAATTCGAATAATTTATAATACTTATACATATACGATTTCAAACCAAACACCGCTTTTTGTTATCCCGAGAATTCCCTAAAATAATAATATATTTATAATACATTTTAAATTGTGATGTTTTGACAACGTTCGGGTGTGCTTTCAAATGCACAAAGCCGGAAAACATTTTTGAAATATTTAAACGAATTTCTCGTATAGCGTTAATAAAAATATTATATGTATTTTCAAAAAATAAGATGATCGAAAAAAATACATTTATATTATGTGATGTATAGGTATACAAAATGTATTCGAACACTTAAATAAAATTTGAATACGCTATATTCAAAAACATGACGTTGAAAGTGAATATAAGGTTCGTCTTTCAATAACGAATTTATGATTTCAGATTGTATCGTAAGTTTTAACAATAGTACATTTTCACGAAAACAAAGTGAATATTGGCGTATATCTCTTACGTTTTGATTACTGTGTTTTACGCTTACAAGTTTTTAAATTTTTTTTTGATTTTCAACCCAATATTAACATCGACATTTGCATTTTATTATGTCCACAGCACGTCGCACTTGCAAGACAAATTCTTCATATCCAAACATCTGACAGACGTAAAACGGGTCCGGTGGTATCCGGGAAGTCCCGAGGACAACCATGTCGTGGTGCTCACCAATGATAAAAATTGTTTGCGGTTGTTCAAGGTGGATAGCCAAAACGGTAAACTGATGTCCATTTGGCGATTGGGACCGGAGACTTCTCGCATGTTAGCTTCGCTAGGCGATACGGCCGTCGATTTTGACTTCTTACCTCCAGTACTAATTGGTGAACGAACCGAGTCTGACCCATCGATCACGTGGCCCATACTCGTTTTACAAGGAAACGGTACGAACTGCTTAATTTCAATAATTAATTTATGTAATCACGGTAAAAACAAAGTATTATATAGGTACATACAAATTGTAATTCAACATGCCAACGCTTGTTAACGGCGTAGCTTAATGATTTTGAGTTAGTTTCTAAAATGGCATGTTGTGTCTACGGTTAAAGATACTGAATCGGGATATAATATTAAAGCATGTGGAGTAGATGAAGTAAGAAGTAATAGATAAGAAAAAAATAAAAACAGCTGACACAAGATAAAAGCAAAAGGGAGGAAGAAAAATCATGCGAGTTATAACCTAACGAAATGTAATGTGACGAATATCGGACGTAGTACGAGTAAAAATTATTTAGGTGCGATATGATGCATAGCAAAATAAAAACCCTGTCACTAGAGCCGAATTCCACCCCCTCACGTATTTATATTATAGAAATATCATTTGTAAAACAATATGAATAACCGAATACTATGGGTATACTATACTACAACTTACTATAACATAACGTCCCAAAATATAGTAAGGGTGTGAGTTGTAAGCTTAAACCTCCAAAAGGCACATCCTTAATTCGAATGCTATGCATTTTCAAAATTCTATCCCTTAACTTCATTTGGGGTTCTTTAGTGGTGTGCAAAGCTAAAAAAACACCCTCTCCCACAACAACTTGGTGAAATTCGTATTAAATTCTACTAAACTTTTACTACTTCAATAAATCTATCTATAAAACAATTCGAATTCCTGAATTTATGCTCAGATTAATTTGGAAAAAAACATTTCATAAGCGTTCGAAACAATTAATACTGAACAATCATGATTGTCATCTTATATTATTATAGTCAGTCTTTTAAGACGTACCTAGGCTGTAGGAACGAAAAATAAGTGAATACAACCATAAATATAGTCATAAAAACGGTGACTGAAGATCTTATTAAAGATAACGAGAAACTTTCAATTAGATATAGAAGAAAGTAGAAAATAATGGGTTTGTTTATGGACCGAGGAAATTTCGAATGGACTAAGAAATAAATTAATTTGTTAGTACAATAAAATACGAATCACAAAAACGTCCCGAAAATTTGTTTTATTATTCGAGCATCGAACTGCACTGCTACGCCAATGATGTATTCACGATTTTTCGTATGCAGAGCAGAATTTATTTAATTGCTAAAGTGATACAACGTTGAACGTCGGTGCTTAAATTAGGAGGGGGGTTGGTGTGAGTACCAATTTTTAAAACATATTTTAACGTACCTACCCCTTCTAGTTTTAGATTCTAATTGGAGCGAGGAATGTATTAGTTTTACAATGATAGAATTTTTTTTGAAAGGAAATCTGAAATAACTGGGGAGGTACTTTAGAGAGGTCATTTTTTGTAAATAAATGAAGAAAATATGGGAAAGCCGGAAAAAAGGTACAATATTACACAAATATTATTTAAGAAAATATTTAATGCATATGTAATTATTTTACCATAATATGACATATATATTGTTGTCAAAGCAACACTATTAACCGAACTTTGCTCAGAATCGTTTTTTCGTTAGCAATGGTTAATCGCTGCTTACAGATATTAACATTTATTTACGTGAATTCCGGTCTATAGTCTATCTTCCCAATTTCCCACTTACTACAGTGGCTGCCACCCATTCCCGTTATCCTAGGACAACTTTTTCATTATGAACATAATATATTATTCGGTCATACAACCATTTACATAATCATTTTTCATTATTCATTTTGTTCTTCACTTCTGCATCTTCATTATAATTTTTTTCTAAATCAATTAATGTTGTCTAATAACTATCAATATCTACTGCAGGTGAGGTGTTGTGTCTGAACACTACTGTTGACGATACTATGAACATAAAATCGGCAAAAATAAGCGGTCCTCTGACCATGTACCCACCTGCTGACGACAACTACAGCGAGGACGCTTGTTCCTTACTCGTCTTGGACACTGTACCGCCTTCGGTCGTAATTGCATCTAACTTTGGTGAACTTTACAATTGCCTTCTGTTACCAGAGACCATTAATAAAGTGAGTATTGCAATTAACCGTTATTCTTGTAACTCTTACTCTAATATTTAGTCATTACTAGCTATTGATTATGTTCAGTATTATCACAATCAGAAAACAAAATATTACCAAATATAAAGTCTATAGTACACACCATGATTAAAATATACCTGGTTTTTTTTTATTAGCGCTCTAGCGTTATCAAATCGAAAAAAAAAATGGCGGTATTAGATAACTGTTAAGCCATTATAAAATGACAACACAGCCATGTGTTGTATCATTAATTATTATGTTTATTCATATTCCTGTATATTTTGGTCTCTACGTTGCCATTTTTAATTTGTATGTTTTAAAACATTAAAATGGAGGTACTAGTGCAATAACTCTATGTATTTCAATCATGGTACACACTATCACATGTCTTGTAAAAGATAAATGAACAACCTAACCTAACCGGTCTGTTCAAAATTGATCAAGACAATATATTATGAAAAACTTGTGTACATGACTCCAATGTTTGTACTAGAAAAAATACAAAGTATAATCTTTTAGGACAATAATATTATGCAGTTGTACACCAACTAATTAATTTAATCTTTTATATTGTATCAGGCCATTTTTTTTTTTTCTTATGTACCGCAAATACACACATTCTTAACATTAGGAAGAGTTATTACATGAGTACTCGGGTTGTAGAGGCTCATACCTTCTTCAATGTGTTTACTTTAAAGTGCCTGCTTTTTCTTTACGTAATAATTATCCTTATGGATGTATATCAATTATTGTGTATGGAAGTTAATCAATGTTTAACAGTTAGATTTATTTTATTGCAATTCATGTAGACTAACCAATTTCTGTCATTTAGTTGATTGTATTAAAAATTTAGAGTCCGTGAATGTTTATCATCCACTAATATCTTTAAACAATTAAGATAAACCATCCATCAAATTAGTTTGTCAAACAATCCTAACCCCTATTGTGGTTTATAACTAACAATGATTATGTATATAATAAATTCAACTATAAAATTACACATTATTCAATAATAATATCCCTTTATTGCCTTATTAGTTTTAGTAAGTGTTATATATTTGAAAGAGTACAGTTCACAAAAAACTAAATTAAAATTAAGTATATTATATTATTGTATATTATAATCAAACATGGTAAATTGTAATGTATTGAGTTACAAGCATTTGAGCTTTAATACTAATTCACAAATAAAATAATCAGTTGTGTAGTAAAATTGTACTATAATAATATCAATCTTACTTGACCAGGCATCTATTATAAATACCTAATTGTCTACTGCAGCAGTTCTCAAACTTTGTTCCGCAGAGCCCTTGGTGCTCCACAATGGTTTACCAAGGATTCTATTCATAACACCATAAAAAATTTAAAAATTGTTTGTTATTTAAAATGAATATACAGGTTGGTTTTTTTTATCATGAACCAGCAATTATCTCAAAGGATTTTAAGTAAATTTGATTTTTGTTTTTTCTAATCATTATGGAATATTTTAAGCCTTATTTTAAAGCCATTTTTAATTTTTTATCCCTACTCCATGTACCTTAAATAAGTACATACTTTTGATTTTCAAATAGGAACATCCCGCCCCTTTTTGAACACAAATTTAAATAGAAAATATTTTTCTGGAAATTTTAATATGCATAACACTATTATCAAATTTACCGTTTATGAGTTTTAACAGTTTAAAGTTTAAACCGGAGGAATAGAGAAAAGTAATAAATTGCCTATCTAACCCTTCCCTACTCCTCCAGTCTAAACTTTGATATTTTGATATTAGTGTTATGCGTATCAAAATTTCTAGAAAAATATTGGTACTCGTCTAGTATGCTACCTATCAATAAACTTTTACCTACTGATTATTGATTAATAACAAATTAACAACAATATTAATAACAATTTATTATTAAAATTTGCCTAACTAAAATGTACTTAATGTATTACTGATGAAAAACTGATTGTAAAACTCACAACGAAATACACATACGCGAACACAACACAGACTAATATATCCAAAAGTAAGTTATCGTGGGTCTTAGTGGATATTTATCAGTTATCTTAATGGCAATTCAACTATAATTTTGTTCAACTGTTATATGTTATTTATCGTAATAACTCAAATGTACTTTCCCACAATAAAATGAAATAAAATAAAAATAACTACGGTAGATAGTACGATAGTACACGCATACAGTTTTTTTGGTAGGTAGCATTTTACGATAGGTAGTATACTAGACGAGTACTAAAATAATTTCTATTTAAATCTGTGTTCACAATGGGAAGTTCCTATTTGAAAATTTGAAGGTACGTGGAATAGTGGTAAAACATTAAAAACGGCTTTAAAATAAAGCTTAAATAATAAATAATTCAATAATGATTAGAAAAAACAAAAATAAAATTCACTTAAAATCCTCTTAGATAACTGTTGGTTCGTGATAACAAAAAAATCACTCTGTGTATTTCATGAAGACTTGAATGTCATGATTCACTAATATATGTACTGCGTAAAATTCCGAAAAGAAAATTGTATACAATTATCCAATTTTAGAATTTTAGATAATAAGAAACGACCCTCGCGACTCATTTCGTTATTTATTATGTTATAGAATTTGACTCCCGTATGTATACAATTCGTGTTTATTATGATTTATAAACGATAAAAAACAGGCAGATAAAATTAATATTAAATATTTCTTGAGAGCTCCATGAAAAATGTCTACTTAAAAAAATGTTCCTAGGCTAAAAAGTTTGGGAACCACTTATCTACTATTAACATAAAAACTGTTGTAATCTTATAATTATATTAAAGTGATTATCATATTATTGTTCTTGAAATTTATCTTTCATGAAAATTGTTATATATTTTTTTTAATGTTTCAGACCGACACATATCAGCCATATAAAAATCAATTAGAATATAGCTTACACATAATAGAAACCGTAGAATTAGAATTGGGCCTTAATGTTACAGACAACAATGAATATGAAAATTTAAACACCATGCAATTAAAAAAAGATTGTTTTGTTTCGTCCAAATATTGGTGTTTACACAATACAGGCATACACTCAGTATCTATACCACTTACAGAGCTACTGGACGAATTTTCAAAAAGTAGTGATAATGGTATAGCAAATATAAATTTGTTTTTGAAATAAATATGTTCTAAATTATTGTGTCAATTTTCAGATAAATGTCTTGAATTAGCAAATGTCCAAGGCCAGAGTGTAATAGAATATTACATTTGTACAGGTCTTATGAATGGTGACACGAAACCTATCAAAGGATTTGCTATTTTAGACTTTCCAACAGACTTATTAGTCACTATGTTAAGCAATGGTGAAGTAGTAACTCAAGCTATTCCAGATTACTCGTATAATAAATTATCCATTTCTAATAAGTATATAAATGAAGATGATCATACAGAAATTGATCAAGTGGATGATTCTGATAAAGTAAGCTCAAGTTATTAGCTATAAATTGAAATTTAAAAAAAAAATACAAGTGTTACACTTATCAACACTACTAATACTTTTTTAAACATTTTATACAATAATAATCTACAATTAGTGTTTATAATAAAACAAATTGTTTAAAAATTTTAATTTTAGAAGTGTATTATTAAATTTGTTATAAACTTTAACACTTCTAAATTTTAGAAATTTAAAAAATAGCTTAAACAATTTGTTTTACTATTAATACAAGAAGTGTTATATGATCTCAAATGCATAATTAGTATTTGTTCAATATGTATGTATCAACATTAATTAAAATTTATTTTACATTTGAAAATGTTAAAACCATTAGTCATAGGTTTCCAAAAAATATAAATTATGAAATTATACAAATTGTAATGATCTAATTCATTATTTTTTTTTTTTTTTTAGTCCAACACAATCGACTTTAGTTCATTCATTTCAGAATTATTGCACAAGAATAATAGTAATAAAAATACTATTCTCAAATTAGGATCAGACATTCCCAACAATATTTTGATACAAGTAAATTTAACCACATAAATAGATTTATTTTTAAATTTTATTATATTGTTCTTACTTTTAAACTAATTTTCAGATGGTTCTACAAACTATAAGTACTCGACAAGAAACATTAAAAAATCATAAAATAGTTGCTGAAGAAATTGAGCGGAGAATTCAAGTGCTTTTCAAAGTCAAGCAAAGACTGTTATCAGAAATGCAAGTACTGGAAAAAGCTCGACAAAAGTTACAAGCAGATGTAGAAAGTAAAGCCGAGAAATTAGATGAGATTAACAACAAACAAGAAGAATTTACAAAAAGGTAATCCACAAAATGTATCAATGGACAGTAATTTAAGTACTATAAAATTTCATAAGGAATTAAAAGAATACATTTTAAATTATAGTTTATAAGAAAATTTGTAAACAAAAACTGTTTATAGTTATTAAAAGGAAAATATTCTATACATGTTACACAAAAAACTTTTAGGAAAAATAAATGCTGAACTAACTCACTTATTTAAGATCACTTAAATAGTTTCACATATTTTCAAAACATAATTATTTTTAATTTGGATAAGAAAATTTTTAATTCAGAAAAACAATTATGAATCTCAAAATTCATTATTTTGTCATTTACTGACCTTTTACAATATATTTAGCCATACAATTTAGAGATGACCTATATAAACTAATACCTCCATTTTATTCTCTATTTACTCATACATGACAATATTAATACTTATAATTGCTCTAAAAAATAATATACTAAAAAAAAAACCATATTATTTTAATTAAACTAACAATTCAATCAGTATAAATTTAATGACATATATTTTAACTTTGTCTTTAGAGCTTCAGCAGTTCTATTGAGACTAGTAACAGCATCACCTGAGAGTATAACAACAAAAAAGAAAAGAGAACTGTTAAATTTATATAAAAGTAAGATAGACTTAATGAACAAACGGATTGAAGAAACCAGAGAAAAATGGAACATCGTACAAACAGAATCAACATCTAAAAATAAACAGTTTTATGGACAACGGTCATTCAGATTAAATTTTGAACAAGAGTTGGTTATCAAAGGAAATTTGTCTGAAATGTGTGTCTTTTTATTCATATTATAATAATTTGTTTAAATAATTACTTTGTTAATACAAGGTGATTGATTTAAGTGGGTACACTCATTATTTCGGAAAGTATTAACTTTTTTGGAATTTATTTTTCTAGAACATTTTAGAAACAAGCAGCTCTACAATTTTATATTTATGTTATTTTTTGTCACCCTTATTTTTGGAAGTAAAATAACTACCTACTTTTGATTTTCAAATAGCAACCTATATAACAGAGGTGGCCAAACTGTGGCTCAAGTCATAGACTTATGCGGCTCGCATCTTATCTTAAGATACAAAGTTTTTAAAAATTATAATTTATAGTAAAAATGCACAAAAAAATAAAATGTTCTTAATATAATATTTAAGTATATATTCTTTTTAAATTTTTAATTATTAATTATTATCTTATTTTTTGTGTGTTAATTTTATTTGTAAGTTTTTTGAAACCCGGATTATGTGTTGTTAAAGCAGTCCTTAATAATTCTATTAAATTATCATCCATTAATGTTGAGCGATGTTTTGATTTAATAATTTTCATGATCGAGTATAAAGACTCACAAGAATATGTTTTTTTCCGAAAATCGATATTAATTTTTGAAGGCAAAGAGTAATTGTTGGATATTTAATAATAGGCACATATTTTCAAAATTCCAACGAAGAATGACAACTGTATTTGAACTGCTTCAGTCCTTCATCTTCCAATAATTCTAAGAGTTCAATTTCTAAAGCTACTGTATCCATTGAAACTGGTTTTGATATTGGACATTCCTTTTCAATAACATTATATAACATTATTATTTAATAACATTGTATAAAGGGATTTTCTAAAAATGCAATCGAAGGTTTAAGTAATTTCAAGTCTTTAAATCGATCTTCAAAGTCAGTTGATAAACACTCTAATTTATGTACATAATCTTCACAATTCAATATCGTTGCTACTCCAACCAAACAATCCTCAATTATTTTTTAGTACGGAAAATGGTTTAAATTATTTATTCTTAAGTATTTTTGAAAAAGTTTAAGCATATTTTGGAAACTAAAAATGTCTTGTACTAGGTTATTTATGAATTTATTTTTACCTTGAAGATACATGTTTTATGTGGCTAAGTGATGCACAACATCAAAATTAGTACAAAATGACATCTCTTAACCATTGTGGGTTCAAAAATTGTGAAAAGTTTTTATCTCTTTATTTTAAAAATGTTTTAATAGGTTCTAATAAATCGAAAAATGTTATAAAAACGTTTTTTAATCGAACTAAACAATATCATGGAACATAATTTGGAATATTATCCAACTCTAAACTTTCAACAAAGTTTTTAAATTTGGGATGTAACTTTGAACCTGAACTTATGTAATTTTAAGAACAACACTCATCACATGTTCATATTTAAAATATTTAGCAATTAGGTTTTCTCTATGAATAATGCAGTGAACTGGAATAAAGTCTGGAAAATTAGTTTCACTTTTTAAAAATTTTGTAAAGTAGAGAATATATCTGAACTTATCATTGAAATACGTCTTTCCATAGTATGTCTACTATTCAAAATATTTTCGACCATATTTAGTAATTTTTTATCTTCTGGTTTTAAAATGGAAATAACATCTTAAATGTTTTTGTTAAATATACCCCATCAGTGTATGGGCGCTTTGCTCAAGCAATATTAAACGCCATACAAAAATTTGCTTCAGTAGTTATTTCGGTTTCCTTGGAAAATACTGACATGACATTAATTTGTTTATTTACTTTTAGTTTCATTGTGCTTAATTTATTTTTCCTCAACTCAACCAGTAGGAAATTTGTTACTAAACGAACTGTGATTTATTTCATAATGTCGTTTTAAGTTACTCGCTTTAAATTGTAATAGTTCGGATTGACAGATGAGACAAAATGGTTTACTGTTTCGTTCTATGAAAAAACTCTTTTTTTTTAGTGTAATTTGAATTCTCTATGTTCTTCTTCATACTTGCGTTTCTTAGACATGATAATTATTTTATTAATATTATGGTGTTACACTCACGATGTCGAACAGCACTATAAAGACATGTGTATGTATGATAGTATTTATAAAGATAAAATTTAATCCGACATTATTGTACGTTATTACATTGTTTCACATTCTATACATTTTATTATATTTGATATCTTATCTTATTTATTATTAATATTATATTAATGTGATCTTTTTTTTCATTCTGCTCACGAGTCCCTCCTCGTTGGCCACCCTAGTTATATAGGAAGTTCATAATAGATGAAGTATTAGTTAAAATAAATTTTAGTGTTGATATTTTTAATTTCTGTGGCGCATACTGCGCGCAGCTTGTTGATAATGCACCATTACTCTCCTCCAACCTAAACTTAAAAGTGGAATATCTCGTCAACAGCTTGACAGAAATAAAAAATGTCAACACTAAAATGTACTCTGTCGATTTATGTAATTTTGAACATAGATTTTCATTTGAGAATCAAAAGTAAGAAGAGGTTTTACCTCCAAAAAAAAGTGTGACAAAAAATAACATAAATATAAAATTGTAGAGCTGCTTGTTTCTTAAATATTTTAGAAAACAAATAATGAAAAAAGTTAATACTTTCAAGGCAATCAATGTACGTGAGTGCTTAAATGGATTTTCTTGTATATTACTTGTAACCGTAAATTATCTTTTTTTCTTTTTGCAGGGGCTCTACAATATTGGATTTAGAGAAAAAAGTGAGAGACTTGAGGTCCATAGTTAATAGTATCGCCAGTTAAAAATATCATTGATAAACATTCTTAAAAAAAAATTTTTTAATGTTTTGTTAAAAATTATCCTATTAAATTTTTTTTTTTTTTTCTATCAGTTAAAATCAAATTAATGTATAACTATTTAACTATTAAATATAATACCTAAAATAGTAATTAATATTGTAACTAAATAAAACATCAACAATATATTACTTTTTCAATATTTATATTATCTTTTTTATCCCCTGTTTCTGAATTAAATATGCAATACATTATTGTAATAATTAACAACATGTAAACCAATTATTTTTTCTGTTGTATACAATTTTCATATTTGTTTAGAGATAGGTACACAATTTGAATAATTATTCAAATTGTAATACTGTACTTTGCCCATGGTGGTGTTAAAATGTAAAAATTAAATAAATACAAAATTCAGAATGAGAGCGTAAGATCAATAAGTGAATAATATTTTTCCAAGTCTGAATTTCAAAAAAAAAATTAAGGAGTCCCAGAAACAATACGTAAAAAGAATTAAAATTATTTTTAAAATTTAAAAATAGTGATCAAAATAACATTAAGTTTTTAAAAGACATTGTATACAGTTTAAACTTTTATCTCAATGATTTATAAATATATACAAACATTTTTTTACATTTAAATAATTTATATAATTTAGTTTTTTTTTTTTTTCAAAATAATAAATTATGTTATTTAAACATACAACCTCTTGTCGGCACTATCCTGCATGACCCTTACACTCCATTCATCTCCACTATTTTAGAGTACCTATGTTCAAAGATACTCATTTGCAGATCATGTACTCAATATATATCACCCAGACCCACTAAGCGACTATCATGTTCTTCAACATTAGACTTAGCTACTTCAACAAATAGAAGAGTTGATACCAAATTTTTCAAAAGATTTGGGTATATTTTAGAGTTACTCAACACTGCACCCACTACATTATTGCTTTTATTGTCCTCTTACTTGATACTAACTGTGATCCAAATCATCAAAAAATGTGTCTGACAAACATATCTGCCACCCAAACATTTTTTAGTTAATATTTACTTGGTGTCCTCTTTTTTAAAAAAAGTTATTAAATTCAAATAATTAAAATAATAACCTTTATTAATTTGTATATAAAAAAAAAAATACAAACAAATTTAAAATCAATATGACAAACTTTATTCTTAGATATTATATTTAAAAAAAACAAAAATAGTATAATAGCTGAAATTGTTATTTATTCTAAAATACTTACTAATGAAGTCACCATGCTTAAAAATAGTAAGTTCAGGTTCTCAATAGCACATTTTTTTTGATTTAAAAATGCTATAACAGTGGGTTAGGAATCATAGTGTGAGATTCCATCTACGTTTATTGATACATACAGACAATAATTAATAAGTTCTTCTAGTAAATAAATTTTAAGCTAAGATTTCATTCAGTTATAATTTGAAATCACTCTATCAATTTTCATTGAACAGGGGCAAATAATTAATAGGGTAACATCCGATACTTTTGGGGACCCGAAGCAAACAGTTTTTCTGTCAACCCATTCACTGTATATTCCACTTTAAAGTTTGGGTAAAGGAGAAGTTGCAGAGTATCATTTTTATGATGGCACAGCACAGTATTTGTAAAGTGCTCCACTACTACTACCCTACCTAAACAAAAAAGTGGAATCTTGTGAACGGATTGATGAAAATCAAAAATGTTAACACCAAAATTTACCTTAACTTATACTTAACTAATCTTTTTATGTAGGTTTCCGTTTGGAAATCAAACATAACAACAATAACGGGTAAGAACCCTATATTTTACAATGTATAATCTATAATTTAACTTATCGATAAAAAAAAAAAAAAGATAATATAATTTATAATATTAAGAATATGGTATAACTAATAATAACATAGTATGGCATAAATAAACGAATTAAACATATAAATGTAAGGTCAATTAAAAATATAATATTAATATAATCGCACAAAAATATTGCTTAAGATTAAAAATAAATTTTGTTCAAAAACATTACGTAGCATTAGGGAAAAATCAATATAACTAGATGAATGGTTTTTTAATAAGAGCATTCTAGGGGAAAAAAAGAATTAAAACTATAGATATTATAACACTGCGAAACATGAAATAAATTATTCTTTCTTAAGCTATGATAACCAGCATTAAACCCAATTATAAAGAGTAAATCGGAGGAGTCGATATTGGCGTTTAATAAATCATATAGAAACATAAGATCGGCAACTTTCCTCCTTAGCTCACACGGCAACATTCCAAATAGAGAAGCTTTTAAGTTGTAAGAATCTCTAATAAATCCTAACATTTTAAAGACCTTATTAACAATCGAATTAATGTGTAAGGAAAAAGACATATTGTGATCAAACCAAATACCTAAGTGTTTAATAAAAGTTACTCTTGATAATTTTAAATTATCAATCTTATAAAAGTTGTAAGTCATAGGATTTTTTGAGTGTGTAAAATATATAAAACGTATTGATATTTAAAGGTAAGTAATTATCCTGACTCCATTTGACTAATTCGTCTAATGTCGACTGCAATTCTATTGCGTCAGAAAGATATTTAATCATCGGAAATATTTCGGCGTCATCGGCAAATAATAATAAGTGAACTGAGTCATTAAAAATATTATGTAAATCATTTATAAACAAAATTAACAAGAGTGGACCAAAGTGTGAACCATGTGATATACCTAAGGTTACTTCAAAATCCGTTGAAACGTAGGAAGACAATTTTACAGCTTTGGTTCTGTTAATGAAATATGATTTAATCCAGTTTAAACGTTGGTCATGGAAACCAAATAATTTCAATTTCGAGATTAGCAAATTATGATTAACTTTATCAAACGCTTTTTTTGAAATCTGTGTAAATATAATCTAACTGTACTCGATTATTCAAAGCTGATTTCAAAGCTTTTAGATTGATAAAGTAAAATATTTATAGAGATTGCAATCAATGCCACTATAGAGAGCTTGACAAATGAACATAGTGTCTCGAATACGATGTTTTACGTTATAATTTAATAGCTAGATTTATTAATGGTGCTTTTAGTTTAAGCGATATTCGATATCTAGTTTAAATCATTTAACAATATTTAACCTTCGAAACACAACAAATAGCCGATTCAGTTCTTAAAATATTTTATTTAAAATTTTGTAAATTGTGTTAACGATAACACTGAAAACCCGACGGTTCTTAATAGTTTCACGGTGTCGTCAGTATTGCTATCACAGATAAATTATGGAACATATGAATTATATACGCATCATCGCGAGAAACATTAATACACCAAGTGTTTTTGTAGGCGAAAGTGGTCGATTCAAACGGTGAAATGGTACCGTTTTGGTACTGCGGGGGAATTACTCGTTCGCGGTTATTTGACCATGACTGGGTATTACAATGACGTAGAAAGAACAAAGGAAACGATCGACTCGACTAGATGGCTTAACACGGGGTAAATAATAAGTGACGATAACTTTAAATAATATTATTGTGTTCGTTGATTTCTTGCTTTAGAGACCAGTTCGTGTTACACAAAAATGGTTACGGCAATATCATTGGCAGAACAAAAGATATGATCATTCGAGGTGGGGAAAATATATTTCCTGTTGATATCGAACACTTTTTGGAGTCACATCCATTAATCACGCAAGTTCAAGTGACTATATAAATAATAAATTAATAAATTAAGTTGAAACTATCAAAGAAAAAAAGGTTAATTTACAAAATTAAATGAAATTACCAATGGGAATAATTAAAAGAACGGATTGGACCACTCGGCCAAATAATAATATTTAATTAGTAAAACCAAATAACCCAATAACGGAGACCGTTATTTAGTCAATTTTCCCGGTTTCCCCAATTATCAAGAAAAATACAAAATAAATCAAAAACTAAGATCTTAGTGCACCAATCAGACAAAATTTCCTTTTTTAAAAAAATACTATTAACTTAATAAACGGAGCAAGGGTTCTGGTAGAAAAGTTGTTCACAAACAGAAAAAAACACAATATAGTTAAACCAATACATTCCTCTCTTCGCTCAGAATCCAAAATACATAATGTAATATCATTAGTATCATTGTATCTACCATGTTCCCAGTGGCACATTTAGAATATATGATCCCCGGGGCGAAATAATTTGATTGCCATCCCCTCCCCTCCCATTTATTTTCACCAACTAATATTTCCTATGTTTTACTAATATCACATTCATCTCAAAATGAGGGGACTATAAAATAACCGAAAATAAAGCAGCCGAACCGTATTTCAGCCAAAAATATTTCAACCGACCGTATTTAAGCAGAACATGAAATTATCCGAAAACATTTAAGTAGAAAAATATTTCCGCCGACAATATTTCGGCTGAAAATAAAACAACCGAACGTATTTCAGCCGAATCGCCCGAAACTCTACTATAATTATCAACTTGTACATATCTTGTCAATGTTTTTAATCAGAAAATGTTGAATTAGAAAACGAGGAAGTTTGAACGTCGATATCTTGAACAAAAATTGAAAAATTTGAAAGAACGTGTGCAAATGTTGAGTTATAATTCCAAATTGAACAAATAAAAAATAATAAAACGACAACATTTTGAATATTTTCTATGATAAATATATATTTTATTTAATGAAGTTTAAAATTATTACCTATTATTTTTAATCTCAACCATTTGTAAGCATTTAAATTATGTAAGTGTAGATAAACATCCACTTACACATGTTTAAATTATTATCAAAACTAAACCAATATATTTGCAAATTAACTTCATTGATTAAAAATTCAAAAAACATGGAAGTGGGTTACTTGAGGCATCTGTTTAACTTGTTTTTCATTTTAAAATAATATGTACGGAATTTCTCTCCTTTTTATGTATTTCTTATCACGCGTTATCGTTTTTAAGAAGATCTGGTCTTGTCTTTTTATTACAGTCGGCTGTAATATTTTCGGATAAAATACCATCAGCTATCAAATATTTTTCGACTGAAATACTGTTCGGCTGATTTATTTTCAATTGTTTTAAACTCCTCAAAACGATTTTATACGATAATCTGTTATTACTTATCACCTACTTGGGGGTACTAAGTGTAGACAACACAGTGTAAAAAATAGTCTATACAAAAGGTGACCGTACTCGACATAAAATCACTCACGGTCCTTTTATACAACAGCGCTTACAATAATTATCTATTTTTTAGAAAAATAAATTCTTTATTTAAATAGACTGATTAATAAACGTATTATTCAATGATGCTATTGAATTTTTTATATTTTGTAATAAAAAAAAAATTAATACACTCAATAAAACCACCGCCCCTAAAACTGTTAAAGTTTTGCCGCTGGAGGCATTTTCCCCCACCCTCTAAATGCGCCACTGCATATTCCCAATATACGAATCGTTTTCATTCATCTATTCGTTAGCTGTAGACTATAAGCCATCGTAAAAGTTAACAAAACTAATGAACTTCAAACCTTACTGACTAATTGCAGGTGCATATTATGCTATTATTCATTCTGTTTGTGCATTTTTCAGGTATACGGTGTGCCCAGTGAAAGGATGGGCGAAGAAGTGTGTGCCAGTGTAATTTTAAAATAGGGTTCGACGCTCACGGAAGAAGACATAAAATCGTACTGCAAAGGGAAGGTTGGTTTATTTCGAGGAATTTATACGATTATGAATTTATTCATACTATTATTATATTCTTTAATAACTGTATATTTTTACTAATTTTTAGATCTCCCATTTCAAGATCCCCAAGTATATCTTTATCGAAAAAGGCGAATTCCCCAAAACAAGATCCGGCGAAGTGAAAAAGTTTTTATTGAAAGAGATCGCTTTACGACAGATTAGAACGAACATTATTGACACTCTCGGTTCTGTACATTTACAGTGTTATTTCTACATTTTTAAAACGAAACAAAAATGCTTAAATCAGGGACGTATACAGACGTATAATAGCGGTCCAATCATCAACAACGCAACAATACTAGTTCTATAGATCAAAATGTTTATTTTTTGTTTACTTATGAACCTTCTCCAATGTTTTTTTTTTTTTTTTGTATACGTGTCTGTCTTAAAGGTGATAAGTTAAGTAGGTACCTACGTATTTGAGCAAATGTATACTAATAATTATTTATAAATATAATAATATATAGTATATATATACCATATATGTAATTTTTTAGTTTATAATACGCACTAAAAATGCATCGTTTTTTACTTTTACCAACTCATTGTGTATTAAATAATATTATCCTATGATTATTTTACATTAACATAGTTTTATGAATTGTATTAGACAATTTGGTAAACTAAAACTAAGCCAGATAGACTTATTCTGACTTTAATAAAAAAATACTTTTCCATCAATAACTACAAATAATAATAATAAACAAAAATATCTATATTTGACAACATTTTGGATTACCCAATTCCAAAAACGCTATGTTTCAAGGTTTATGTACAAAAACTATAAAAGTAAGTATGATAGTTAAGTTTATACGCTCTACTAATTGATTAAAAAACACATTTTGGAAAAAAAATACTTGAAAATGTTAATTTCTTACTAAGAAACACGCAAAACGGAAAACCCGAACTTTATAAAGTTTTCCCCCATAACTTCCAAATGAAGTTCATCAAATTTTTAATTTACATTCTCAATGTACACGCAAAAATACAAATTTAAAAAAAAAACCCAAAAAATCACATGGAAGCTCAACCAGAATCGTTCAGCCGTAAATATACTAATTAAGGCTAGGGTAGAAGTCAAGGATGGTTTAAAAAAAATATTGGTTTAAGTCTGGCTTTTGGGTCAGCGAAAAAAGTCTATACCACATTGTATTTGACGAATAACCAAATGTAACCGGATTACTGCATTTTATAAACAAGTCGTTTCGGTTATACACATCATAGTTAATATGTCTATGATTTTGGTTATAACTTTTATTTATTTATCTAATAATTATACTCCCAGGAGAATATTGGTAAAAAATACACTAGTGTAGATATAAAGTAGATATAAAGGTTAATAATAGGTTGCAAAAGTAAGTGAACAGAAAGAGGTAAAGTGGTAGCTCTAAGTTTGGTTGAACAGGCGTAACATTTTGTGAAGAGGTTGGTTCTAACCATACGAGGTGAGATGGGTGGGAACAAAAAAATGAGAATGGTGTCTCGTAGAATGGAAGGGAACACAAAGTGAAACAGTGGCTAGTAAATCGGGAGAGTCAATAGGACAGTTGAGAAATGAGGTGATAAACATTAAATCAGCGGCGTCACGGCATGAGGACAGAGTAAGGATATTGAGAGTAGAGCGGATAAGGGTGGTCATTGGAAGCGTGTTCAATTTTTAATGGAAAGACAATCACAGATAGGAAACGATTTTGAACTCGTTCAAGACACAGTTGATCACAGGAAAGGAAAGAATACCGAATGACCGACCCATACTCGAGGATAGAACGCACGAGACTGAAGTAGAGAGTTCGGAGACAAGTGGCGGAGGTAAAGAAGGTTGTGTTGCGCTTAATGAAGTCGAGAATCTTGAGGCTCCTCCCAACAGTAACATTGATGTGGTGTTTGAAAGATAGAATCCTAGGTCTTTGATAAGATTAACACGCAGGAGAGGATAGCTACCAAGGAAATATAAGTGTAGTATGGGGTTACATTTCCTAGCGAAAGTCATCGAGGTCAACTATCGATATATTAATTCATAATCTAGGTATACTATGGGAGGCAATTCGAGTAAGCGGTTTGAATGTACTCGAATCGCATCCGAAAACACCCGGAGGCAAATGCGTCTTGTGTCTAGAATAAATTCGATAATTGTCAATACGTACTAGTTCTGGACAGTGATGGATATATCCTAGTTCTGAAGAAGAGGGCGATTTCAAAATCCACAGAGACTTTAGGGGTTCAGGGATTTATTCCCTCCAGTGATTATTTTAGACCTTCCTTCCCCGAGGATCTGCCAATCGCCACCCCCCCCCACCGCGATATCCGTCACTGGTTCTGCACATAATAGCAGATATAATTATTTGGTTAGGTTTGTGTAAGTATTAAAAACTGATTGTAAAAAAAAAAAATATATATAAACAAATTTAATTAATATAAGTATATTTCTATACGTAGCATTTAACCAATGTTTAGAGTTTATTATATTGAGCAATTTCGGTTAAGTATACACGTTTTAAATTGCCATAATTTTTTTACGATTTTGGTTATAATTTTATCTTTAAAAAAGGTAAACATAATTAATTAAGTGTTCTTTTTATCTTATAACATTGTTAAAACTATAATTATGTTTGTTTTTAAATAATAAAATCCATTAATAATCACATATAAAAGTTAGCAAATTTGTTGATATGTAAAAATCAGTTAACTGCAACTGATAACCTACCTACGAAAGTCAATTGACATCTTTTTCTGGATTAGAAGTTGGAAAATATGATAAATGACGAGAAATTATAGTTATCTAGGTATACCTACACAAAACCGAAAACATCCAAATTGTACTAAATCAAATGCTAATCCCACAAAGAGCAGGAGCCACTTCATCAATGTGTAAAATATATACAAAATCTAGTGAAAAAGATAATCAGTGTGTCCCATCGTGTTCAGGGGATTTTTCTAGTACTGTTAATATTAAATTTTGTTCATTTTTTTTTTTTTTTCAATCGGTTTGTCTTTGAGAGGAACATTGATTTGAGGAAAAATTGTATTTTCATCCCCTAGACACAAAAAAAAAAAATAATAACAAGATTTTCGAAGTAACTATTTTTTAAAAAATTTTAATGTATCATACATTCATATAGAATTAATAGTTTCTTAATTATAGTAGTTTTAATTTCTAGAAAATAGGCGTGAAAACAATTAATATTCAACAGAAGGTAAAAAATTACCATGCTACCAATTGTAATTCTTTATAGCATAAAAAGCTATTTTTTGAATATTAATTATTTGCATGCCTAATTAAAACGGCTATAACTAAGAAATTATTCATCAGATATAAATGTGTGATACATTAAAAATTATTAAATAATATTTTTTACAAAATGGTTATTTTGAAAATTGTCTTAAGTGAATAAAAAAGTTATTTTTTTTTCTTTTGGGAATGAAAACAAAAATGTAATTTTTCTGCATATAGATGACCCCCTCAAAGATAAACAGATTGAAAAAAAAATCGAAAAATATTTAACATTAAGAACACAAAAAAAAATCTGTTGAACATATGGTAAAATAAACTGCATAAATGATTAAACATATTTAAAATAAATAAAACACTAGGGCATTAAACAAAAGTATATATATAGTTATAGGTAAGTACTATATAATATATAGGTAAGTTAGGTTAGGTAATTAAATAGTACAAAACTACAAGAATTATCCACCAAAATTGGAATATGACATTAAATAATATAAAATAATTAATATGAACATTTATTATACCATAACATAAAAACAATAATATAATTTACCAGAATTAAAAGAAACATTAATTCAAGTTGTATCTAAAATAAAGGCATGTCCAATATTAAATAGTGTAAGTCTTATTAAAACTTTGTGCTGTGTATTATACTTAATATTTACATCAAGAATTAAATAGAAAACATTATAATTTTACACTGTAGTTAAAAACTGAGAAACTAATTTCAAAAACTCTGTAGGTTTTTCCGCATGTAACCAGTGGCCGGCGTCGGGTATATATTCAAATTTGGCTAAAGGAAACATACTCTGTTTGATAATCTCGTGATGGGCTGGCTTCAAGAATGTTGAATTCCCCCCGGCTATGAAATATGTTGGCCCATGAAACATAGATTGCACAGGTGGAAACAGAGCAAGGTTATTTTTAAAATTAACATTAATAGACTCCACATTTATGCGCCATCGGTAACTGTTGTCCACTTGTATCAAGTTAGTTAGCAGGAACTGCCTGAGCATTGGACTCTGCAAATTATAATACAAACTCATGTCAAGAATCTCTTTCTTTTTAAACTCAAATTAATAATAACTATTATAGCAACAATCAATAAATTGTTAATTTATTGATAAACCAGATGATCCATTTATGTGGATACACTCATTATCTCGAATATTACAAACTTTTTGCAGATTTTGTTTTCTAGAACATTTTAGAAACAAGCAAATCTACAATTTTATACAATTTTTTGTCACCCTTATTTTTGGGTGTAAAACCATTACCTACTTTTTATTTTCAAATGGTAACCTATATTAAAAATTCTACAAATAGATGGAGTATTAGATAAAATAAATTTTAGTGTTGATATTTTTGATTTTCCTCACTCCGTTAATGATATATTCTACTTTTAAGTTTGAGTTAGAGGAGAGTAGTGGTGCATTATTAACACACGATGCACCGTACCGCCACACAAATAATATTCCACTACTCTCCGCCAATCCAAACTTAGAGTGGAATATATCTTTAACAGATTGACGGAAATCAAAAATGTCAACACTAAAATGTATTTTAACTAATACTTTTTATGGAATTTTTAATATAGGTTACCCTTTGAAAATTAAAACTAGATAGTGGTTTTATTGCCCTCTAAAATAAAGGTGACAAAAAAATAACATAAATATAAAATTGTAGAGCAGCTTGTTTCTTAAATGTTCTAGAATACAAATTCTGAAAAAAATTAATAATTTCAAAGATAATGAGTGTACCCACTAAAATGGTATTATCACCTGGAATAATAAAAACTTTTACCATAAGTTAATTTCACTGTTTATTAATAATAATTTTAACTTAATGTACCTCAATCGAATTTTTCATTTGTTCATCTGCAAATTGTCGTACTTTTGATATTGGTGCATTAATATCTAAATTAATACTTCTTATAATATCTATAATGCTCTGGATATTATTTATTTCTTCATTGTTAACTGGTGATATATCAACTGATATTAAGGATTCCACAAGTTCTGGCTATAAATATATTATTTACTGGTTATTTTAATAGCTGAAATGAAAATAATTTAAATAGAATTATTAAAACGAACCTTACATAGACGACTGAAAAATACATCATCGCTCTCCCACCCATGCTATGACCAACTAATGAAGCTTTTTTTACAGACAAGTCTTCCATTAAAAATTTAATATCTTCAGCCATGAGCGGATATGATTGTTCTGCAGTATGTGGTGAGTCTCCATGATTTCTTGCGTCCACAGTAATTATCTTTGAATAATAATAAAATAAAGTATAAATATAATTTGAAGTCAGATTTGTATAATATTACATATCTAATTCTAATCCATAAAATAAACAAAAGTTATTTCAAGTAGCAGATCATTGTAGGACACCCTGTATACATAACACATTATAATATTGTTTAAATTATTGTATATTACACTTTATTTCTAATTTTCGGTTTTTTTTTTTACTATTAGTTTTATTATTATACAAATTAAAAAAAATCCTACCTCCTTCTTACTACCTTCTTCTAAAATCTTATTTAAACGAACGTTCCTTTGTAGTCAGCTCAGGTTTAGAAATCTCTAACATCTCTCTGATCCTAGCTGGTGTACCACAAGGTGCAGTTCTATCTCCCACACTATATAACTTATACACCGCAGATCAACCAACACATCCTGATACATCAGTTGCCGAATACGCAAATGATAAAGTTATTTATTCCACTCACACTGACCCCCTCAACTGTCTTGTCATCACTACAAAAACATCTTGACCTACTTTCTCCTTGGTACTTCCAATGGCACATAAAAATAAACGAATCTAAATCAGTCAATACCACATTTACCCTCAAAATGCAACAACCCCCTCCAGTATCACTAAATAACGAAATAATCCCTAATTCGGACACGGTTAAATATTTAGGATTATACTTTGACAAAAAAACTCAACTGGTCCAAACACATTCACAGAACCAAACTAAAACTAAATCAAAGACTCTCTATTCTCCGTAGCACTATGGGCAAAACCTCAAAGCTCAACCTAAAATCAAAAATTAACTTGTACAAACTACTAATAAAACCCATTTAGACATATGGAATTCAGCTATGGGGAGCTGCTAAAAAAACAAACATAAACAAAATTCAAGTAGTCCAATCAAAAACTCTCCATCTCATCACTAACGCCCCTCTGTACATCTCGAATGAAACTCTACACTCAGACCTGAACATACCGTATGTCAATGAAGTCACAAAAAATCACTACTTTAAATTCCACAACAGGCTACAAAATCACACCAATCCCCTCATTAAAGATCTTTCATCACACTCCCTTCCGGGTAATACGGTAAGGAGACTCCAGCGTAAGTGGCCCAGAGACTGGTTAGCATAATACACAGCACTATACGTTAAAAAAAAAAAAAAAAAAAGTTTTATTATTACAAGATTTTTTTTCTTTTTAATAACATGCAAGCCATCATTAATAGAAAACTAATCAGATAATTTATTATAATTCTTATTCAAATAATCTAATTGTTAATTGAAGTTCAAGGTTTAATAGTTTAACCTTTATAATCTTAATATGTTACTCCACAATTGTACTATTTTTTTGTGTTTGATGAATGTGTTCATATGAATAAAAAACCTATGAATTATGATTT
This sequence comes from Cinara cedri, assembly GCA_902439185.1. Lineage (NCBI taxonomy): Eukaryota > Metazoa > Arthropoda > Insecta > Hemiptera > Aphididae > Cinara > Cinara cedri. The sequence continues at coordinate 4,085,182 of CABPRJ010001426.1, forward strand.
GGAAAATATTAACATTGTACACCTTAAATAAGGTGTATTATGTTAATTCTCTAAACATTTGATTTAATTAGTTCAAAAAGCCACTAAATAATTTATACTATACTATAAGCATAACTTATAATACATATTTTTATTAGTAATTTGTCGGATACAAATTTCTTATGTAGACTTATTAAACTGTGACATTTAGGTTGAATAAAAACTTTTAACATCCAAGACCGGATGTAGAACATTTTGTATGGTTTTATGCATATAGTTTAAACATTTTTTTTTTGGTCTATCTTTTCTCTTGTTTATATCTGTTCTTCTCAATTCTCCTATTGTCTTGCCTATCTCATTGTTTTCCTTTTTTCAACTTATCCATACCACTTGAATCATTTCTCTCTTGTTTGTTCTGCTACACCCATGACTCTGTAACTATCTTTTGTATATTTATACCTTATGGTATCTTATCCTATCTATTTAATTAATATAATTAGATATTATTTATACTATGTAAATATAATATACAGGAAAATTTGTCAAAGAAATCTGAAATAATACAACAACAATACCAGTATTATAATTTAAAATGAAAGTAAACCCAGTTGTTGATTTCAAAGGCATCCTAGGAAACAGTTGATTCAAATTCTAATTCTCAAGTTAATTTCACATTTTATCAAAAATGAATTAAATCAATCAAGTTTCTAATAGATTAATAAATTTGATGGCAAATTTAAAAAATTGGATTAAATGAAAAATACATACTGACAAAATAACTTATGCTATGTGTACACATGCATTTTCTTGTGGCACACAGTGGCGTGGTGAAAGAATTCTGTAGAAGCCGTGGCCTCTGAATTTTGGCAGTGGGTGTGTGGGTGGTTTGGGTGGCTCATGACTTGTATGATTGTACATGTACCTACCACCTATACATAATCTACATTAATGATTATACAGGGAAATTAAAGTGAATAATACTCTAGACCTATACAATATTTAATCGGTATAGTTGTATGTATAACATAAATATATGGAGAATAATTTTGGTGGAACTGCATTATACTTCTAAATGATTTTAGCATATGATTTAATCAGGAGTTAAATCGAATTACTTACATATCATAAATATTTTGGTAGGTGTTCATAAACATTAGAAGGGCGCTAAACTGCAGTCACTATATTTTTAATTGAACCACGGCACAAAATTAAAGTCCAAAATTAAAAGTGTAAGATATGGATTTTAAAATTGACTAGTATTATACTTATAATATACATGACAATTAAAAATTATTGATTTTTTTTTTTTTGATTTTTAAACGAGGTAAATATCTATGATACCTAACAAAAAAAATTGTTATTATTGTGACATTTTACCAAGACGACGTCAACTGTGTGAAGAAGGCTCCTATGTCGTTCAATCAAAATGTTATCTATGAAAAAATAGAAGCAAGACTCCTGTAACCCGCTAAAAAAAATACTACTTTTTTTATAGTTGGTGAGTCTCCCGAATTGTATTGACCTCGTAGATAAAAAAAAAAGTTCACCACGTCACTGGTGGCACAAGTAGTGTAGAAAAAGTTGGACAATTCCAATGGTGCTACAATATTAATATGGTTTACTTGCAAACATTAACAAGCATGTGGAAACCTAGTATTAGTAGTATATGGTATGAACATAAGCGTGCACACATGGGAACCACGGGAGGCTGCTACCTCTCGAAAACTTTTTAATCATTTGCATTTTAATTATTTTCGAAACATTTAGCATTTCTATGGATATTAATATTTTACTATCATTAAAGTCTAAATGTTAATATTGTATTTTCTCAAATTATTATTTAGACAATTTTATTGTGCGTTACTTGAAAAAAGATTAGTTCCTATTTACCTTACCGCACAAGTGGATAGGTCAGACAATGTTTTAAGGTAATCTATTGATCGAAAAATGTGCGTCTTAAAACATAATAACCAATGTCATACATGATTTTATGCAATGAGTGGTTTCAAAAATCAGTGCCTCCCCTGGCAAGACCATCTGCATACGCTTATATTTATGTGTGCATGTAATACAAACTTTTCTTCGAGTCATGTTATGTAAGGTTTTGGAAAGACTGTTCCAATTGGATTTACAGCCAAAAAGACCATGCATGATGATAATAGGTGGTTTTTGTCCACCATCTGCTGCAGATTCATACGACGTATAAGACATTTTGATGGGTTCCAGTTTGGTGCTCATTGTACGTCGCAAATTGGACAATTTCCAGAATTTGTTAAATGTGCATTTCCACGACGAAAACGTAATGGACTTGATCATCTTGCGGCACTGATGAGGACTGAAATTAACATAAACCATAATAATTGTATTATTATCGACCAACTTAAGAGCGAGTATCACTCTTAAAATTATATCACTGAACACCAAAAATGCCAAAGGGTGCACCGAATTTTTGCAATGTTCCCAATGTATCAAATCGTAAGAGACGGTGCGCACCACGCTAAAGCTAAAGTGCCGAGTTCAGTGACCAGTGACCGGCAGAATAGATAAGTACAATAAATATACCGGTCGGCAACCGCGTATTAATAGTCGTAGATAACAACGGAAAGAAAACTAAATGCAAATAAAAGTGAACGATAACACAATTTAAACAGGCTTCAGCTGCTGTAACCATGGAAAAATAATCAGCATGAATTAATGGAGTAGAGTACTGGATTCCGAACGAGAAAAAAAAAATTAAACTGAAAATTGTTAAGGTAATCAGCTGTGTTTCAAAACCACCAGCGCTCTCTAGCTGATGAAATTCAATATTCATAGAGTAGAACTCTTTAATTTATTATTTATTTTCCCATCATTTTTGAAAGTATTCAATAAAAATGACCAAAAAAGAAATCTATTATTGTTGATTATAATTGGAATTGTTTTATAATTTCATTGAATGTATTAAATATGCTTATATTTATACACATTACCTATATATTTTTTCATACAACCATAATGGTAGAGTGTACGGGAGAACAATTGTAAAAAAAATTGTCGATGATAACATAAATCAAGGTTTAAAATTCTAGATCGTTATTTTAATGAACGGTAAGAAGCAATTGGAACATCATAGATAAAGAATTTACGGAGCTTATTTTTCAAACTATGATATTCATGATATTTCTGGTGAAGGATAAGTCCAAAGATATATAATATAATATACATTATATTAAAAATAATTGTTTAAAAGCATGATTTTCGTATGTGTTACTGAATGTTATGATTTACTGCGATTAAAAATTCTATAACACTTGTTAAGTTGTTGTGTATATTTATCAACTATACTATTATTACTATTTATAACTATATATATATATATATAGATTAAGTAATACATTCTCAATAGAAGTATACATATTAAGGATTTTTCAAGCAATGAATCAGAAATATGAAAGATTTCCAATACAAGTATAAGTACCTATATCGGTAATCGGAAAAAAAACGACATGGTAAAAACCGACAAGGGTAAAATATGACAAGGTTATAAATGTCTAATGTATTTTACGTAAAAATTACAAATATTAGTGGCTAATTGCAAGCTGCTGACCGCCGATCAAATGACTTCCGTCGTATGGCGATCCAGAGGATATTCCAAATGTAAGCCTTAGATTTTTTCTTTTTGGGTGGGGGGTCGGCTAAATATATTATTATTAAATAGTAATAGTATTTATTTTTAAATATGTACCAGCACGCTTGTTAATGATTTTTTACGCGCTTATTGTTTATGAAATGAATTTCACATTAGCTATAGCATATAGTTTACGATACATTTATAATAATACATATTATTTGTATTCTTATTGACTTATGTTGAACTAATGTTTGTGATTTTTAAGTAAAATGCATTTGAAGTTTATTACCTTCGTCGGTTTTTACCGTGTCGTTTTTTCCCTAGATTCACCTATATTATACATTTCATATTATTCTATTTTTTAAAATGAGGGAACATGGGCTGGTGACAAAATTGACAACTGCTTTCAAAATCGTTGCGTGCAAATAGACAAAAACCAAATAAGTATTTTGGATTTTTAAATTACCTAATGTATTTAATTTTTTTTCCGTGAACTCTCATAACATAAGAAAATCGTGCTTTTCAAAAATTATTTTTAAGCCATCTGTTTTTTATTAACTTGAAATAATAAGAATAATAAATATTTATATATTTTTTTTTTATTATTAGTAAAATGTACGTATTAATTTAAAACAGGAGGAGGGGGTGTTTTTTTCTAGTATGGTTTTTGGTTAGGAGCTTTATTTTCCTCAATTCAATATTATACGTCAAGTCAGTATTCGGTAAATTTCATTTTTGGTTATAATCGTTGACTATTCATTGTCATAATTAATGATAACTTTTAATAAGTATGTTGAATTTACCTTACTTATTCTCGGTTTAATGTTAAGTTTCGTCATTGATGTTTACTAAATTTTTTTTTCCTAAAATATTTACAGACACGCTATAAACTCTGTCAAACTACAAAAGCTTAGATCAAAAGACGGAGCAGTTGCTAATATTACTTCTAAATGGAAATATGGGAAATTCTGATACGACCGTCGTTATCAATACTGCAAGTAGTTTTGATACCATTCTAATTCATACCATAGATAAAATATAAACCAAATAGTTGTTTTATATTACTATCTGTGATACCGACGGATAATCCAGTTCAGTAGTGCCAACGCGGACGATGATATTCGGGCTAACGGCGTTTACGGTCATTGTACGACGACACGGCGCGGCGGCGGGCTGCCGTCCGTTCGGAGTCGTACACTCGCACCCGACAACTCGTCCACGGCTATGGAGGTAGTTCCAAATGTCGTTATTGATTTTTCACACAGTAAAACCGTGGAGGAGATAAACAATATGAAATCCCGGGTGGAGGCAAACGCGGTTGTTAAGTTGCCCGGCATGACGTATTGACGTTTTGCGAGCCCGGGCGGTTGCTATGTGCTTACGAAAAGGGGTCGCCGCCATCGCCGCCGGGACCGGAATCCGCAATCCGGGTCTCCCGGACCGGCGCGTTAGCTACGCGTTTTGCTCTATCGATTAGTTGTATTTGTTTTTTTTTTTTTTCTCTTATGTTCGTAAACCGTCCGGAATAATATTACGGGTACTACATACCAGTTATTATGTAGCGTTGAGCATTACGACGATAATACAATATTGTTACGTATGGGTCAGCCGCGCGTTTTAAAACCACTATCCGAATTTTGAAACCTCCCGGATTAATATTATCAATAATATCAATACCTGTACAGCGCTGTGCTGTTATACATTTTCCTATTATTTATAACAAATCCTGTAACCCAATTTCGTTTGCCCGTCAATCACGCGCCAAAATTACTATCGTTTTGTACCCGCCTAACAGCCGAATAGTAGATTAGTAGATAATAAAATGCATAGGTACCTATCCGAATGTCAAAACGAACCTATACGCGAATTTTGTTTCGTCGAATATTGTCGATATTGCTATTTACAGATGTTAGGATCTACGTTATGTTATAATAATGTTGTGGATTTGAAGAAAACGCTTCGTCGTCAACAGTGTTGTAAAATCGTACTGTAATACAACTACTATGTCGTTTTTATTTTACTGTTTTTTTTTTTTCTTCTCGAAATAATTCCGACCGATTAAACATTGTCAGCGTAAGTAATACGAATTTAAGTATTAATGATTATTACGCACCGCAATAATCATTAATCACGATCAACGATAATTTTATGAATTTTATAATATTATTGTCGAAGTACCTACTGCTAGTTTGTGTAGGCCGAACGCCGATCCATACTGCATTGTGTATAGATGCTGTTCGGTACACGCCATTTTAACGTTACTACGACGTTTCGTGGGGCGTTGTCCTTGTCCATTATTATTCCAGAGTATTATTGCAATGCTCGGGTGAAATAACGTTTTCGATAAAAACAATGTCATCTCGTAAATAATTTAACGCGACCATGTCGTTATCACATATTGTTATTGTTGTTATAATTATTATCAATAATGTAATTTCTTTTCCTTCGAATATACCTACTCGAGGAGAATGTTATATAAATATTTTATCAGTCGTATTACGGTGTCTGTGTGTTGTCCCTATGAATTTCCATTACATTTTATTATTATTTTTATTTTGTTTTATTAAAATATTACGGGAGAAAAACCCGATATACTGCAGATTTTTACTGTCGTTTTCAACATTGAATATTGGCGAATAGGTACTTGTCTACTATTTTAAATTGGTAGTTCACGGCCAGAAACGCTAAATAATTTACTGCAAATCGCGAACGACGCCCAATGGTTCCTCTACTATTTATAATATAAATTGGATCAATAAAATAACTGTCCACTCCTCCCCTTCACCATTGTACCTATATCTAAAGTGATTAGACGAATAATTTCACATTTTTTTTTTTTATGATTCATAGATAATATAATGTTATAGTCTCTCGTATTTACCTCAACAAAAAACATCGATTCGATATTAATATACAGTTTCTAGGAAATTGTCAAGATTTCTCTAGCCATTGTCTTCGGAATTAAAAACGTTTATAGTAGGTATGTACTGCAATGAAATCGGTAGAAAATGAAATCAAAATCGCTTATAAATAATCGTAATACGTACACCTTTAATTTGCATTAGTCATAATAGCGGGTACAAATGTGCAACGCGTACACGTACTAATGTTAAGTACCTGTATAATAGGTATTTTATTAACTATATTTGTGCACGATTCACAATGATCTGCCTGATGGTTTGGACTATCGGTATAAGAATTAATATCTAATCAATTGTTGTACAGAATACGCAGTTATAATGAATCGATTTTCTTTTTTTATAGTCATTTTTGTATAGATTCTTCGGATGTCGCAGGAACGCTCCGATATTTGACCCGTTCGGTTATTGATGATGGGTTCACAATATAGATTCTATACAATAAATTATTATGATTGTCCGTTCTGAAGTCAATTGAACTATATTATTATTACGATTTGTAATCTTTTTAATTGTACTGTTCATTTAAACAGAACACAATATATGCATTGATCAATAAAACCTACCTACCGAATGATAAGTAAAATTACTACGTTCGATAAAAACGGGCCGTCAGTGTGTTTTGTCGTGATTCATGATAATTCTTAACAATTAATAATTTTCTATAAGGTCTACTGATGTCGCAGTCTCGCGGACGTCCTTGTTATTTGTTATTAAATTATTATATTGTATCATTTATATCTCATTGACACCCTAGTATATACGAATTATTCGTGTTAATTGCCATAGACTGTGTGTGTGCAGTGTGACGTACGTTGATGATTAAGGGGGGCGGCGGAAATCCAACTGTTACTACTTGAATTTCTAGTGCGCATATGCACAGATCAACGGGCTAAGCAAACAGCGCTCTTTTATCAGACCACTGGAACTACACACATGATCCATCTTTGAATATTGCGTCCGTGATAAAAACGGGAGGTTCAAAGAGAAGGGCGTTTGCCAAGTATGTGTACCAATAGAACTACGATAAAAACGCTACGTCTGCTGATTGGTCGCCGCTATTGTAGCCACGACCACAATCGCAATGAAAATGCGCAATAACTTATCATTTTTACTAATCAAATAACCCCAATTGGCCGTTATATTACTATATTCCATTTTGTAACAGCAATATTTCTTATAGAAATTATTATACAATTATTAACTAAAATAATTGTTTTACATTTTTTATTTAAATATTTTCTGTTTAATTTTCAAAATCCAATGAATTTCAATCTACTCTCTATAAATAATTTTAAAATCTGTTAATATTTTCATATTATTTTATTTAGGCAAAATATTGTCAAAATTACTTTTTTATTTTAGTTCTGAATTTTGTTAATCTAAGAGATTCTGAGATCAAAATATAATTAATTTATAGTTAAATATTAATAAATAAAAACAAATAAATATAAATAAATAAAAACAAATAAATATAAATAAATATATAAAATTTATAATAAATTAAAATACCTAAATATTAACTTAATGTAAGGAGTAAAAATTAATTATTTTATACTTATTCTCTAAATTATATAATAAATTAATTTTAAATGTATAAAATAGGTAAAACCAAAAGATTATGCTAAAGGTAACAAATTTAAATTACGTATGCTTCCATTAATTTTTATATCAATTGCATTGTTATGAATTACACTACAACATATATAAATATATATTTGTTTTGAGATATTATTGATATGTTTAATAGACATCAAATAAAAAACAATTCTATACCACAGGATAATCAAAAATCACAATGCTCATCCAAAGATGAAAATTAAAAACAGTATAATACTGGCATCTCAAAAATAACTAACAAAATTAATTTAAATTACAAATAAAATTTTAAAAAGTTTTTGGTTTACAATAATAATATTATTATTTATTCCTCAGACTTTGGATTTTCAACATGTTCATATTCTTCTTCATCATCAGATGATATAACAATAACGTTACTGTATGTTTGTGTATTTGTACAGTGTAAATGTTCAGTCTTATAATGTTCATTGTTACTATCGGGAACAGGTAAATCTACAGCTGGTGGCATTGGTAAGTTAGCAGAAGAAGGGCCTGGCTCATTAATATTATAGTGAATTCCATTTACTAACACATCATCTTCCTCAATAACCCAATTCTCAATATCACCATTGTTGTGTTCCATATTATCAGTCTCAGTATAATCAACTGTACAAATAAATCCATCTTCAGTAGTTTCTTCATCCTCTTCCATATCACTAATTTCTTCTACTTGTATTATATCATTAGTGTTACACAACTGTGCTGTTCTTGATCTATTGTTTATACTGCTCCATTCTGTGTATGGCATGTCATAATCACTGGAGAGACTAGCTAATGCAATATTTTCAGAACTATCCATATTGAATGTGCTAATATGGTTTTGCTCAATAATAGTATTTGATTCATAGTCATCAAGCGTAATTACAGGAATTTCTGTTTCAGTACCTCTTAATACACTGGTACAGTTGTCTTGTTCAGTTATCATTCTTAAACATGGTTCATTAAGCGATTGATCTTCTGCTGTCACACTTTCTTTAGTTGCACTCATTTCTGAACACATTTTGGTAACTTCATTTTTATTGTATGTGAATTTAAATTGTAAACAACCGATAGATATTAAAGACTCATCCCGCAATAGAGCTTGACCAGTATAGCCATCATTGGGGATATGTCTTTTGAGACACTTGCATGGGTCTAATCGATAAGCATAATCTGATTCTTTCGTTTCATCATTATAATATTTATACATGGATCCATAATCAAAACTATGCATTCCAGAAATATATTTAACAGCCTTTTTATCGTAATAACTATAAACTTGAAACAAATTATCCTTGCGAACTGCAACACGGCGGTTATTTAGGAATTTAGAGATGTAACTAAGGATTTTTTTCTGATCTGACCGATGATGTCCATAATAAGATATATTATCAACTATTATACCGTGTACACTATGGTTTTTTACCAGAAAATCTCCGATCACCTGCAAAAATATTAATAAAATATGAGATTTAATCATATTTAAGGAAGACAATAAAATTATTAAAAACTAATATATGAAGTCTGTTCTAATGGTTTAAACAAAATATTTATTTTTAACTTTTAATTTATATTTTTATTTAAAAATACTATGCTCAGATATAAATTTAATTCATAATATAAGTATTTCACAAAAACAGTAAAAAACCGTTTTTTTCTTCTTTCTTTTATAATAATTTAACATTTGTTATTAATATATTAATTACAAATATAAATGATTTAATGGACTATTTTTGTAATAAATAATAACCATACTGATTTTTTTCACCTATACTATAAATTATATTTTGAAATGGTATTCTTTATTTTATACCTAATATATTCTTTTAAGTTTTACTTAACATAAATAATACACAAATTAAAATTATATGTAATAATTAGATTTGAAATCAATGTTTAGTATAGTTTATTTCAATTAAATGTAGTACTAATATATTTAATTTTTATAAATCTTTTTATTTACAAATTAAAATTAGTAAAAAATCTAAATGCTTTATTATTTTTAGTAAAATGGTTTCCTCAAGAATTATTTTTTTTTAAGTTTATTGAAATGTGTAATGTTATTTAAACATATTTTGTAGAAATATAAAATATAGATAATAATAATAAATATTTATCAAACAAAAAAAATATATACTATCACAATACTAGTATTAATTAATAAACTGTAAATTAAAACTAAAAATACAATTTTAGAGAAGTTGGAAGGCAAAATTGTGAATATGGGTATGTGTGTCCATTATAAACCATTAAAAAGTTTTTATTTTCATATGTATGTATGCTGATAAAAAAAAAAATGTTTATTTTTCAAAGCTATTTCTATTATTTAATGTATAATGTGGGGATGTACTATATAACAAAGACGACTTAAAAATTATACTATGTCTCAAATAAATCTCTAAATATCACAGATATAAGTATGTTTAAGATAATTTTAAACTAAAAACCATCTTACTTTAAGAATCTAAAATTAATAAATTTTTTTTTCATCTTATCTAATGTAGTATAGTATATATTTTATAGTTATATTATACTACATTTGTTTTTAAATTGTACCATTGGTTACACTGTAAAAATAAATTTTTTGGTCTATATTTAGACAGATAGGAGTACACTATATTAATTATTAATAAGTAACTCTTACAAATCATAATACAAAGTGTAACTTCTAAATAAAACCATTTATAACAATAAAATATACTTAAAATTAAATCAATTGTGTAGTGTATAGTACTAATTTTTTTTTGAAGAAATACATACTTCATCAAATGTAATTGTGGCATGGTGATCAGAAATAAACTGGCAATTATCGTATTCTTCCAAACACAGATGATTGCTACGGCCTTTAAAAATATTTTAAACCAGATTTAATAATTGTATAAATAAAATAAAAACCATGCAAATTTAACATAAATATCACTCGCTTTTTCCAATAGTTATTGGTTCATTCTTAACTAAAAATTCGATTGGTAATGTTAAACAAGTCAAATATGCATTTGGTTGTTTTGGTAACACATTAATATTCTGAAATTGATTATAATGTTGAGATGCTAGGAACTTTTCAGTTACATCATTTGAAATATTCTCATCTAAAATATTAATAAACTTAGGTTTATTTAAATCACAGCTAAATATTTTCATAAAATACAAATAATACTAAAATTTAAATTTTTTTTAAATTATTAAAAGTAAAAAAAAAAAAATAAGTTTACATCAATGTAAATAGATTTACCCACAAAAATATTATTGAACTTACTAATTTTGAGATTTGAATTATTTAACGATTTTAATTCAAACGATGCAAGATCACTGTAAGAAAAATAAAACAATTGTTAAAGAGCATATAACCAAAATATAAAAATTCCCGTTGATTTTAAATAAAATTTGAAAATGAAATATGTATTAAATAACTTTATACATATACAAATATAAATATTTGTCTTACCATAAAATATTTAAAGAATTTGATGTTGGAATGTTTTTTTCTTCTGGCTGAAAATGTAAATTAAATAATTAAATAATATTGTGACTGAATATAAATATAATATATTTGATTTTACTTAATACTTATTATAAGTACTATAACTGTATTCTTAATGCATACTTTTAATTTAAGTTTTAATATAGTGTTACATTTTGTTTAAAATAATATTATACATTACCTTTTTGTACATGGCATCAATATGATTGGGTATTTTAAAATATGAATTTACAGGTTGAATGGGAGGTACTTCACATCGTAACCTCTTTAATACCTCTTTATCTGATACTGTTTTACTACCAGGAGGAAAATAATCAGGATACATCAATTCCTAAAATAAATAAATTTATACACATTTTTTAATAAAAATTAAAACTACCGAAAAAAGTAATAAATATATTACAAATTAAACAATTTCTTACATAGAATTTGTTATGCGCTGGACATATCCATCTTGTGCCATTATCCCAATCACGAATTGGAGGGTCCATACAATTAAGGTGATAGGAACAATTACAAGAATGACAACGCATTAGTTGTGCTTTCAAAAATCCTTTCTTGCATATACAACATATTTCAGTCTTATTAATTTGAGTTGGGTTAGGAGGTTTTATGTCTAATAAAAGTATTCAACAAAATTAGTACCTTCTAAAAACAAATAATATTAATATGCTTACTGTACTTGCGCTGGATAGGTATTTCAGTCATATGTCCTAATCGAATTCCACATGAATTATCATAATCTACTACTTTCTTTAAAATTGAATCGATATCTAAAAAATATATATGTATATATATTTCTATTCATTATTTATATAAACAAATAATAAATTTAAAATTAGCATGATTCATAACATTTTATTAATAAAATTGTATAACATGTCAACAACAAAAATCTTTCTATCTACTTCTAAAGGTCTGAATCCACAGCTGTGATAAATGATACAGTATGGATATGATGAAGGTAATGATAAAATTGTGCCATACAAAATTACAGGTAAATTTGGTTGTTACCATTACCATATCATTGCCATGAGTATCATATCATAGCAGTGTTGACTTATCATGACCCTTAAATAATAATGTGAATTTATTTAACATAAATATTAACATGCAATATGTCATACTACCTAAACTTCAACTAATATTTGTATAAATTTCTAAAATTTTGATTCATTCTGTATAACAATACGGTTAATATTAAAATGAAATAAACACAGCATTTACTTGACTGAAAGATAATTTCAAGATAAAGATAACTATAACAATTTTTTTTTTTTTTGTATTTTTAAATAATATTTAGCAGAAATAATATAGCAGTATGACATACCAAACATAACTGATTAAGGGTTATTATTAACATTTGTATATTTGCTTACCAAAATTACAGTTGATGGGTGTGCGGACTCTGTACTCGTCCTAAAATATAAAATTTTAAATTTTATTTAATCTGATTATATAAATTACAAATACAGTTTATCTTACATTGTCGATATACGCACAACCACTGCAAAACCAATCGCCAATGGGTAATCTATAAATTCTCGGGTAGCTAAAAATAATGTAATATGCGTATTTTAAAACTGAAATAGACTTTTTTTAAATATGGGTATCACTAACAGTTTTTAACAGACATTAGATCGAATAAAATAAGAACCAATGCCAATTTTGTCCAACTACCATATTATTTGTTTAGTAAAACATTTTAATTTAATCCAATATTAATTTGTCCAAATATTTAAGATTTCTAGTTTCTTATCTTCATTAATAAATATATTTTTAATAGAATATGACCTCTACTCTTAAGCGGATCATACACACAACGGCAAATCTTACAAGTAATACCAATAAAGGTAAATATATCAAATTTAATATAAGAGATACTTACACAACTGGTATACTTGTAAGGTATAATGTTTTGTATATGTTACTTAAGGAGACTTCACACTCCACTTAAAAAATTTAAAATGAATGTATTGTGACAGACTATACTAGGTGATTATGTTATGTTAAGTTATAAGTTTACACTGTAACTTTATTTAAACCATAGAATAGGTTAAATAGGATAATAGAGTAAAATTCTACCCAACCCAAGAAAATCGCATGGAAAGGGGTCTTTAGTTTTCAATGCATAAGTAGTTAGTTGTCACAAGAAGTTTTGGGAATTATATATTATATAATATATAGAAAGTGAAAATTTATTTAACCTTATTTAAATGGACAAAATAAATTGGGCAATGATGGTGCGGTTGAAAAATTGTACTTGGGCTTATGTCACTAAACATATTGTCCGGAAACCACTCACTGGCAAGTTATATGAAAGGATCTTGGACATTTGTCACAACATATAATTTCTCCACCTCCAGCACACGCATCACAATAATCATGATTAACCTCTTTATCGGGGTCTTGGTAATAAGTAACTTCTGGTTTTTTTTTATTTTTAACTGAAGTTGGTTCAGCAATCAATTTCAATATTTCCTAAAGATCAAAAATGAAATTATTGTTTAATAGATACTGCCTATTGCTTGATTAATCTGATGGCTAATCTGATATTATTGAGAATAGGACATTTTGAAAAACAAAATCATCCATTGGTGAAAATGTTTTGTTAGTAGATAGACAATCTGTTAAACCAATTGCCAATCATAATTTAATGAACACAGATTTCCTACTGATTAGCCATTAGATTAACTGAGAAATAGACAAAGCAATTTATTATTTTGTTTGTATCTAAATCACATTTTATCTATGTATTATCTTTCCTAGCTTAAGAAAATACAGTGGTGTAAATTTAAAATCAAATAATTTACTAAAATAGATACCTTTTTATTATTTGCAAGTTAAACCTTTAATTAAGTTAAGCTCATTATTTAAACCAAGATAAAGGTTTAACAAAGTATAAAAAAATTCAACACAAATAAATAAAATATATATAGGTAGATATTATAGGTACCTACCTAAAATATCAAATAAATTAGAGTTCAAATGTTAGTAATAATAGGCAAGTCATATACTAGTATTGAAAATGAAACAATAGGAGTGTTCTGGTGATAAAATTTTGAGCAACCTGGTAAATAGTTTAGCAAACCAACAATATTGTACACTGCAATCTTTTTCACAACTAAATTCACTTTTCAATTACCAGGTTGTTGAATTTAACAAACAATTAAAAACTAAGTTTACTATCTACAATTACTGGCTATCCATTGGTAAAATACTGTACAGTAAACAAAATGGAAACGTTTTGAAAATATAGCAATCAAGTAGCAAACATAAACAAACTGATTACCGAAAATGCATGGCCAAAACACGCTATAGTTAAATGTTGAAACGTTACTGTAATAACGAGAAACACATTCACAATTGAAGATGGATAAATTAATAATAAAGAAATTGTGTTTAAACGACTTACTGGCATTCGATCCACAGGACCGGGCGAAATTGCCTTTTTGGGAGGCATTGTGAAATTCTATCTGTTGAACTCCATGTTAATTCAGTTGGTAAAAAATATACATACACGTTCGATAAGTAACTACATTTTAAATTGCGTTGTGACCTGCAATTGAATTTAATGTGAACAATATAACTGTAAAATATATAAATTGCTAGAAAAGAAACATGATTGAAAACGGGCGTCGTTCGCTAAACTCGGGAGTAACGTAACATATTAAAAATAAAAACTTGGACTAGCATGTTACTCTGTGAAGACGAGACGAAATAATAAAATGCACTCACAAGACACAACCATCACTCAGTACGTAGTCTGTAATAATAATGGGTACCTAATATTATACTTAAACTGCATTGACTCCTGGGTAACCGACACTTGTCCCGATATAATGGCTGCGCAAACAACTTTTGGAGGTAAACTGTGGATTGTTGTCGATTAGACAAAACGGTGGTGCCATGGTGGTAAAAATGACATTCGGTTTTCGAGTGTAATTGATTAATATTATTGCACAACAGAAGTGGAACAAATTGCACCGAACTACAATTAAAACCGCAAAACAATCATAACATAACAGACAATAACAAGTAATAATTTAATATACAATTATAATATTAAGTATTAAATCATAATAAATAAATATTTTCGTTAACTGTTAGGAATTCAATATATTTTATTTTATAATTTTAATGATTAGTCTTCATTAACATTATTTTCGTTTTTATCTGTACAAGCAACACTGATTGTATATGTTTTTGTTTTTTTTATTTTTTGTGGTTATAAACCCCGCAAATGTGATTTTCGATCACTTAATTCAAACTTGACGATAAAAACATTAAGAAGTACCTACTACTCTTTTTAATTTTTTCCAACAATTAGTTGTTAGCTGATTTATCTGTACTATAATTTACCTTGATAAAAGGGTAATACCAAGAATTTTGATGGCGTCCAGAAGCAGATTCAATAGAAATGAAAATTCGATGGCGGAACGACGACTGAGACCAATTTATGGTACTTACCTATAATCGAAATTTGAATATTGATAATTTTTATTTTTCGATATTTATTGTCGGTATTCTTTTACTTACAGAATGGATAGATAATGGTAATTATAAAAAGGCTTTGCACGAGTTGGACAAGTTAATAAAAAAATTTATTAGTTTACCCAGTCAAAATTGTTCCAAAGTATGTATCTGTCTACTTTATGTTAAGATGGAATTCAACTTAAAACTAAAATAATTTAAACTATGCATATTTAATTGGTGTACCTATAGGCATTGAAGAGCTTAATATTAGTCCGACTTGGAAAAATTCAAGAGGCAGAAACTTTGTTGAAAGAAATTAGACAATGCAAGCCCTTTGATGAATCTACATTACTTGCCTTAACTGCATGCTATAGAGAGCTAAAAAGACGTAAATTTTAATAGTAATTGCATGAAATAATTCATAAGATGCAATTTATATTTAATTTGTGTAGCTCATATGGTTTGTGAAGTTTATGAGGATGCTTTACTTAAAGATCCAGCCAATGAGGAGTTACTATCTAGTCTTTTTATGTCGTACGTTCGGGTTTGCGATTATAAAAAACAGCAACAAACTGCATTAGCTCTTCATAAAGTCAAGCCAAATAATCCATATTATTTTTGGGCTGTAATGAGTATTGTTATGCAGGTAAATGTTGAATTCAATATTTTAATAATGATCTTTGTGTCGATATTTTTACTAAGTAAACAAAATGTATACCTATACTTTATAAATATTTGTATATTATTTTTTTTATAAATAATAAAATGTTATCACTGTTGTAAATTTTAAGGCATATCAAGCTAATGATGAAATATCCAAACGAATTACTTTACCATTAGCAGAACGTATGGTTCAGAAATATATTAATGAAGACAAAATTGATGCTGAACAAGAAATTCAATTGTATTTGATGATTTTAGATATGCAGGTAAATTTTAACATAACTAGATTGTGAGTGTATTAATATATTTTTAAAAGTTAAATTTATTTTTTGTTTTAGAAAAAATATAAAGAAAGTTTAGATATTCTTAATGGATCACTAGGTGACAAACTGCACCGAACTGTAGGTCTTACCCGGAAGAAAATTGACATTTATTTTGAATTAGAAATGTATGCTGAAGCCAACTCATACTTGAAAAGTTTACTCATGCAAGAGTAAGTATGTTATTTACTATTGGTATTAACAAAATTACTTATTAATGATTTCAGATTTTAAAATATATATTTATTATTTAAATATAAACAATTGAATTAATCCTAAATATATTTTTCACCAGATTAAATTTTATAGTTTTATACATTAATAATTTAAAGATCTTTAGCACACCTTGCCATACTAGTTGGATCATATTTTAAACATTAAATTTAATTTGTTAAAATCTAACCTGTATTTATTTCAATATTATGAAAATTGGGTACAAAATGAAATTGGTTAAATTTCTAAAGATTTTTTATTTAAAATTTGTTTATATATCATTATTGAGAATTGTTACCCAAGTCACAATTGTACTTATTCATTTAAATTTATAAAAATCTATTATAAATGATTTATTAAGAATTAATTGCACGCAGTTTTATGAAAATAATAAAAAACAAATTTGCTTGACACATTTAAACGTATTTGACATTTTTAATGTATTTATTCATTATTATGTGTATTGCTTTAATTAATTATTTATTAATAAATATTTCTATTTAAAAAAAAATAAATGTCATTTTAAGTAATATATTTATTTAACAGCTTAGATTCGTGGATTTATTACACTAAGTATTTTGATTCATTATTCAAAATAATTGAAAGAAAAGAAAAATATTTAAATTGCAATGGTGATCTTGGTTCTACACTATATTTTGATTCATCCATTGAAGAAGCATTAACATTCCTTAATGAATTGCAAAAGCTAAATGTCGAACAAAAATATCGCCAGAGAGGGATATATCTTGCTCATATTGAATTATATTCTAGATTAAAGGAAAATGCTAACAAATATATGGGTAAGAAATTAATTTAATTCTCAATCTGATCTTTAAAATTTAAATTATGTAAGGTATATTAAAAGACAAATAATAATAAAACCACAATTCTCATTATATAAAATTTACTTATTTATTAGACTATATACTTTAAAATCAAATTTTTTTTTATAAATTTTGAACACTTTATTTTTTTATACTTAACTAGTTTATTTTGACTTGGATCAATATGATAATATTAATTAAATAATTACAGGCAATATTATCGATCTCTTGACTGAATATTTTAAAATGTTTGGAAAAAAGCCATGTTGTTTTTATGATTTAAGACCATACATGTCACTTTTGAAAGATGAATTACTCAATGAGTTTTTAAAAGCCTTAAAGAAAATTGTAGATTTAGAGGAAGGAGAATTTCCAAAATCAGTAAGTATTTTCAAGAGACGTTTAATTTATTCAATTCTAGTTAAAAATACTTGGTTTTATGATGAATTTCATAAAATGTTACCTGCACTTGGTGATATACTACTGTATATTTGGATTTAATGCTTTTTCAATTCCATGACAATACAGCCTCTTAAGTCACCCTTGAGATTGATTATCCCTATTATTAGCTAAAATCTATTAAGTAATTACAAAATATCATATATTTTTAGAAATCTCAAATGGAATATTACCTATCGTTTCTTCAACTATCTCGTTATATTGGAATCCACGATCTTATGGACACTGAGAAAAAACTAAATCTTGCAGATCATTTTCTCAGATGCTATCACAAGTGTGAAATATTCAATAACAGCAATAGATCTTCTGAAATGATGTAATATAAAAATAAAAATAATTAAGAATTATATTATTAGAATATTATAAATTGAGTGGTTATTATTGTTAATATTTATTTTTTTTTTTTTCTAGGGCAAATGATACTTTTGTTATAATGATGGCTCATTTAATGTATGATATTTGGGTTGAAAATAATAGACTTACATATATTAGAGAAGCAATTGTTGTACTTGAGTATGCCTTCGCTCTAAGTCCTTCAAATTTCCATATCAAGTTATTATTGTTAAAATTTTACCATATGTTGGGTAATTATAGTTAAATTTTGAATACGGTTTATGCAATTTATTAAAGTATTTTTATTTATCACTTTAGGAGCTTCTGATGCTTCTAATATAGCTTACATAAATTTAGAAATAAAAAATACACAATTGGATTCATTAGGATACTTGCATACTTTTCAAATGTTCAATGAAGGTCGGTTTCAAATAGCATCCAAACTGTATTCTACAACAGTGAGATTTTTCTCACATAATTATCGAGAGGTGAGAAAGTAAAAGAACTGGAAGTTAACACTTTTAAATTCTAAGAGAAAGTTTTTCATTTTATATGGTGTACTTTTTCAATAATATAGCATTTTTGTATGTACAATTTTTATCCGATAGTTCTTTAGATTTTTACTTCTTTTATTGAAACATTTCAAAATCATATTTTGAATCATTGAACACTTTTAGGCCACACGCACATTAGAGAGCGTTGAGCGACAAGTGTCAAAGGTGCGCACAATAGTTCTTTTACAAGTGCGTTATTTTTTAACATTGTGGGTCATTTAATATCTAGAACAGAGGTTCTCAAACTTTTAATTTCACATACCATTTTATGTATTATGGATCTGTCATGTATCATGTAAAACTAAAAATTGAACAATTCCTAATATTTTTACATTTATTTCAAAATTATAAAAGTAAAAAATAGTAAAATACTTTAATATAATCAATGGTTGTGTGTAAATATGATCAGTTTCAATTTGAAAATTAACAGGTACAGATGATAAATTAATGTACAATTAAAATGAGAAATATATTAAAAATATCACTTACTTTAAACAAGAGTGTACCAAATTTATTATAAGGGATTGTAAAATATGTCCTTGTTCCCATCTGAGGAAGAGGCTTATGTGAAGAAGCTTATGTTAGTGAGGACCTTTTTCACTTGACCAAAATGTTTTTAATTATTTTTTTGTTTTTACATTAGTTTTAAAGTAATATCAAAATCAAAATCTGTCCTAGGATAATGAGAATGGGTGCAGTCACTGTTATAGGTAATTTAATGCATATTTGTAAGCAACAATTAACCATTGCTAAGGAAAAAACGATTCTGAGCGGAGTTCAATTTATAGTATTGCTTTGTCAACAATAAATATGCCATAGTATAGTTAAATAATTGCAATAAATGCATTATATATTTTCTTTAATATTATACATATTTCCCTGTTTTTCTATTTATTGTGAAAACTCTTAGAAAAATCGAAAAAAAAGTTACCCTAAAGTACTTCCCTAGTCATATTTATTTTCAGAAAAAGTACATGGGAAAACAAAGAGAAAGTGAAAACAGATTTAATATTAAAGAAAATGTTTAATGTATTTTACCAGAATATGGCATTGTTGACAAAGCAACACTATCAGTCGAGCTTCTCTCCGAATCGTTTCTTTTGTTAGCAATGAATAATTGTTGCTTACAAATATAAATTAAATTCCTGTCTATATCCTACCTTCCTAACTTCCCACCTATAATAGTGGCTGCACCCATCCCCATTATCCTAGGACAGTCTTTTTAGAACATAATTCAGTTAAAAATATTTGTAAAGATTTGAAATTTTGATAGAAATTTTCAAAACATTTGAGTCATTTTTGAACTATTTATAAACATTTTAATTTGAAAGTTATTACGTAATTTTTATTTGGTAGGTATTTTGTGAATATAATTTTTAGACTAATCAAAAATGCTTGAATATTTGATGGAGGATCAATATAAATCGTACTTAGTGATAAAAAAAAAAAAAAAATGTTTTATTTATTTAAATTTTAAAATCAAAATTTGATTTAAATCGTAAATTACGGTCTTTCAAAACATATATAATTAAATTTCACTATGAATCGATTTTCGTTAGCAATGGTTTATTGTTAGTTACAGATATAAATTAAATTTCTGTATCCCACCTTCCCCACTACCTACCTACTACAATAGCTGCACCAGTCCCCAGTATCAGCTTTCTCTTTATATTAGTTAAATTTATATATGTTTTTATTTAATTTAATATTAGTTTTTTTTACTTTTATTTTAGGTTGCAGATCATTTAACAATATCTTATAAGTTTGGTTCCTTTATCAAAATTATTGAATTTGTGGAGTTTCGAGAGAAGCTCAAATATTCTATTCATCATTCAATGTGTATTATAGAAAACCATTTTATTTCATTACTTGATGTTGATAGTTATGACGATTGTTTAGAGGTATATGAAAATTATCAATAAATTTAATATTAATTATATTAGTACTAATATTTTTTGAATGTTTCATATTTATTAGATTGTACTAAAAATGAATGATGCCCCTGAAATTGCTTCAGAATCTCATCTCAAGAAAATGATTAATAATCGAGACTATTCAGTTCTAATCAACTATAATTCATCATCGCGTAGTTTATCTCCAGAAATTTTAAATCAAACATTTTCTCATGATTTACGTTTATTAGAAATTCGTGCTGTTTTACTTAGTACTATTTATTACAGTGCACATGTAGCTAAAGAATTCAGTACATATGATATTAAATCTATATTATCTGAAGTAAATGGACTCAATCTTGATGAAAAATCCTCTGATCCAAAGTATGTGGATCAATTGAATTTACATTTGGAAAAACTGAAGAAGTTATATGAAGAATTAGAAAGTGATCCTCCAATTCCAATTTCTAAAAGTGTATTTGGTAGTTTTTTTGGTTCTAAGATATTTGGTTTAGTGAAGTCTAAAAGCATGCTAGTTATTGCTATAAACTTTATTGAACTTATACAAGCAATGAGTCCAAATGTAAAAAATTCTGCTTGTACAGAGGATAAGTGGACAAACAAAATGAAAATCAATGCAACAGAACTAACTAATGAATATGAAAAAGCTGTTGCTTTTTGTCAATGCACTATTTCCAAAACGATTAATGAAATAGATTCTAGTCTTAAATTAGAAGGAAGGAAAGAAGTATTAGAAATACTTACAAATATGATAGATGTAAGTAATATAATTACATACATAATAAAATTACTAAAAAGTTTATTATTATTTTTAGACATTAAATATTTCATATATATTTCTTTCCTTGGTAATATACTTAATGAAATGTTTACAAACCCAAGTAATTTCTGATCCTAAGAAGATAAAAGCTAAACGGAAAACTCAGTCAACGCACTTTAATCCTGAGGTAAAGTTAAATTATTTTTTATATTTTGAGTATAACAAAGAATGTATTGGTTTTACTTTGATGTTTTTTTTTTTCTGTGTGAACAATTTTTTCACCAAAAATCTTTTTTCATCAACTTCTGGATTGGTTTCTGGTAGTAAATTTTGTCTAGTTGGTGCATTGAAAAAGTGTTTTTTTTGTTTTTTTTTTTTTTAATAATTGGGAAACAAATTTCAAGAAAATGAGAATATTTACACAATAATACTGTCATTTTTGATTTTGTTGGTTTGGTGTAATTCAGTTAAAAATAATCAAAGTGAAACTTTCACCTAATACTTATATTAGAACTTACCAGGCAGTAAAATATTTCTAATTTAAAATTAAACAAAAAAAAAAATTGTTACCCGGTTAAAAAGTATGTATTGAACATCAAGTGTATTTATTTTCAGACTAACTATAAAGAAAAATTGGACATTGTACATGAGGTTATAAAAATTGTTCAGAGTAGCATTAATCAAATACTTGCTAGTATAAAAAGTGTAGAAGAAGCATGGAATCGTATTGGTTGTGGAAATTCTAATGGACTGATGTTAAAAAAACATGATATAGATTGTACAATAAATGATACTAATGAATGTAATGAAGCTGAAAAAATGAGACAAATCACAGCAGAAAGGTGGCGACAGTTAGTGGACACTATTGATAAAAAAATAGGCGACAGCTATAGTGGAGCTTTAGAAGAAATGATAAAAACTTTGTTAAGGAAACAAATACAGATCAATAAACTATCGTCATTTTAAACGGTAATAAGTAATTTTATACATGTAAATATTTATATTTATTACTTATAAAATTAGATGATACTATTGATTATATTATTTAGTCAATCATGATACCCAACTATCAGAACATATATTATTGTTTTGAAATTTGATATGGAGCTATGGGCTGATTAATTTTACTAATTAGATTGTAACCTTTTCCTTTTACAATGAAATTAATATTTAATAATTAATTACATTTCTAAAATGTATTTACAACTTTCATTTGCATTTTATTGTTATAGAAACATTGCAACCTAAACATCAAAATACATCAACACATAAATAAAAAATGATACAATTGAAATTAATCAACACTCTTCATTTATGATCTCTTTTGTATTATTGGAAATCAATGCCATACATTTTGTTAAATAAATATTGAGTGGTAGATTCATTTAAATTGATAACACTTGTAGCAAAATAAAACCTTATTTTCTAAATTAAAATTAATTAAAACCCTGTGTCCATATTTGATTTAAAAAGTTGTGAAAATCATCAATTCAAAATATGTATAGTTTGAATGCAAACAAAAACATTCAGTATCTCTGTATCTTCATACAATTTTAATTTTGTTTTATTTATTAGTTGTTATACTTAGTAATATCACAGTCTAAAAAGATATGTACTGGATACGCATCATAATCAAATCTTGGTCATGAAAGTAAAGGGTACCAAATTTTGCAATTTTAACTAACTTCAGCGAAGAATAAATATGTAAAACTATATTCATAAGACTCTCAATCCTATTGTGAAATTATGTTGTGTCAAAACAATACCTTCTTAGTTCATGGTATGTATTACAATCGTTAGGGACATTGGTGCCAACCGAACAGCTTAACTGTGTCTATCAGTTCTTCCATCTACACTATCAGCCAACTCCAAGATATCTGCCAAAGGCTATAATATTAGTAGACATTTTCAAGGACTTAACAATTTATATTTTTGATCAGATTTGTGCAAGCACAACACTGCTTTTTTTATAAATTAAAACCCTATCACTTTTGATTGCAATTACTTTTTTCTTATTTTACATGAATTTTAAAGTTTAACCAATTTACTAATTCGACAATTAGCCCAAGTTATTGCAATTTAAAATTATTTGATATTTTTATAAAATGTGAAAATCATTAAATAGATATCTTTGAATCCCAAAAACAGGTTCATAAGGACGTTGAGTGTTTTTCGAATTAACAATTCTACACTGTATTGACGAATATCAGTTTTTTTTTTTTAAATAGTTGAATTATATTTTTTGTATTGAAAACCTGAATATATTGTTACTTTAACAGTTGTAACCAGGGCTTATAAGTTCATCCACTAAAAAAAACCTATAAACATATAAATGCATGACTGAGCTCTGGTTATAACTATATAATAATATTTATAGACTTATTTTTCACTGTTGTCTGTTCAGTTTATTAAGATTACTTTGTAATGTTATTTCTTAATTTTTTTAAAACTCATTTTGTTTTACGAAAATGTTTATAATTGCAATCATTTATTTTTAGTGTTATTATTATATCATAAGTTCTACTCCAATTTATTCCCAGTCATTTTGAATAATCTGTGTAGTTTCATACTTCTTTCCCCTGTTACTATGTTAGTGATCTTTCTTATCACTTAATTGCATACACTATAGTAATTTTTGTTTAAATGTTAAAGGATTTTTTTAGATTTAAAAAAGTTATATAATTATTTTTATTTTTCCTCTTAAAAAATATAACAAAAACAAAATAATTACATATATCTATTACCTGCCTGAAAATATCTTAACTTTATGTCTACTAGTCTGTTACATTATTTAATTATTTAATTATAGTGCAAAATAGTTAAACTAACCTATTAGGTAGTGCTTTAGTTTTGAAAGATAGAATTAAGAGTTACTAACCATTATGTATTACGTGTTGAGCTTTGTTTAGCCTGTAACATGCGTATAGGTGTAGATTGACTGAAATAAATTAGTTTTATTGCAAATCATGTTATTTTTTTTGTTTTATTTAATGAAATGATAATTTTTAATACATTACGAACAAAATATTATTTAAGAAAGCTATATCTTTTTAGCCCAAATTATATTATTTATTGCTCATTTGTATTTTGTTACATTATTATTTATACTTCAGAAAAATGTTTGGAATTGTTTATCCCAAGATTAAGATTGATTATCTTATTGCCTACGAGAGATAAAACAACATACTTTATAATCACAAACTGTCAAAGATAAAAATCGCTTTTTCAACTAGTTGAATCAAAATTACAATTTTAAATTGTATTATTCTCGTTAGCTTAATATATAATATAATAGGTGACCCATTTCCTTTTTTAATTTTTGTAATATTTGAAAGTAACATGATGTCTTATATTTTTCTTTGCTCATAATTATTTTTTCTTATAGGAAATAACAAAAAAATAATATTTACAGTACACAATATTTGATTATAATGCATAATATGTGATTTCAATATTAAACAGTCTTGTGATACTATTTAAAACAGAACACCAAGTAATTAAGTATATTATTTGTATTTGTAAATAAATCAACATTTAAGAATTTTTCTTGTTAATAAGCATCATATTATAAAATGTTATAATATTTTATAATTAATTGAATATTTTTATCTCGAAAACAAATACGTATCATTGTTAAAGTGGAATTATTTTTTTTTTTAAAAATTGTTAATTATTTCCATTGTTGGTTGATTATTCTTAAAAAAAATGACTGCGGGTATATTTATGGTTATTATAGTATATACGGGTTAGGTAACTATTTTATTTTGGTAAATAAAATTACCTTTCAATTTATGAAATAATATTGTTAAAATACTTATAAACCTCATTTCTATATAAACGTGCGTGTCAAATTTAATTTGTGGCCATTTCTATCGAAAACTGTCTGGTTTATTGTATTTCCAATATATCTACTGAAATGAATTTCAATATTTCTGTTATAATATTATTTTATTTATGTATATTAAACTATTATAGATATATGAACTGAATAATAAAACTGTTACATAAGCCAAGTATCTATTCATAATTAAAATATATAATATTGTGTTACGTACTTTGTACTATATATTTATTAATTTTAAAGATCATATTTATAAAAAATAAATAATTTTTATGATATTTTTTAACTATATTATTAAGTACCTAATATACCTATGATGTATTTTGTTGTTTTTTTTTTTTTTTTTTTTGTTAATCTTTATTATAAGTACATTAAATATAAAATAAAATGTATACATAATAAAAATATGCTGTTATTTATTATTTTATTACATATAGAGGGGTTTACAAATCTGGAGCAAAATAATCCAGAAAAATTACAATGGTTTCTAAAGTACAGTAATAGTATTATTTGGTTAATAGTGATTTTTTTTCTCCTGTAGATATTAATATATTATCTACAGAAAACTCCCAGGAATTAAAATTCTTTAAAAGCTCAAAAATTATGGCGATTATACCATAAGAAAGTAAATCAAAAAGACAACAAAATGTTATTTGTGATTTTTCGATTAAATTATTTTTTCTAGTAGAAAACGTCGTCCATATTTTTATAAAATAATGAAATCGTGAAATTGTACGTTTTTCCCACTTAAGTGCTTTTATTGGCTTCGGAAATCAAAAAATGATCTATTTAAAGTACCATCTAGACAACGAGCTTTAAGAAAAGTTGCTACACGTAAAAAAACGGAGCAAATTTACTTGGAAAAAATGTGTCCACAGACTAGAACTAAGAAAAAAAATAAACATCTCAGTAAAACCAATAGCTCCACTATTGCTATATGTATTTTTTTTTTTATTATCTTATTTTACATTTAATGTAACTTAAATTATTTTTTAGAGACTCATCTATCAATACAAGGATTGTATCCTTAGTGATAGACGTTGCAGTGCAGTATTAATATATTATGTAACAATTTTGTAACCATCAATACTGCTAAATAAATTAACTATTATTATATGTTAGATTATTAAATATTTCATATGGGCTATGGTATGATTATAATCTAATCTAACCACAAATTAATATAATTTAAATGTAGTATTCGTTTTAATATACCTATCCAATATCTACTAGATAGTTTCAATAGATCTAAATCTTCAGAATCGATGTTATTTAAATTTAGAAAAATTATCTTTGAAAAATACAAACTGTGTGTTGATTTTTTTTAATTTTGAAAAACATGACATCTAGTTTATCATTTGATCAATACGATAGTCACGTGTAGTATTATATTCAATTGAAAATTATGCAAAAATAGATAGATATAGGTACTTATGCATGGTTTTAAAAAGGAAAAATGTTAACTTCTACTTCAGCTTATTAAAACGGACTACTAAGTCCCTTACCGCTTCTACTACCCTCTCCACTAATCTCTATTCGTTGGCATGCTGATGTTGAAAGTGACATTAGTTTTTGACAGATCCATTTTTATTGTGTCTGTCTAACTCTGGCATAGCTTCCCTAGGCTTTTTTTCCATTCAACTTTTCAATCCACCTTGCGACAGAATTCATTCCTGATTTCCTGAGCAATAGGAAAGAGCTGAGGTAATCATGTTGCTCAAGCCCGGAAAACTACCTGAACAAGCCTCCTATCGACCGATATCGTTTCTGCCATGCATGTGAAAACTAATAGAAAAACTTTTTAAGCGTCTTAACCTACTTATTGAAGCAAAGAAACTTATACCAGATCACCAGTTAGAATTCCGTCATTGCGTAACGAACGTGATCAGTAAGGGGCGTTGGAAGATAACAAATTATTGTTGTGGAATATTCCATTATGTGGCCCAAACTTTTGACAAAGTTTGGCACAAAGGCCTATTATTAAAACTACATGAGCAGCTGCCACACACGTGGTGAGCACTCCTCAGTCACATCTGACCGAAAGACATTTTCGCGTTGGACACGAAGAAGTGGTAACTAATTGGAAAAGTATATCAGTTGGAGTAACTCAAGATAGTGTTCTCGGACCTATTTTGTACCTACTCTATACAGCTGATATTCCAACTAATGTCGACACAATGATAGCTATGTTTTCCTGATGACACGGTAATACTATCAACAAGGAAGGACCAACAAGCTGCGACTGAGATTCTACAAGCGACAATAAACACCTTTTACGACTGGACGAAATGATGGAAAATAAAAATGAATGAAGACAGGTCGGTGCACATTAACTACACCCTACGTAAAACCACATACATCCCAGTCATGCTAAATCAATAGATAATCCCACAAAATATCTGGGAATGCACCTTGACTCACGACTTAACTTTAAACATCATGTACGCCAGAAAAAATTGAAAATCAAAAAAAAATGCACAAATTGTACTGGTTAGTTGGACGACACTCCGAGTTAGACCTAACCAGTAAACATTTCTTGTATGTATCGATTGTTAAACCGATTTGGATATATGGTATTCAACTGTGAGGTTGTGCCAGTAAGTCTATTATCGAAGTTATCCAACGATGCCAGAGCATCGCGCTTCGTATTTGAAAATGATATCCGTGCAGGATGAAATAATTAGGTTTGCCCGCAAACATGCAAGAAGACTGGAACTTTACACAAATACAACTGCCATACAATTCCTCGACAACTCGCAAGACATTAGACAACTCAAGAGACTGAAGCCATTAGATTGAGAATGGGGCTGCTTTACTGGAAGTAGAATTCCACACAAGTTGTGTATATAATGTATGTGTATATATATATATATATATATATATTTGTTTGTACACTCCTATTGATTTATATTTAGAAAGATTCTTTAATCGTTTAAATAAAAATGCCTTTTGGCAATTAAATAAAAAACCTTTCTGTTAGCCATGTGTGACCCATCTATTATAATCATTTACTTTTCATAAACCGTTAAATATTTGGGAAGTTATAGAGCCTTTGTATTTCATCGTATTTTTTAAACTTATGTTTAAACTTTATTATTATAAGACTACAGGACTACAGCACTAACATATACAGACGATGAATGAAATTATTTAAATCGAATTATTTCTGGGATGAGAAAAACTGATTCATCCGTCTATTATGCAGGTATACCATCCACCTACGTAATAATCAATTTATCAATTCGAACGATACCTAGCTTATTAAGCTATAGCAAATATATATATAGAAGAAGTTCATTTTTCATTGTGGATTTAGAAAGTTAGTAGGTACCTTGTTTACGCATTTTGTACGCCCATCAAATTAGAGCGCTATATAAATATAAGTAGAATATATGAAAAACTGAAAACTATTGTATGTTTAAAATTATTATTAAAGAACTACCGTCGCGGACAAGTGATTATTCGGATGATTATGAATTTCGCATATAGAGGAAAACCAATTCAAAGAATGAAAATCATAATCTTTTATTCTAGAATAAAAGTATAGGTGCAATATGTCCATATTATACTCGTATCATCATATTACTTTCGTTCTGTAGTTGAGCGTATCAAATTGGATTTATACACGTGTATATAATAATAAAATATACTAGTAACAATAATCTTAATGACACATAGGCAAATATCTATAGTATCTACATACATAAAACTCAAGTTTAACTATAACTTCTGGAAAAATTGTAGATAAGTAAGAACCTAAAACAAAATTATAATAGGTAAAAGTACCTTTTTTTACAGTTTGACTGACAACAGTGAAATATTCGGTTTAACAATACTTTCCAGCTGCTACCATTGTTTTTTTATGTAATTTCTTATTAATTGTTTACAAAAGTTCCGCTTTCTTCTTCACGGAGCAGGCTCACATTAATTAAAAAACAATAATAATAATCAAATATTTTAATATCAAGAGGGATGAGTGAGCTGACATCTCGCAGCATCCCCTAACATATGATACCTATCTTAACCTAACTAACGCTACTGGTGTCCATAAGTTGAGGTATTCATGATACGGTTTTGGATCTCGATTCACAGCTTGGTGACCCGATAACGCAGGCACTTGCCGGTCTGGAAACTCGTACCCGAAGTTCAGTATAAGTATGGAGAGACGATTGGCCCTCACCACAGTCTCTCTAATTACCTATTTTGTGTACGGTACTACAGTGTACCAACCTATTCTCAAATTATAGAAAGAACAATTCAAACTATAATCTAAGTAGTTGTCAGCCAATATAATTATGAATAATGTATGAAGAATATTCAATACTTCATTAATATATTATACAATTATTATTAATTATCATAGAGTTATGTCGTTTTTTAATAGAGTTACTGTCGTTAGTATCGTCTTATAAATAATAATAATGTATAATAATAAAATAATAAAGTAAAAACAAAATTATTAAAATGGTAAATACTTGTAAATAAATATATAAAGAAAAAAAATTGAACAAATCTTCAAAATCAAAATCGATTTAACATATGCAAATTAAATAAATAGGTTACTAATATTAAGGTTATTTATTTCTTCTAAAATTTTTTAAGTACCTATTCGTTCATTTAATTAATTTTAACGTATGATTTGATAGACTTTTGGTAACTTCTTTGCATGATAAGCAGTTATGAAAACCGTAGATAGGTAATCGTTAACGGATTACGGCGTTACTCGTCACATAAAATAACTATGAACACCATCGCCACAAAGAAAGTCTTTGATGTTACAAGAATTTCAAACAGGCGAATTGCATTATTTAAAAACGTACAGGTGGTGAAACTTATTTTATTTTTAATCGTAAGAATAGTAAACAATATTATACCTGATAATTTTTTTTTTATATTTAATTTAAGAGAGTAATGCTCATGGCCGCGGCACAAAGATGATATCTAAAATAGATTTTATGATCAAAATTATTGTATTCTGTGTATAGCATAATATAAACCATAAATAATAAAATATTTTTATTTTTTTGATCTCAAGAAGTGTCAGTTGTAAGATAGTTGACATTTTTTTAACGGATCCAAAAAAGTTTTGTTCACATCAATGGAAAGTATATTATATAGAAATAGAAGTAGTCGAAGGTACCACAAAAAATATCATGATTTTTATGAGTTTCATTAAAATTTGAAATTTAAATGCTTTATAAAAAAAAATAATTCCTTAACACAAATGTTTGAAATTTGTATATCATCATTAGAGAAATCTATAAGAAACTTGTGTCATATTTTCAAACATTCAATAATAAATCAACATATCACAAGACATATTATACACATTTGATTTTATAAATAGTAACAAGCAGCTCTAGAATGTTAAATTAGGTACCTTTATTAATTATCACCCTTATTTTTGAGGGTGAAACCAATGCCTAATTTCGATTTTCAAGTAGCAACTAATATTAAAAAGACTGACATACTTCATATTATAATTTTTATTTAATGTTAAAATCGAATATATCCACATGCATATGTATAAGGATAAAAAACTAAAAATTGAAAGATATAATCTCATAATATGTGTACTCCAGTAATTTACTCTTTCCTAGAGTTCATGCTTGTATTGGCAATAAAAAAATAAAATAAAGTATAAAATAATGACGAAATCACATATATGAAAATAGAGGGAGGGAGTAGCGTAATTTGTCCATACATACTTTGCTTATGTCTAAAACATT
The DNA here is from genome assembly GCA_902439185.1 of Cinara cedri. Taxonomy (NCBI): domain Eukaryota; kingdom Metazoa; phylum Arthropoda; class Insecta; order Hemiptera; family Aphididae; genus Cinara; species Cinara cedri. The sequence goes on from CABPRJ010001426.1 coordinate 4,116,854, forward strand.
ACGATTAAAAAGTCGCGACGTAACTGATACCTACATAATTTATATGGTTATATGAAATATTCCTATATTATGTATAAAACTAACAAAACTAACATTTAAAATCAAAAGTATGTATTGATACACATAATGTATTATAATATTATCGGTTAATATTATAGATTAAACGTGATTTGATTATTAATTCTAATACTGTGCAGTAGGCGGTGTAGGCACCTTTACCGATTATTATGATAGTTACGATTGCCAAGGCAATGTACGTTTTCTACATACAAATTTTTCGAAAACAATTTTTATCGGAAATCGAAAGTCGTCTAAACGTAATATGGTGTTATGTATGTTATGATGCAGTTCTTCAATAAGTCCGGACATCATCGAATTATCATATTATTATATTGTATTATTGATAATATCAAATTTAAAACGGAAAATTATTTACTTTCCAAATATGTTCATATCATCTTAAATATGGTATCCATACAATATAGGTAAGTATGAATATTGTGATTTAGCTATGATAAATAATAAAAAAAAAAAATCTTGTTTCGCATACGGATATATCATTGATGATTAATGCAAATATAATAATGTATCGACCTAATCGAAGAAAAAAATACTTATTAGTGTAGTACAAATATAGTATTGCATTAAATGATATGATTATAATCTTCTAAAAATGAAATACTTCCCATTAGAAAATCATAAATTGTTCATAATGCGTAATAATTATACGAATACAAATTACAAATTATAAAATAACATTATTCAGGTCAAAATTTCAAAAGTAAATGTAATGCATTATATCTAGATAATCGTAATAATTAAAGTGCAACGATTATATTATGATCATTGCTTTGTATTATACAATAATTATAACAACCTACTGTACAATTATATTCACCTAAATTTGTATGAAACACGATTACCTATAGATTATATTGTAATAAACGTAAGATTACGATTCAACAATTACCTAGAAGTATTTAACGAGTAGATCACAATTTATAATACTGATAAAAAAGGCAATGTATTTTATTAGAGGCACGTACCACAGATTTAATTTAAATACATTTTGGAGTTGACATTTTCGATTTCCGTCAACCCGTTGACGATAGAGTAACGGAGCAGAACTTGTTTGTCGGTGTTTGAATAGTGCTCCACTACCTAAACTTAAAAATGGAATATCTCGTCAACGGATTGAGGGAGATTGAAAGTGTTAACACCAAAATGTATTTGAACTAAAATTTTATCTGTTGATGGAATTTTGAGTATATTTTATATACTCATAGCAGTATAATAGGCAAAATATCGCGATTTTTTTTTATAAATTTCTAACAAATTTCTAATTACTAGTAACAACAAAATACTTTTGAGTTTTAATCGATTCGTATCTTAATTGTTAAAAAAATATAATTTAGTTAAATATTATTTGTACGCATCATACAAGAACCGTAAATGGAGATTTTCGACGATTATTACAAGAGGAAAATGTGTTTGTTTAATTTTATTGTCATAAGACAACCAAACAAGAAAAAATTGCATATACAGGTATATAGATGATATGATTATAATGATATCAATAACAACAACAAAAAATAATAATAATAAAGTTATTTCTACATTTCGGTATACATGAAAAAAATAGGTGTACATATAAATACAACAACGGCGACGTTAAACAAGAGTCTCGTCAATTATTCGAATATATAGGTACGCGCGGTCACATTAATGTGCCTATTTTTTTTAGTACTTATATACTATTATTATTATAATATAATGCGTTTACCTTTATAATATTATTATACCTATGTTACCGCGGTTAATTTGTACCTATATTGTTATGTTATCATATCGTTAAATGTATACCTATACATATACCTTTATGTATATATGTTTAATACGTGAATAATAAGCCTATAGATAGTTTGGAAACTGTCACGTTACTATTCGTATAGTGGGGACAGGGGAATGGGGATCATATTATCTTATGCTTATACTGCGGCGGTGATTATAATTGAATTTAATTAACGATTATGATTTGTGTATATATATTGTGGATATAATACTAACTGTTAACGAACAACTACATATATACAACTATAAATACAGGACGTTACTGTTTGTCGATTTTATCCTAATAACCGCGTCTGCTGCTGCAAAAATGTTGTAGTTGTTTAATCATAGAAGTTCTCAACCGTTACAATTGTCTAGGCTGGCCGCACACACAATAATAATAATCGAACGACCGTATTTTTCAGATGAAAACGTTTTGTTTGATATCGTTTTTAAAACGATCGTATCAACCTACCAACCTAACTCAACTATCTCATTATAATAATAATTATATGTTTACTATAATATGCATACCTACATAATTATAGCCCTGACACAGACTATAGCTACTTATTTAATTTTGTTAAAAAATAATAATAAAAAAAACGTATTTTATTACTCACGGTAAATATTGAGCTATACGGAATTGTAATATTATCGTGTTAAATTGTAACGCTCAAAATCCAACCTAAATCGTTATACTAATCCAGACTTTTTTTCCCAGGCTTTCGATCCTATTGTACCTATTTTATAGGTACCTATCTAGTATCTGTAAATACCCATTTATTAGTCATTCCATCATCCTTTTCAACAAAATGTCAAAATGTAGTAAAATAATAAAAATCGATAATAATATTGTCATAATATAATAACATTTTGCTGCGTTTAAAAACAAAATTTAGAATTTCTGAATACAAATCAAGTAGGTAATTTAGGCAGTCAGCCGTTACGGAAACTCCAGACGAATGCAGCCACCCGGAGGAAATTGTGCAGATACGCGCCGTTCACGTAGTATTTCCGTGTTCCATCGACACCGCGTTTTCGGCTCACTGAAATCGCCATATCCGTAACACTACCATTCCCCGTGTTTATTTTAAATCGTTTCAAAATCATTTTCTTCAAAAATTATATCTGGTAGGTATTTGATGAAAATCACAACTGCGTTTTCAGATTACCTACGCGAAATAAATATTTTTAGCATGAACTAATATAGGGATATAATAATGATTTCCTTATCATTTAATAGACAGCAAACACATTTTGATCCAGATTATTATCCATAATAGCTCACTACGGTTATAAAATCTAGATACTATTAAGTATATTATATTTTCAATTATTGGAATAATTTTTGCCAGTATGACGTTTCCGGTAATTCTGGTAATAACCTTGATTTTTGTGTGGATTGAACGCAATTTTAGTGAGTTACCCTAAATAAAACACATACAGATGGAACATCCACAATGAAATTGGGTAACTATTTTAAGCATGAACGGTTGTGGCTAAATAATAATATTAAATTTAGTAGTGTTTTCTGTAAAATCATAAAAATCCTAAATAAAATTCAAGATTGAATAAAAATCATTATTAAGTGTTTATTTTTCATGTTTCTTAAATTAAAAATGATTTAAATTTATGATAAATAACGTTAGGGTTTATACTGATCAAATTTAAACAGAAAAATCATAGGTATTGATAAACTAGAAAACATTTAATATATAATATAGGTACGTTTTCTCATATTTTACGTTCCTATTATAATAGCATGACTCATAACTCATAATTCATAATATCCACAAACGAACAATACCTATATAATCGATAAACTAGTCTGTTTTTTTTTTCATCGTGATGGTAAAATGTTTATCATAGGTTTAGTTTGATGGTTCCGGTTATAAACGTATAGGATATTAAGTCACAGTCGACGATCACCGCGATCAATTTATTTTCGTATTTATCTATTTGTCCAAAAACTCTTCCAACTCTTCCGTACCACCATGATAACACGAACTGAGTGAATATTGTTTACTTATATACAATGCACTAGTACATAGTATACATGTTTGTAGGAAAAACTAGCGTTATATAATAAATATGACTATGGTATTAAATAAAAACTCGTACCTATACCTATTGATTGTGTATATGATATTTGTAGTTTCTGATTCATGAAATATCTTTCCTAAAATACTGCACTAAATAATATTATGTGATGAGTCACTTATTGCAACGTGTAAAATATATATTACTATTTATTGTTGTTGGGATTATTTGTATTGGGTGTACAAAGGATTTGACCAAATACCTAGCTACATAAGCGGACCTAGAGTTTTACATTTGAGTGTTCACGGCCTTTTATGTAGTTATTTTTTTATAATATAGAGGGGAGAATATAAACAAATTCACTCGCTTTATACATTTTTCTTTCATTAGAGGATATATAAAATACGAAAAATATACGTTTTAGACGTAGACTTAACATAATTTTTAACTTTTTAATTTTAATTCTATATTTTCCACTTTTGCGATAGAGAGACTCTAATTGAATATTTACAATATCTTATATGGCACTAGTCATGTCAACTACATGGAGACCAAATTGAAAAATGTAATATGGGAAAAGATTGTTTCTTCTGAATCAATAGGTTTTTGAGCATTATACCCAGATGAATATCTCGTATTAAATTAAGAACTTCTTTGAATTGATTCCGGCTTAAGCGGAAGTAGTTTAGCAGGTATGAAACGCGGTGCGTATTGTACGCGTGCATGTGAAATGGTTAATTTAAGTAGTGTAATCCAAAATGCAGCGTATGATATGTGTGCGTAAGATACGCGTTCATATGAAACAGGCCTAAAAAATACGATACAGTGATTTAAAATTTAAAAATCCATACTTCGTTAAAAATATAAAATAACGATTAGTAAAAAAGACGTCCTGGGATAATGAAGAAAGGTGCAGCCACTGTTATCAGTAATTTAGTGTATATCTGTAAGTAATGATAAAACATTGCTAATGAAAAAACGATTCTGAGCGCAATTCAGTGGATAGTGATGCTTTTTCAACAATATATAATATATATATATGTTATATTATAGTAAAATAATTAAATAGACATTATATATTTTCTATAATAATATTTGTTTAATATCGTACCGATTTTTTCGTTTTTCCTAGTTTTCCCATATTTTTCCCGGTTTTTCACACTTTCTGAGAAAGCTGTTTGGAAAATCGAAAAATGACCACCCTAAAATACCTTATCAGGCAGATTTCAGATTCTCAGTTAGAAAAGATTACCCAACAAATCGAGGGGTATTTTGCGATTAAAATAGTCCGAGCAAGCGACATTTGTTTTTTCCTTTTTTAATTAAAAGTGCAAAAAGTAAGGGCAAAAATTTGTTTTTGAAACACGGGTTTGACTCGCAACCCCAAGGATGATAAGAAGTATGTTCAATCATTCGGCTATGACAAACATATTAAAGAGTTCACAATATAGACTTATTTAACATAACATATTATAATATCCGCATAATACCAGAAATTCAAAAAGCTATAATTTCAAAACTTAGTTAATTCGTTCAATTCTGACTACACCATCGTTCTTAAATCGGCAAAATACATATGTTCAAAACAAAAAGTAGAATATTATTTTTGTTTCACATAATGTTTTACTCAAACGATTTTTGTTAAAATTTGATATTAAAATTCCTTTATAAAAAAAATACTACATTAAATCCAATTTTTTTTTTTTTTTGACCACAAAGTAAGACTCTTAATGAATCTCCTGATAATTGTTCAAGCATTACTGTTAAGTCTAACAATTTACCACAGAGTATCTACTGAATAAAAATTACGTACAGAACTCGCAAAATTAAAATGTCTACAAATGGCTCAAAAATGGTATACATTTTTGGAAAATTTTATCAAAATTGATAGTCTAGAAAATGCAAATATAAGTTTTCTGTCCAAATTTCAAGTCTTTATGAATATTTTTAACTGAATTACAACAAATAACAAAATTTAAAAATAATAAAAGCATTATTTTCGTAAATTTCCTGTTTTTCTTACGTTTTATCCTGATTTTTCCTAGATATTATGAAAACAACTTGGAAAATCAAAAAATGACCTCCTAAAAGTACCATCTGGAGAATATTCCCTTTCAGAAATGGTGCCGTGCATTTATATCTGAGCAAGATTTCTAGTAGAATTTTTGTACACAATATAAAAAAATAAAAATAATAAACATCTTAGTGTAATCAATACAGTCTTTGCAACACTCAGAATCTAAAATACAAGTAATAATTACTTCGGAAACTTATTTTGAACACTAAACAATGTCATTTAATGTGTATACATAATGTTTATTATTATTTGTTATTTATTAGTTTTATTTTTACATTATAGTATGCCACGGCATACCTGGCACACCTCGTAGATCCGCCTATGCCTAGCTACCTAAGTTTCGTCAAGGTTCACTGAATTTCGTCTGAACCACTTTTGTAAAATTAATTTGCTTTCAAAAAAAAAATTAAAATATAGTTATAGGTTATGGTATTTAAACATACATAAATATACGTAGGTATTTATTTCTTATTTAAAAAATAATAATCAAAATATATTTTAACCCATATAAGATAGACATATATGATATTGTCAACTATTTAAATAATTGAATACAAAATTTACATAAAAAGGTCACTTATAGATCTAAGGCATGCTCAAATCAAAGATCTCATTGGAGCTTTTTTGTAGCATTTGTACTCTCCTAGAATCTTTAAAAAAGTCATTTTTTGAAAATTGTTTACACTTAACGATTAACAATATTTTATTATATTATACTTTATAATAAACGGTCGGATTTTTATTTGAAATTATGTACAACTAAGACTAAGATAAACAGTGGTAAATTCTGCATTAGTATCATAGATACAACAACGATAATGATAACGAAAATAACCAAAAAATACAGTTACTATGTTACGGAGAAGGGGGAAATTTAATACGAAAAGAAATTGAATTGAATCCTAATTCGTCAATACTATCAAATGCCAAACAATTAATTTTTTTAAATAACTGCTTGAACAAATAGAAAAAGTATTAAAATACATCTATTCATGAGGTCTTGAGAGGGTCTGCCCCTCTCCCTATTGTTATATTTAAAAATTTCCTCACAAGGAAAATTTGTGACAAACAAGTGACTTGTGAAAACAACTGATCCCCCCTCCCAATACAAAAGTTATGTATACGCCACTAATTTAACACAGATACTCATATTTTATGATTAAAATTGGTGTTTAAATTATTATTGGATATAGGTTTTATTAGATAATTAGTATAATTTAAGAAGAATTTATTAATTATTTAAAAAATTTAATAAAATAGTGTTACTTATACCTAGATCTATATAGTTCGGGGTTAGGAGCACAGTAACTCTTGATTATCGAGGCGATTAAACGGAGGTAGCGGAGAGCAACAATGACCGCTAGTATCGACCAAAGGTGATTTTAGCAGTGGCTCTAACGTCAATGGAAGGGTTAAATTGTAATGGCTGAGGACTATTTAAGAACTGGCTCATTAACTGCGATGTAGAATGCAAGGGAAAGCTTATCCATTGATTTGTTCTTGAGGAAAGTCATGATGGATATAGCCGATAGAGGTCCGTCGATATCAAGGAACTAATTTAAGGATAACAGGATTGGAAATAAAAAAATAAAACCTATACCTTAACATACGATACTCCACGCTTATTCTAAAAGCTGATTTAAGACTGCATTATAATTAGAAAAAAAAAGTTTAATCTGAAATACATTTTTTTATGGTTCGTAAAAATAAAATAGGTGAATTGAGTTCAATATTACACGATTTTTTTGTAGAACGAATCGGGAAATTGGCATTATAATATTATAATATTTATAAGTATACTTTTATAATATAGGAAAACTGCAAACGGAAACCATAAAACCACACGCGCTAAAGCAAAATCCAAATACATATTTTATATGGTGGGGGTAAAGTGAAAGAATCGTTAGCCAGGTAGATGTTACCGTTATAACCGAAGCCGGTTAACTAAAATGCGTGCCTTAGTAACGTGTCCGAGACCACCGACAGGTAGACGTGCGGTCAACTTACCGTAGATATTGATATCGATTTATTATATTCGAAAATATATATTTAAATATTTAAAGTTAATATTTAGTTGTATTTTCTAATAATAAATAAAAACAAAAAAATACGCCAGTGATTAGTTTTATTATTACAGTTGTGCTTCAAAAATTTGGATTTTGGTTTCTATGCAATCACGATGACTTCATTTTCTGGTGCTTAAATCGAAGATACCTAAAAAGGTAAGTAAAGGTCTATTTTTAAAAATGTTTGAATGTCAACTTCATTTATTTTCGCTATCTGATTATATTATTTACATGATATGATAAATGATTGAGTATAAGTATTATTAATGCCCTTGGTCAAACAAAAATAAGTACCAACTATTTTGTTTTTTATTAATTCAAAAACTGAGTTATGTTTTACAGAGAAAATAAAATTTTTTTTTTTTAAATTTAGAACAAAACATATAAGAACAAAACAAAACATCGTTTACTTGTAAAATAGATCAAAAAAATTTGATTAACATAACTTAAACCTTAAAGTTCCAATTCTACAGTAATATATATGAAATGTCCTCGAAAAAAATGTTAACTCGCAATGTTACTATATACGTATATTATTATAATAATTATTACAGTCACGATTTAACCATTATAAAGAAAAGAAATCATTATTATAAAATTGCTGCAATGGTTTTTTTTTTTTTTTAGTTTAAAATTGTCGCTCAAATAGCCCTTCTCTTATTATCTATATCCCACGAGTTAATACCTAATCTATTAATAATAATTTTTGTGTGCAATTTTAAAGACTTTTTCGTAAAATGGAAAGTACAAACTAATAGTACGTATATAGAAGTGTTGTTAGAACATCAAGCAAGACTTGCCTATTTATTTGAGACCTAAGTACAGATTTTACGTATAGATAAGCGATATAATGTATATTTACTAAATTTGAAATTAAAAAAAATCACTGTATACTTACGTCATTATGTCCTTGACTAAGAGTATACTTCTATTATTTCTGACTATTTTTTATAGATTAAAACGGTTTATAAATTATATTACAATAATATGTTAACTATGTTTAATCATTAAGGGTTAGATTACGCGATATGATCACTTCCTTGTAATCGATTATTCGTCAAAGACAATACACATATTTAGTTTTGTTCGAGTACAATTATGCAGATTTTGAAATTTCGTTAGTGTTTTTTTTTTTTTAACACTCACTAATGGCGTATCTGACTCAACATTAAACGAGTATTATGTGACTATATGAGATGAATATATAAGAGAAGGTATACTATTTTTTTATTTGATAACACTACAAAAAGATTTTTTGATATACCCATGGGGATTTGTACACTTAAATTAAAAGTTCTACTAAAAGGTTATTCCTTATAATGCTTAGAAATCTTAAAATAACTTCAGGTTTTCAATGAGTGTCACATTGCCATAGTATTATAAGATGAAGACAAATTTGTTCAATATATATCTGCATGGTTATAAAATTATTTCATGTATACACAATGATTCCGGATTTAGATAATCGAACACACATAAAATACCTAATAACTAAATTAAATTTGCAGACGCAATGTAATGGCTAAATTCTCTGGACACACAAATTTAAAAAAGACCTATGCCTATCAAACATATATTGCTCTTGTCAACATATTACCTATATAATCTGCTATCATTTATTTTTTAATTGTTTAAATTTTATATTGTGTTACGTTAAATTGTGAATATTATATTTGAGCCATACGAAATAATAATAATATTGTGGACCGATAAGTTCAAACTATCTATATTATCATGTATAAAGTGACAATTTTTTTTTTGGCGAATATCATGTATAGGTATAATAGCTAAGAGCGATACGGTTGTCATTTATAATAAATCACTAAATCAATTACTGTAAAAAAACATTTTTTTTTTTTGGAGAAAGAAACCTTAAATTTCATTAAACTATCTCTTAGTATCATATTGTTCCTGTAGAACACAATTAAAATCGATGTCACTTATCCTATAAATATAGCGATATTGAAATTTACCAAATAGTGAGAGCATGAACAAATGAATATCTTAAAAAATATATTAAGGTTATAAATCTATTTTATAATCGTCTAAATTGATAAATGATGAAATAAATATTAGGTGTAATACACGTTTTATTTTACTTACGTAGTTACTACGTGTGTATCGAATGGTTATAGAATAGACTTGCAATTATTATTTATTATATATTATTATATATTACGTTACTATAAACTATTAATGTCAAAAAGAAAACATTTTTAAAAAGTACAAAAAGCTAATTAAAACTTGGAATATATTTTAATTTTATTTTTTATTTGTTATAGTTTGTTAGCTAACAAATAATCAGACAATATATTGTACTTTACAACTTAACAGACTGTGATCCCTTGTACATAGCTACTTACAGTTGTTTTTGATATATTAATATAGAATACATTTTATATATTAAGTATCTATAGATACTAATTTAATGTTGACAAAAATGTAGTAGTTTAAAGCCGGTTTCCTGCACATTCTTTTTTTATATATTTGCGATGCGGCTTCGGGGAAAGTGATCAATTATAATATAATATAATATATTGTTATAATTTTATAAAAAAACACGAACATAAAAATAATTTGATACAAATCGTAATTATTAAATCCTGTATCCACGCACGATGTTATAATTATTATACTCTCCGAGCTATTATTTTGTGCGCCTACAACCATTTCGGTTGTCTGCAGTACTCTGACTGTTTACATATTATATTGTATTATATAGCTCTTACTGCTTCCCGTATTCTAGGTCAACACTCACACCGTTAAAAACTCTCCCCGCATTAACCTCTTCGTATCTATAACCTCGATTTCCCGTGTGTTAATTTTAATTCGTGAATAAGATAAGAAAAAACACCATCATCATCATCACTATCATAAACATATCATTGTACACCGAGAAAAACATAGAATAGGCGCGATCACGTATATACGAAAATAGTAGTTCCTTTCTTTATAAATATATATATATATATATATTACCATTATTTCCTACCTTTAAGTTATATTTATATAAAATACAAGTAGACCCACTGGATAGAGATTAACTGATTTATTACTATTATTTTTTTTTTTTGTTCTTTAAATTATAAAAGAAAAAAAAAAACTATAAATCAGAGACCCCTTTGTTTTTTATACAGAGATGTAACGAACCACGAAGGTCACATTCACTACACGGTGCTAATGTGTCAACTAGATTTTCCTATTGTTTAATTTTTGCATATAATATGTAGGTACGCTACTCAGAAATCAGGATTTGTAAAATTGCCTTCTTCATATTATTATTATCTAATGTTTATATACCTATATTTATATTATATACATGATTTATTAATGCGGTGCATTATTAATCTGCAGTAGTATATTTAGGTATAGGTATATTATATGTGTAATGCAATAAATAATAGGGTTAAAATTGCAATTGAAATTTTTGCCGAAAGTATAACGAATCACGAACCATGTGCTATCTTTGGAGTAAACATAGGTTTTGTTTAATTTTATCGGTTTCAACTAATATACTCGAAAATATGTTTGGTCAATAATTTTGAAATATTGACCTTATAATAAAAATAATTATAATATGATATTCTTTCGTTGGACAATCGAAAAGAAGGTTTTCTTTTCTTCGTGGAAAAAAGTTTCTGGACATAACCCTATTAATAATTATGCATCTACAATTACTATTAAATGGTATAATATAATATTAGTAAGTTGTATAATCGCAGTAAATAAGTATTAATTAATAAAACCAAACCTATTTAAATACGGTAAAAAATAAAACGATATAGGAGTGAGGTCTGTACAAATATTAAGAATAATTGATCTCCGATTTCTCATCATGTTATTGTTGTTTTTATATTAATAATAAAAATAAATTCTTAATAAAAAATTGTATTTCTTCAATTGTTAGTATGAATATTTTATATTTGTTTGTTAAAGTATTATAAAAATAATAAAAACTGCAATAAAGGAATCTTAATCCATTAATTTCGTTAAAGTGCATGTGCATCAATGTTTCCCAACCTTTTTGAATCCATGCCCTTTTTGCTGATTTGTAAAATCTACCTCCTCCTCTATTGAAATTTTTTGTTTTATAATTACTGTTCATGATTTATACCGTAAAATCATTAGTAATATTTATTATTTTATAAAATGTTTATTTCACAATTATATACAAGAATTAACGTAAAACATTTTAAACGTAACACGTAAAGCTGGGAAACATCTTATACAGTATGTTCAATGTTCATAGTTAAAGTAATAATATTAAACTATAAGCATACGCGTAATATTTCAATATCATTTTTGTCCATGGTAAACGAATACCTGTAGAGGTCTACATTAGAACTTTGAGCACAAAACTATCGCAAAATAAATTGTATGTAATAATCACAAGTATATAAAAACAAATAAATAAATGCATTTTTTAGATAATGTTTTTTGATAAAAACGTTGAGTTTTTACGTCTAATAAAATAAAAATCACATTAAAATATCAAATATGTAATAATATTTTTGTACAAAGATATTATTTAGTGTTGCTTCATATATATATTTAACCATGGACTACTGTATATTATAAATATCGTATATATATGTATATATATATATAATATAATAATATAAAGAACGAATTACTTTATTGTCGCTGTCGTATATAAAAATGTCAAGCGAAGTTTTTCGCCTGTTAACTAGTTTTAGAATTCCGAATGTTCAAACCTAAAAAATCGTCACGTAGAACTATTATAAACGTATTAACCATTACAAATCCATCTATATATATATATATATATTATGTGCGGTAGTACGTTGTCCCCATTGCTATATGGTTATACCTGTTCCAAATATACCTGCAATAAAAAATATTTTATTCTATTATATTATGTAGTATATTAAATTCCGTCTGCACGTTCAAAAATTGTTTTTTTTTGTCGGCGACACGCGCAAGGGGAAATTATAACTACAGAAGACAGAGACTGACGAATGAAAACACATATACCTATCGGCATAACATTATAACAGTGTCGTGGCAAGCATAGGTTGAAATTGACATTTGCCCGCGATCAATTATAGCCAACAATTTCAAACACAGTTTATGGAATCAATAAGGTATGCAGATACCTATATTGAACAATTCAGTAAAAATTGCCTATTGTATTTATATATGATAACATTATAATTGGGATTTATTCAAAATGCAGTGAAATAAAAAATGTAGTTATCTAGCTCTCCACGGATCAGTGAACTAAATCTTTTAGAGGGTAGGTACTTTGTCGTAGAGAAAAATGTATTAATAATAAATATACATTTATCTGCGAATATTACCTACCAATAATATATAGTAGCATAATTATGGCCATTACCTAATATACTAGAGAGGTCGAGAAGGAGCACAAGATATTTTTTAAAACTGGTAAAAAAAAAATATCACCACATACTACTAAAGTTATAATTAAAATTTAATTCATAGAACAATACCAAAAATGGAATTTAGTTTTAAAAAAGACGGACATACTTTGCACCACGGATGGGGGCCACTGTTTTAGGTGAGAAGTTGGGAAAGTACAGGATATAGAGAATAATTTAATGTATATCTATACGCAATGATTAATCATAGCTAACGAAAAACGATTCTGAACAGAGTTTGATTATACATGTTTTAATAAAAGGCCGTAACAAAAAAAAAAATTAAGAATAATTTTAAATTATAACTACGTTGTTAATTTTTCTAACGGTAAAATAATCATACAACTAAAATGAACCTCCTGTTGAATTTTCAAGTATTTTTGTTTGATCTAACAATTTTATCCACAAATAGTACTTAAAAACTCTCAAAATTAAATAAGTATAAATAATAAATAAATTTATAAATAGTTTAAAAATAGCTCAAATATTTTGGAAATAAAATTCTATAAAAGCAAATATAAGTTTTTTATGCAAATTTCAAATCCCTACGAATATTTTTAACTGAATCACATAAAAAAAAAAACAAAACTGAAAAAAGTATTCTTTTCGTACATTTTCCCCAGGTTTTTCGATTATTATGAAAACCACTTGAAAAATCAAAAAATGATCTGTCTTGGTGCACCAACTAGATAAAATTTGCTTTCAGAAAAGGTGATACACTTACGTTAGTGGATCAAGATTTTTGATAGAAAAATTGTTCACAGACACAAAACCTTAACACATCATAGTAAAACCAAAGTTTCCTTTGTACACACCGAATTTAAAAAATATAACTCTAATAAATTACTTGTTGCCCTTAACGATTTATAACAATACAGTTAGGTATATTATATATAACCTGATCTTTATTATATTTGGTTTATAAAATATACTTTAACCGAGTTGGCAGCGTCCTGACGTGTTGCCAACCCGCTCTAATCTTTATTTAGGCATTCTCTGTGCATTTCAATGTACCTACTATAATGTTACGTGTTTGTTCTTAAAATTAAAATAACTGTATTCTAAATCTGGTTAAATTTAAATTTTTAGTACTCATACATATTATAAATTGTATAATATTAAACATTATAAAAGGTTTTTTTAAAAATGTAATAACTTTTTTATTTTTGATCAGAATTTTAAAAGTCTTATATGGTTGTATTCAGGAGATTCTTAAGTTTACGTATGAAATACAATATGCCCGCTCCCCTACTAGCCCTACTTGGCGGTTGATTTGTCCACAAAATTTGCGATGACGCACTCACACATTTTGTCGTCCAATTTTCCCATCAATCTTCGGATTTCTTGTTTAAGTTGGGTGAGATCATATAGATTGTTCCCGTACATTTTTGACTTAACGTAACCCCATAAAAAAAAATTGTAAGGAGTCAGGTCACAAGACGTTGGTGGCCAGCTTTGGTCCCCACGGATGAATCTGTCCGGAAACCAAAACGTGCGTTTCCATAGACAATTTTTGCATGAATATGGACGCCTTAAAACATTTGAAAACAAAAACGAACGATATCACACGAAACTTTAGGTTTTTGAGATAAAAAAAAAGCTTTCGGGTACAGTAGTAATAATACAAAAACAAAGAAATGGCGCCTTTAAAAAAAAAAAAAAACGTTCTTTCGTGGACACCCATATGTCTACATTTTCCTTGTACTTTATTTTCAGAAATATATACTATACCACAATATATTTATGATGTTTCTTTAAGTGGTTTACATTTTATTTCTTTAATATTTTCTAACTAGGTATAGTGAACAAAGAGACGAAATATTATTTAATATTCTATATTATTGTTATAACTTATAAGTAGTTAATGAGAAATATAATTATTAAAATTTTTTTTTTTCCTGTGAACAACTTTTTACCAGCAATTTTGCTCCAATTTACAGTGATAACACTTTTTCTGAAAGGAAATGCAGATAATTTTTCGATTTTCTTAAAAGTTTTCTCAGTAAATGTGAAATGCAATGGGGAAAAACATGGGAAAATCGGGAAAAATGTTAGAAAAACGGAAAAATTGGTACAATATTAAAGAACATAAATGAGGCCTATTTAAATATTTTACCATAACATGACATATATATTATTGAAAAAGCATCACTATCAACATTACTCCACTCAAAATCATTTTTTCGTTAGTAATGGCATATCGATGCTTACAGATATACATTAAATTCCCGTCTACGAATTTACCCAATCTTCCTAACTTCACACCTACAACAGTAGCTGTATCCATGTGTGAAGTATGTCCGTCTTTGTTTTTAAGCATTTGATATTCAAATTTGATAAAAATCGTGATATTTCAAAAAAAAATTAACCAAACTCCATTCAAAATTATATTTAACAAAAATGATTTATCGTTGCATAGAGATACAAATTAAATTACTTTATGTATCTTATCTTCCTAACTTCCCACCTATAACAGTATCAGTTTTTAAATGTTGATAAATAAATAAATATACATTGTATGTTTTTTATTTATATAATTTGTATAATAGTTTGACCGGTATATTAGATATTTATTATTATTAATATTCCAGTGGACAATATTTCAGCTGTACGATTTATTAACAAATTAACGAAAATAGTAGTATACTAACTTTATTAAGGAATGCAATCTATTCAAGATCTGGATATCATAATACCACTATACTAATGAAGAATTAATATTTATTTTTAAAACTACGTAATACTCATTTGGGTCATTTGACACAAACATCAAATACAAATATAAATTAAACAGTTGTTACACACATTTTACTCAATTATTTATATATAATATTATTTCATAATAAACGCGTACGTATTATAACATTTATAACTATATTGCACTTGTGTAGGTGTTAAAAATCAAATTAAATATTTTAAACTCTATTTACAAAGTGATCATGAAATTAAATAAAATACCTATTAAAAATATATACCTAAATACCTAATAAATTCGTATTTTTTTTACGATTTAAATTTTTTTTTAAATACATCCCCTAAAGGGGTGAAAGAATTCAATTTTTTTTTCACTAAAATTTCCGATTTACCTAGTAAATACATACTTATACAATCTATCAGAGATTAATAGACTGAAAAACTACTGAACCGGTTTTTACACTCTTTCTTGCAAAACGACCGGCGATGATAGGGGTAGGTTTTTAGCTAGGTATTGAAATCTTTCTTTGATCCAACCAATAGATAACAAGTTAGGAGCCTACATGTTTTATTTTATTTTTAGTTTAGTTGCGTATAGCAATAGGAAAGCATGGCGGATCAGCTATTTAATATAAAATAAGAGTACAATAGTTGAAATTTGTTATATTTTTTAATATACTAATGCATACCAGAAATAACGTATCCAAGGCGGGCTCAAGAGGCATCAACCTCTCCTCCATTGGCCATGTTAAACAGAAATATAATAATATAAGCTATCCAGCATTGACAAATTATCGATTTACCTATTATAATATATATATATTATAAACGAATATATAACTTTATCCAATTTGGATGAAACCTTATACATTTTTGGCAGGCTGCACACTGAAAAAACTAGTTTCATGAAACCATTCAATTGAAAATCAAATAGATACGCACACTGAGTTTCATGAAATTTGTAATTTTGGTTTCAACAATAAAGTTTCGTATAAGTTATAAATAAATAATAATAATAATATAATATGTTTAAATAATTTATATTATATTATTATACATTTTGTAAGTACATGTTCATGTTATTTATGTTATAATTATCATATTTTAGTATTATATGTATATACACTGTAGTATATACAGCATAGCTACAATGCTGTTTATCTTTTGAAAGTGTATGAATCCAATACCTACGTTTCCTTTTTTGTTGCGATGCCACCAATATAACATTAACACATCCTCATCATCAGACGACATTGTCGAAACTATACATTTTATTGTTTTACCGGTGTACACAAATATGAAATTAGTTTCATGAAATTGGTTTCTTAAACTAATTTCTTCAGTGTGTAACCTGCCTTACATTCAAAACAAGAGTAAGATTATTATTTACTTTTCATCTTAAAATTAAAACCCTAAAGATAGAGTTACTGACATATAGTTTTTTAGTATTTTTGGAATAAAAATTAAACTTTTTCATTTATATATAGGTTATACTGGCGATAAGGAAAAAAACCGTTATTATATTTATTTAATTTGTCATGTACAAAGAAGTACCCTTTTTAAAATATAAATATTACCTAACAACGACTGTTATAGAGATAAAGCTGAACTTGGGAAATACCAGATAATTCAGTTAGTACAGTATTTTTTTGTTAGTATAGTAAACTATTATACCGATATAATATTGACAATGAATGAATGAATTTATATAGTTTTTGTTAATTGTGCCCAAATTAAATTAAGGCTATTAAGTTGTTGACCTTAAAAATGTACAAGAAAAAAGGCGATGAACAAGAAGAAGACTTTTTAAGAAATACAAAATTCAAATTAAACAAACAATTAAATCTCATCATGATGACGTTTTTCTATTTTAATTAGTTTTTTTGATTGTTCATTGCTTAAATCAAAACACGTAATTTGTATTTATTTTCGTCTGTTTTGTTGTCATAGGTTTTAATTAGCAGATCGTGAAATAAGTTATAATATATTGCTATATATTTATATTATTTTATTTAATTAACGCACAGATTTTAAAATAGTAAATAAACATTTTTTTTTTTTACTTGATTAAACAAATATAATTGTATCAAACAGTAGCGTAGCTAGAAATCTCCTAAGGGGAGGAGACTACTAAATAAAACACATACTAATCATACATTTCGAGTATATAATATATCTACTACGATTTGGTATTATTATGTACAATAGATAAAGACCAACCGGGGGGGGGGCTATGCTCTCGGGACTCCGTTAATACGACACTGGTTCCAAATATCTAAAATTTAAATACATTTTTAATTAATAAATTTATTATTACTGAACTAATAATTCTACTGCATTAATTATAACAAGATAGGAAGTAAAAATAAATAAATTTATTAGTATAGGTATAGCTATCTACATTTGTGTTGAACATGTCGTTATTTAGGTGATTTTTGTTTAAAAACAACTACATTTAATATTTTGTTATTTAAAGTGTATCTATTGTAGAAATTTACACATAACATAAAAGTAGGTACAGTCCTGTAATCCACGAAATCATAAAATCATATATTTCATTATTTCAAGGAACTCTTACACGCATATGCCTCACCATATTTTATGTTTAATTTAAATTTGTCATCTTGACCTTAGACGGTATGTGTAATTTTAACCTATCAAAATGTATAGTCGATAAATGCTTACATATACTTACTAAACTGTCAACCCATATGTCATTTACGAAAGAACTGAATATACTATGCTACTATGAACTATGTTATAATGTTTAAGTAGATAAATTAATCAACGAATTTCTTTACTCAATTTCAGTTTTTTTAGAATTAAGTCATATAACATCATTTCAATTGTAAAAAAAAAAAAAAATCAATCCTCAGACAGAAAGTATTTTAGGATTTAATGAGACGTTCAAAAATAATTTAATTCATTAGGTATGCATAATGTATAATGAGATTTAAAAAAATTGAGTCCTATATTAAACAAAAGATTAATTAAATTTAAAATCTATTTATAGTGTATTTGAACTTAAGAATCAATATGAATTACATAAAACGGGCATACCCCGCGTAACGTGTAGGAGGTAGACGAAAGGTCATTTGCCTTTTCTACGGTCCTTATTATAATATATTTGCGTGTATAATTTTATTTTTATGTTCTGATAATATTTTTTAACTACTGATTTTATTTTGTTATAGATTTTTTTTTAAATTAATATAAATTGCTACCATCCTTTAAAATTTGACAATAAACGTTTGTCTGTGCCTTGCAGGCTATACAGATAGGTACTACAACTATTGCATATTTTTGAAATTTTATTTCAATTTTATCGTAATATTCTCGATAAATAAATAAATTCATTTAATTTAGTATTGAAAATACTAATGGCAATCATAGTAATATTAGGCTTATTATATCTATAAATATTTTTGTCACCGTTTTTTAAAAAATATTCTAAGGACGTAATTTTATTAAAAATAAAAAAAACAACTCAATAAAAAATGTGTTCAAAACGTGCAGTATTTTTAAAAATTAGGTTTGGTATCAGGCCTAATATACGTACATTTTTATTTTTTTTTTTCTGGTTAAAGATGAGTATAAAGTATTTTACAATTTTGAACGCCAATTTGTAATTTCAACTATACACCATTAAATTGGTGATTTTGCTCGAAATATAAATAGAAATCAAAGTCACAATTGTTGAATTCTTTCCCCCTAAAACATCCAATCATTATTATTTGATGCACTGTAACTGCTCCTACTACAACTAAATAGGTGTATCGAATTTACAGCGGACGAAGAGATAGATCGGTACTGTATTTTCTAGATTGATAACTCTAATAAGGTACATACGGAGAGGCCTCTCTGAGGGGGTGAATGTAACTAATAACTATGTTTCCGGAGCGTTAACCTGACAAAATAATACAAACAATTTTTGTTTTAAAAAAAAAAATCAAGCAGAAACAAGATATTTTTTCAATAGTTTTTTTGTTTGAGTATTGAATAGGAAATAAGATGCGGCTTTTATAATACTCCGTAAACCTATATTGTATATCTGTAATGTTAATAATTTTGTTTCCCTCATCAAAACATTCAATTAGTTCTTTGACAGGTAATAAACACATTCAAGTCGTTATAATTCTATTCAAAATATAAGTTGCCCTAAGGAATGAAAGTAAAGTGAAATTAGGATTTTCATTGAACTGGTTTAGTATATACTCGTTTATTATATAGTATACTTTTGCATTTTGGATGATAATTATTATCGGCAACTATACATAATTTTACTGATTCAAACGATCATGTTTCACATACATATTTATTAAAGTATTATAAGATTTGAAACGTAATATTCGTTATTACAAAAACATAAAATTAAAATAAATTATGTATAATAATTATTATAAATATATAAAACAAATTATATGTGCCTATCGATTGCATATTTCAAGAATATATTTTATGAATAGTAGACTAGGTATTTGATAAAATAATAGATAGAATCAAACACCTATATAAGTATAATATCATACATATTTTTAAATTTAACACTATAGTGTATACATAAAATATTTTTTATAAAAAAACTTTTTTGAAATTTTTTCAGACATTCACAATGAGAAATTATGATGAATTTAAGATTTTTTTTTAAATATTTCTAACCTATACAAGTTATGTAACAAACAAACATTAGGTAAATAGATTCCAGAATAATTTTATTGATATCTGATATTATTTTTTATATACTCGAATATCATGTATAAAACAACGTTATCTCCTAAGACACTATTATTTTTTTGGACAATAAATGCACAACTAGTGCAAATAGATTATAATGTTGCAATGTTTGTAATATAAATAATACTTGTGTATACCGTCATATTATAAGTAGGTACTTGCAGTATATATAGTACTTATTTAGTATTTGAGGACACGAATATTTTTTTTACTTTATTGCATTATTTCTATTCCCTCATAATATTTTAGTTCCTTCGAACAACTATGTCGTGTACCTTTCGCCAATCTCGTTTTGTCAAGGTCCTTAAGTATTTTCCATAGACAACTATAATGAAATACAATAACGTTTGTTTGGTCTCTATATTATGGCTATAGTGGACCATATTAAATCGAGCCGTAAATTTACTTTTATTAAAACTTTATTACCAACTATACTATAAAATAGCTAGGTAGTAATAGAACTATGTTTCAGTTCACTAATGATCAAGTAGATAGATACTCAATCAAACGTATGCATCATAATTATATCCTTTATAAAATATGTTACCTATTATATTTTGTTTTTATTTTAAAACTCTAATACGCTAATTTTTCAAAAATTTGTATATTTTAATTTATAGAATACGCTACAGGATCATTAACAAGTATTAAAATTATTCATATATGGGAAAAAAATTAGAACATACACCTGTAACAATTTTATTATTACCTAAGGCATAAGGCCAATATAGTAATAATAAAATAAAACGGAATTTCGTGACAATTTTTGTTATTTATTATTGTTATTGTTATATAAAGTAGTTTAACTAAAGAAAGATGAGAAAGAATTCTTAGACAAATTTCGAAAAAAAAAACATCACTGAAAGTATAGATATGTGGTAGTAAATTGTTTTAACTTTACATCTAAGTTCTATTTATAATAATACATAAATCACGGAAATACCTATAATAAATAAGAATTACAATTAAAATTATTGTTCATAAATTATAGTAATTTATTAGTCCAAAAGTCAATAGGACAATATCTAAAACTCAACATTAAAAATAGGGTCCTAGATGAATTCAACTACCGATTGCTTAAAACGAAAAATTTATAAAACTCAAATAATTATTATTATACCTATGTAAAGTTAGTATTGAACAAAAAATTGAGTAGATCTTACAGGTCAACAACATTAAAATCGCCTACACAACAAAAATCACGGAGGAAGTCGATTTACAGTCCGTTATAAATCCATAAAAAAAAATATATAAAAACAGTTGAACATATTTTTACTACGCGAGATGCAAATATTATATTATTGTTTCGTTGGTAATCATTTAAATTTATTATCGTCAAACAATGTTTAAGATTGATGTTATAAGTTCGATCAATTGTATTAATAAATAAAAACAATGAGCAATGCGCATTATCATGTTGAAAGTTACCGAGTGATTTAAAAATGTAAGTTAAAACTTTATTCAGTTTTGATTTTAATCAAAAATGACGTGATCAATGATTCCTAAACTATGTATTATATCAATAAAATATATTTTTTATTCGTAGAGATGAAATAATAAACATTTAAACATTTTTTTGTACTTGATCACTTTTAGCATGATGATATATGAAATTAAGACGAAAATAATTATATTATAATATATACTTCTATATAGTCAAACTTTCACACGATGTCATCTACATACTTTTATAATTTTCTAAATATATTATATTTTAATTACAAAATAGATAAATAGGATACCATACCGTGGGAAATATAATTTATAAATCGCAATTGCTATATATTTACTTTAAAACTACGAAATTTAATTTAAATTTAATTTTTAGGTAGGCACTTATAAAATGATAATTTAATTTTAATAACTTTCATATCTTGAGAAAATGGAGGTAATTTATTTACCTACCAGCAATTGGACACTTTTAATAGGTAGGTAGGTACTAGGTAGATATTATTTACCTATATTGTTTACTGCCTATTAATTTCCTACTAATTTCTAGTAAACATAAATGGATACTATTCTCAACAAAATTACAAAAATAATTTTATATTAGTCTCGTGTTCGTTATTTATGCATAAATAAAATATTTAACGATTCTCAATTTGGAAATTGCTCGGATGAAAGTAGCAACAACCGATTGAACAAACTGAATTAAATACATCATTGAAAAGTAAGTATACAAATAATAATAATATAATAGCTTCTATTTGTGGTTAAAGGGAAAAGCGGTTTAAGAAACGCTCGTAAGAAAAAGCTCTACTTAAGATTATAAAAAGAAATATCGTGTTTCCTGTATGCAGGTTTTATCCAAACATTCTAAACTGGTTTATATAAGTTTACGTTGACAGAGAGATTATATACAGAATGTATATGAATTTAATTTAATACTATATAGAATAATTTGTTAATATAATTATTACATTTCACTTCACATAGATATTATAATATTATGAAGTATTGTAGACATTATAGTGGACGTGTGTGTGTGCTCGCTGCTAATACAAATCAATGTTAAAACCTTTAACCGATTTCTATATAACTGCAAGTTATGATAGTAACCAAAAATAATTTCACCTATATGTAATGTTATTATATTCTAAATGACTAATTGGTCCTGGGAATAAACTAAATAATACTAAATATTATTTTTATTATTTTATTATTTAATAAATAATTATTTTTTTTTATGTACCTCATTTTTCAAATAAGTAAGCATACGAACCGATTTGGCAATTTTATATTTTTGGGAAAATCATTTAGTATACAGTGTTTCACGAAGTTCTGGCAAATAGAATAACTTTTGTTCTATTAAAAATTTTTAATTTTTTGTAATAATTCCTAGAGCCTTACGCTTTATTTGATAATTTATGTATATGTAAAAATATATTATATAATCTGGTGTAATTTTATTTAAGTTTACCTTTTTATGTTATGATATAATAACATCGCTCATTAATATATTTAAGATATATTTAAAAAACAGTAAAATACAAATTTGAAAACAAATAAATATTATATTATTTTTGTTGAAAAATATTGGATTTAGAAGAAACATCGTAAGAATGTTTTTTATAGAAAATGTCTTAGTTCTTTCAATAAGATTCAATAAATTTCTATGTTAAGTGCAATATTTTTTTAATTAAGTACAAACAACTTTAAAACTGCCCTGTTTGACAATTTTCAACTCTCTTGCGGTACGTGAAGGGGTGAGTTACTATCACCAAATTTACATAACTTAGTTTTTTATGACGAAAAATATAAGAAGATGAGAAATCAAAAAATTGAAAGTTCAAAAATAAGGGCCACCCAAATATACATTTTTTAACTAAAAATAACAAATATAGATTTTTATAAAATCCAAGATATTCATAATCCATTTGATAAATATTTTGAAACAACCTTTTTGATGTTACAAATATTTACTTACGATAAATCGTTAAGTTTCTACAATATTTTAAAATTTACGAAAATCATTAACAAACATTTTTTTCATAGAAATATTAGTGAATTAATTCATCTTAGTTATTAATGAATAATAAAAACAATTTAAATTAACGCGTAAACTTAAAAACAAATTATAGAAAATTAACTATTTATTGTTATAAGTAAACATTTATTTGTAACACCAACATTTTGTTTCGAAATATATTTATAAAATATATAATCTAGGGAGGTCATTTTTCAATTTTCTCAGTAGTTTTCCAAACGAATGTGAAAAACCAGGGTAAAACATGGGAAAACCGGGATAAACGTAGGAAAACTGGGAAAATCGGTACAACATTAAACAAATATTATTAAAGAAAATATATAGAGCTTATTTAATTATTTTACTATAATATGGCTTATATATTGTTGACAAAGCATCAATATCAACTGAACTCATGGTTTAACAATGATTTATCGTTGCTCAAAGATATACATTGGATTCCCATTTGTATCCTATCCTGCCTTCTTAATTTCCCACCTACACCCGTCCCCATTACCTTTATTTTTTTTAACACAATTGGTTTTTTTCAAGTTGCGTTTGTCACAGTATTCGAAATACTATATTAAAAATATCCTATAAAAAAAAAGGGGGGGGCTTACTTTGCACGCTGTTGCAGCCACTATTGTAGGTGAAAAGTTGGGAAAGTAAGATACAGAAGAGAATTTATTGTACATCTGTAAGCAATGATAATCTATTGCTAACGAAAAAACGAGTAAAAAACTAAGTAGAGTTCAGTTGATATTGATAAAGCATCAACAGTTTATATGTCATATTATGGTAAAATAATTGCAAAAGCATTATATACTTTCTTAAATAATATGTTTCTCCATTTTCTCCAAACGTTAATTTTACGTTTTTTTGTTTTTTTTTTTTATAAGTTATGAGCTATTTTTCTAAAACAATATATTATAACATGTGAAACAAACCTCTCGTCATTTATGATAACAAACCCCATTTATTTCTTAACAACAAAATTATATTTATTTGTTATACTTATTACTCATCAGTACAGTAGAAAATTACACGCAAAAATAATTTATAACATTTAGAACATTAGTTATTTGTCAAATGAACAACAACAATGTTAGCTATAATATTTAATTTGTAAACCGCAAAGAAATACTCACTAACTTAAAATTCAATATGTTCGTTGTCAACTTTGTCATTCGACTATAATCTGCTGTTTACCGATATAAAAAGGAATAAATGATAATATCACTGTGCAGTACAAACAACAAACAAAACGCCATCTAGTTTCAGTATTATTAATATTGTGACAATAACGATATAAGATATTAGGCATTTTAAATTATGATGATAACTCGAGGTTTATTGAATATAAACAACTAATTCCGAGCCTCCCTGTATACTGCTAATTTTTTTAAATATTAAAACTCAATTTTCTCCAATCAATAGTTATATTTTGTACCTACTTAATTATTACAATAATGGCATTACTCGAATTAAGGTTATGGAACTACAAGTTACAACGATATTCAAGGTGAACACGTTTTTAAGTTGTAGGTGTACGATTACCTGCAATTCAACTGGACAGTCATAAAATAGCTTGATAAAATTCAAAATAAAATATCGCCAAGTACTCAAAAAAAGCCACAAATCGAGTATATTATGAGTAATAATTGTAAGTAAAGACCAATTAAAACGTTTTTTTTTTTTTTTTTGATTTCTTTTGAAATATTCTATATTCTAGATGAATGTATTTTTATTTATTTCAAGTTCATTTCGATGTTATCATATTCTAGACAGAAAATAGTAATTACATAGTTTTAAAATGTCTATTATGCTATTTAACACACATAATATCTGTTATACAGTACCTACCTAATAGTAAATACAAATGTTATGTTTAGTAGTATAGTAGTTTACGTATTATTATTATAAGTTTACGTATATAATCTGCAATCTCATCAAGATCTATTATTCTATTACTAGAGTCACCATATTTTTATTTTATTATACCACCCACCTCTTTGAATTCAAAACATTTTCGTTTGTAACACCACTATACTTTTGAATAACATCACGCTAACTACTGGATGTTATCAATAGATAATAGAGGTACATTAATTTCGCTTTATTATATTATTATTATATAGGTATCATCATGTTTTCTGTGTTCTGTCATAGGTAGGTTATACAGGTATACATCATTTGGTTTTAGAATCATGTCATCATATTATCATTATTATTGTTTGCCTATAATTTATTTATAACGATGTTATTAAAAAATATTTTAATTATGTATAATTGTATCCATTTCATGTAATAATAATATGTCACTAACCAGAAGTCATAGTAAACAAAAAATAATAATGTGAATTCATCAATATAAGGTTTATTGTTCTTATTAAACTTATAATTTTAAAATCCATACTCATGGATAGGTTTTTAATTTATAATAAATATACTGAGCTCAACAGTAACGTGACGTCATTTGGGGTGAACTACTCATGTATTTTTGCCTCAGTATTTAATACTTATTTGACTGTTTAGTTTAGTTATAGGTAGGTTAAGTTAGGTATATTCAACAAAAGGAGTTTTTCCTGGATATTTTAATAATTTGGACTTATCTGGCTATTACACTATCTGCATAATCATCTGGCATAATCATCTGGTTTTAAGTCGGTTATAAAAACCAACAAGTTAGTTAACAACATGGTGGTAAATCAAAAAGGAAAATACAATTTTGGGGTGTTGTTATCTCCAAGTCCATTCTTATCAATGCGGGTGCCAGGTGAGGATCCAGCCTACATTAACGGAAGGGGAGGTAAATATCTTTACATATTTACTATTTACCTACTGGTAAATACGAGTATATTAATATATATATTATATTTAATTATAATGAATACTTTTTTTCATAAATTGAATTGAATGTCTTTATTGAATTATTTAGGATTTAAAATTACCCTTCTTTTATCAAATACCTTTTTAAAATTTCACAATAAAATATTATATACAAATTTAAATGTCAAAACATATTTCTGCTATGAGATTCTAGGTAACCATCCTTTCCAAGTAGTTTAGCAAATTTGGTTAATGGTTCGGTTACAAGACCCTTAAGGGACATTGTATTTTTTGGTCCAATGCTAGTATTGGTATGATTAAAAACTGAATAATAAATACAGAATAAACCATTCATAAATTTGAATACGAGTAATTTCAATAAGGCCTGTTAATTTTTTATTGCTATTTATATTTCAAAAGCTACATGGCGTCTATTCAATTAAAATATAATATTCTTGTCATATCTTAGTAATCTTATTTTAATTTTTTATTTATTTTATTTAATATCTATTATGTTAATTTTTCAAAAAACGTGTGTGTACATTAATGTTTTGTTGTAACTTATTATTAGAATTATATAGGTATATATATATTACGATACCAAAAAATGTTTTCGCTTTTTCTAATGACATACTACATGATGATAAAATCAAAGCATTTTTATTATTTGACTATTAAAACTATTTGAGAGTGCGCAGTGTATCCGCAGTTTTTCAGCAAAACGTTGAGAGTATACGGTATACTCGACACAAACCCTATGCCATAGGGTATGTGTTCCCATGTTCCCGTAGGGCCTACGGGAACAACACCATCACTGATAATGTTATAGTTTCTTCGCTGTATACGAGTACACTCGGCGACATAATATCACAATTTTAACTTCGGGGTTCGTGTCGGAGACTTGATATAATATTATATCATAGCCGGGGCGGTTCGTTTGACACGCGCGTGCGCGTATTTATACGAAAGTGTTGCTAATCATTATAGGTGTACGCGCGTAACGTAACACGCGAAAATGGTTTACAAAAATAACCAAGTCTACCTAATGTATACTCGTATTTACATGTACATAATATTAGTATATTATCTGTATACAAATAGGATATACATAATGTTGTATTTATACGCGTGTATGTATACATAGGCATCTATAATAATGATGTACAATAACGGCGGCGTAGGTACTCTTATTATCCGTATATTGTTACCTACGCGGAACGCGTACGGCGAGAATCGTTTGCGGAAACCGCAGGGCGGTGGCTGTCGGGTGAAAGCGCGAGCCTACGTACAATAACAATACAATATAACGTGACCGCTTTATTTATATTGTTATTGTTATTATCGCTAGTGTATTATTATATTAGTATTAGGTGCTATAATATATAATAGCGTACTATCCGTTTCGGCGGCCGGGAGAAACAATCGCGGGGGTTCGCACGCGGGAGACCATGGGAAGACGACACCGCGCGCGGCGGGCGTTACGCGAGTTCACCAGTCTGTTGTAACGCGGAACAGCTGCCGATGATTATTACGATATTGTTATTGTAATGTTATTGCATCGGGCTGTAGTGAGATGGGGCGGCCCACGCGAACGCGTATAATGATATAGTATACACACAGAAAGTGTTGCGGCCCGTTTGTTTATTTTTCGTTTACGTATAATATTATCCGTACGTTGTATGATTACGATTGTTATTACTATTACCCTCCGCGCGTGTTGTCACCCGTCCCGATTCGTCTGCTGTCGACCGTCGGCGATGGTTCGATCAGAAATAAACGGCAAAGACGTACGGGTTTATTTTCCCTCGGAGCATAAAAAGTATAGCCGGTATCGGTACACCATAGTGTACCGGAGGTCGGGACGCGTATTAAGAATCCCGGGACGGCACAGAGCCGTCTCTATTTATCACGTTCTAGCTCATTGATCGATTTCAAATTGCCGCGGATATGACCAATGAGCATTAGAGCTGAAAGCACTCTGCGGCGTCCCGGTCGGTTCCCTGTTACGCGACCCGAATGCCGATATACGGACGGTGAACACGTATCGACCGGCGTTAAAAAATTCGCCACGTCCGCTTCTAAATTAGATACTTGGGTAACGAATACTGCATACATAGATAATCTGTGGTATGAGTTACACAACTACACAGAAAAGGCCATCGTTTTTATTTTGCACGGCCCCCGAGCCAGGGATGAATCCAAGCCCCCCCCCCCCAGACAGATAATTTTTTTTTATAATTCTATGTAGATCCTGATATATTACTATATTTCAATCACAGACATATATTATTATACATATCAATTCCAATATTATAGTTTTGTTTTTACGTGTTAGTTGTTGACACCGCAAGAGTGTGCCACGTCACCACCAAAGTTGGCCCCGGACAATCACAAATAGATTGTGGTTGATTTAACTATTATGGTACTATAATTAGAACCATAGACATTGTATTAGTATTTGTGTTATAAAACAAATTGTTGCCCTTCCCCTCCAGATCTTTGCTTTGGATTTGTGCCTGTCCGAGTGTGCAAGTGTTGAAAGTCAGGTACCGATTAGCTTAGTGGTAGAACAATCGCCCGGCAAGTGAGAGACTGTTAATTGTCAACACTATTTACCGGAAGAGAACGACAGCGTCGTGTTTATATAAGTAATGTCCATTGTGACTTTATCGATATTCTGTGTTAATACTCTATGATTTTCCGAACGCCATTTCGCTCTCGTAAACTCCTTATTGGATAGGCGACGAGTAAAATAACGCGTTACAGAAAACTAAGTTCCCTAATGTTTTTTATTTTTTTTATATTTTTAGTTTATTTTTGGTTTTTTAAGAATTTGTTTGTGGATTTTAAATGTTATAAGTCCCGAACCCTGTTAATAAGTAATAGTAATGCTCGATTATCATGGCATATCGTTACGAATTGTTTTCAAATTATTAGCAAAGGTTTGAAGTTGATCGGACAACATAAGGGGGCTGCGTAAATTTGGCCCGCTTTACTTAAAAAACTTCTTGCGGTGAAAATAAGTGTTTTCAAATTCTGATGACTGGTTTTCAAATGTTTTCAAATTATTTTCAAAATAATGGTAGAAGTTTTGAGACAATTGGTCAAAGTGGGGGATAAAGCCAACTTCACTCACGTCATATCGTTGCGTAACGCAAAAGCAAACGAGCCCGATTTCACCAAAATGCAGTCGATATTAATAATTTAATAATAACAATAATAATAATATTATAACGACCGTAAGCGGCACGTGTGTTGGCGATTTTATAATGTCGACGGCCGAATTTGCGTGTGCGAATTCTTTCGGTCGACATGAATAATATGTAAATAATGGTCTGTCTAGTCTGTTTCATGTACCACGGTCGCGGTCGACCAATATGTATATAAATTCCGTGTTGCGGCCATTGTCAGAGTTAAAAAATACAATATAATATAATACAGTCAGTAGGTGCATTACGTGTAGGTAGATACAATAAAATACCGCTAGTTTAATTTTTAGTATTTTTTTTAGTACACAAATAAGATGTTCAGTACACTTAAATAACAGTGCAGTTCAAAAAAGTACCTAAAATATATTAAACATATTATATATATTATTTTGAAAGTTATTGATTTTAAGTTTTCGACATCGATATATTTTTAATTTTATTTCATTCGGGTATTTAAAATTAAAACTTAAATATACTTAAACAAACTGTATGTTTTAGTTAGTTATTCTCTTTAAAACCTAACGATAATAATAATATGTATATACTTGTGGCGTTTTACAATTTGTCTAGAGATCCCAATACTGCTTATTTTAAGACGGGATCGTATTGAAAACTGACACCATTTTATACTATATGTATTGTATACGAGCAGCAAATTCACAATTTATTGTGTTGATTTATTTTTGCATTTTCTACTCAATGCATGATA
Organism: Cinara cedri; assembly: GCA_902439185.1. Lineage (NCBI taxonomy): Eukaryota > Metazoa > Arthropoda > Insecta > Hemiptera > Aphididae > Cinara > Cinara cedri. The sequence goes on from CABPRJ010001426.1 coordinate 4,147,913, forward strand.
TGAATATAAGTTTATACAATACATCAACTAAGTTTTAGGATATTCTAGCGTACCTCTTCTTCTTTTTTAAAAGGAAACGCGTGGGCCGGGTCGTTATTTAAGGTTACTTATTTTTATGAAATTGTTCAACTTAAATTTTTGTGTTAATATATAAACGCAAACTCTAGCGTTTTACTTTTTGACTTTGTAATTTACCTAATGATACGTTTTTAATTCGAAATCGGTCGTACAATACACATATCTCAATATTCCGGGCGACGCATTTATTTATTTATTTATGTATTTATTTACGAGTATTAACTATTTAATAATTTTGTTTTTATTTTTTTATTATACTATTCTGTTTTGTTATGGTACGTTTTTAATGGTTTTATAGTAATGCTTATTAGGAGACCGTAAAAAGGAATTTTAGGGGGGGAGGGGCGAAGGTTATATAAGGAATATTAAACTACTAGGGGCGCTACTTTTTTTAAAATAACTAGAGAATCTCTACTATATTTTTTTCAAGTCAAACACTGTACTCGTATGTAGGTAGAGTTTATTTTAAACTATCTGTTTGTAGTACTATTTTAAAATTGATACATTTACAGTTGCATAGGCGTGCGATTTTTGATACAGTTTTAACCCTTACAGTAGGTATACACGCCAGTATAGGTACACGGTATGATAATAATATTGTTTTCAATTCAAGTATCATTTAGTTTTACCGATATCGTAAAAATAAAACAATTGTCGCGGTGAACACGAATATTTTGTTATGACAATAACATTAATACATATTTTTGAAATGTTTTAATAGGGTGGTTGCAGTATAAGTACGTAGGGGCACGGAAAATGCAAAAGTTATGACAGCTATTACAAAAAAAAAAAAACATGCAGTAACAAAACTGATAGGACATAGATTATTTTTGATTTTTCGATATTGTTATTGTGTATAATACCTATCGCGTTTGTCCACAAATATTGTAACATATTTTGTATATTATGCGCGGTCTGCGTTCGGTCTCGGCGGCGAATGGATTGCAAAACGTTTTGTTGATAATGAGAGTCCTAGAAAACTACTAAACGCGACGGCGGCAACGTGTAGCGGCTCTACCCGTGTGATTAGGCACGCGCGCGCGCGCGCGCCCGCGGTCGATTGACGATAACTACCGTACTTTTACATATTATTATTATTGTACCTACGTATCGTATTATAATTTGTCATTATTATCGTTATGATATTATAATATACATGCAGGTACCGACATTTTGATCGAATTAAACCATCGGATATATTATTAATATTAATGTTATTATAACAACTATACAATACGTGCAACCGTTGTTTGCGCGCCGGACTGTGTCGATTTCATTATTCATACGAGCACATCATACCTTCCGCGCATAAAATATATCGCAATGTAATAATATATATAATTATATATTATAATATGGTATAGGTATAATATATAAATATAAATATGTGACACATCGGGACGAATGGTGTGATTATATAGGTACAAATATTATACAAGTTGTATGTCGATAGTGCAACGGTTAGGTTAGGTAGTATTATAATATTAAACGGTATGTCGTTCACCGGCCGCAGTCTTATAAAGAATATTTGTTTGTATTTTTTATTGGATAAAAATCTAACCGAAAGTGATTCATAAAATAGCTAATATGTCTACCTATACTTGAAAATATAGTAAAATATACTTAATGGATACATTTGTTATTAATTATACTAATAATAATTGGTCAAGTTAATTTTTTTTAACGCGAAATCAAATCAGTTAAGTGGATATTAATAAAAATGTATGTATTTTTTTTTTTTTCATATTTTTACTGTATATGAATATAAGAAAATATCCTAACGATTTAATCAGACTATTTCATTTTCAATTGCGTTATTTAAATATTCGTGTACTCCTCTAAAATATTTAATTATTATAGGGTATTATTGGATAGATTAGATTGATAAGTATAAAGTACTGAATAAGACTGTTGTTTACTGCAGTGTTTATTGGTATACATTACGAACATCAAATGGTTTTTTTTTTTATTAGTATTAGTTTTTTGTAAAACGAAAAATTGTATTAGGTACCACGAGAGGCCAAGCGCTATACAAACAACATTAAACATAAATACATCTACATATAATTAAATTTTACAACTATTCAAATATACTTTTTACCATCCATTTACTATTATAAATTCTTAATTTGTGAAATTCTTTTTATTGCCATACATTTAAATTTTAGTTTAACTTCTTGTAAACGATCATATTACCTATAATATTATACATACCTAGACTATCTATATATTTATTGCGAGTTTTCTCTTATTATTATAATTTAAAATTCAAGAAATAAGTCACATAAGTTAGAAAAATTAATCAAATTCATTCTTATTGAAGATTTTATGGAGATTATAATGATCACCAATAATTAGTTTAGTGATCGTCAAAATTGATTATTTGTTTTATCATACCCACAAGAAGAGAATATTTTATCACGGGGCTTAAAATAGGCAATCAGATACTCTACAGCTACTGTAATTTATCAAAAAGTTCCCATATTATAATCTTCGCACGCTATTATTTATATTATATAATATTATATTGCTATGAATAGAAATCGTTTTTATTTTTTATTTCGTCATTTTTAAATAAATCACGGTATTTGCGATAGATATAATAATGTATTGTAAATTTTCGTTCTAATCAATGATTCTTCAGTATATCAATTTTAGGGTATACGTTCGTTTAAAAATGTTAAATATTTAACTGTCAAAGAGAATAAGAAAATGTGAGAAAAATATAAATCAAGAATAAAAAATAACAATTGGAAACAAAGACTACTTATGAATAAATCGAGGACATTCATTTAATTGTAAACCAATTCGCTGATTAAATACTAAAAAAAAAAATAATAAAATAACTTTCGCCAATAATTAAACCCATGTAATAAGAACCAATAACACATTAACAATATTCTTATAATAATTATTACGTTGCATGTGTACACTTTGGCGTTTATAAGTTCCAACTAATTGCACTGCAACCGTAAATCCATTATTACAAACATACCTACTATCAAAAAGAGTACCTACAAATAACTGCTATTTCTTTCGTAAATACTAAATAATATTAAGGCTACATCACGCAGTAAATGTATGATTTATAATAGTATACATAATATATTCAAAAATTGTGGGTTTCATAAGTACTTTACAAGCGTCTAAGTGTCTCGTCTAGTGTCTGAATCAAATTTAACCTCGTCATGTATGGTAAAAAATTCGTCAACACGTAGGTATTTTATATAATAAAACCTACTACCTATATACAATTCGAACAAGTGTTAATTTCGTTGTTTTAAAAACAAAATGTGTGGGTATTTTAGTTGAATTAAACAATAGATAGATACATTTTTGAAAAATACAATCGGTTTACAAATATCACAAATTATTAATTTATTTACAATAATAATTATGACTATGTGTATTTTTGTCTGCCTATAAACAACTTTCCTACCCGAAATCTTGATTTGATCAACAATTTTGTTTAATTGGTATATTGGGAAGGTTATTTTTTGATTTTCCTTGAAGTAGTAAAAAAAAAAAAAATTAAGTCCTATGTAGTAATTTATGTAATAAAGATAGTAATTTATGTATAGGTGTTTAAAGTTTAAATTGTATGACAATCATAAAAATTACAACATTTCAAAATATTTTTAACCGAAATTCGCTCAAGATTGTTTTCGTTAAAGCACCGATTTATCGTTGGGTACCTATATAATTTAAATAACTGTATTTATACATTCCTAACTACTTAACTAGAATATTGGCACACTCATTAACAGTATCTGCTTTTTTTTTTTGTTATAAATGTTAGAAAACGATAATTTGTTTAAAAAAAAATAAAACATAAAATTAAGTATATGTATGCATATGTTATACAAATATCTAGCCACATGTAACCGCGTAAAAGTCACTTTTAAGTTTCGAAACATAAGTTTTATCCCCGTTCTGATCGTTCGTCAGTTACTATAGTATATAGTCAGAGATGGTTTGAATATAAAAGTTATACACACTCCAAATATTAGGAAAGAGTGATTGTAGTCGTTAAAATGTTGAATAAATTCCGAGAAATAAATTCATACAAAATTCGAAAATTTAATTCTTAATTTTACCCTATAATTTTATTATAATTAAAAAAGTGGCAATTATCATAATATTAAAATATTCCTTACCTTAGATCAATTATTATGTATTGTATTTTGTACTTTTGAGTATTTTTTTTTTGTTTTATCAAAAGAAATTAGTATAGTATACAATTATAAGTATACTAAATAAATTATTTATGGAGTACATTTATGGCGGTGGGTTGGGTATTATTTTATATTACTTGAACGACCAAATAATATATCCCAAGCAACCTCTATAGATAGATACAGTTGTTGATTTGATAGACAAGGAGATATGCAATGTAATAAGGTGTCCAGGTAACACTTAATACTTCGACTGGATGATCTTGAATTTTCGAATTTCATTTTCGGAAGATGATAGAAGGCATTGTAATACACGTGACATAAAAACTATAAAATATATATAAAATATCAGTTTCAATCTCAATTCCATCGGGTGAGTTTGATGAAGATATGATGATTTTTAAAATGTTGATCAATCACCAAGACTCTTTAGAAATGAAAATTACATTCTCTTGAAGACTATTTAAATTCTGAGGAAAAACTGTATTATTCTTTATTCAAACTTCAAATCCAAATAAATTCTTACCTATATGAATATACAGGGCGTAAAAAATTACACGGAGAAATTATAAATCTAAAAATAGTAATAATTGTAACTAAAATAAAAATTATATGTATTTATAAATAAAAAAATTAAATTGAAAAAAAAATATGTGTATATATAAATATAAAAAAGTATATAAAAAAATAAATATGTAAACATTTAAAGAGTATACAAGTGATACAAGTGAGTACTTTGTGCGTATCGTTTTAAGATTTTCTGACCAGACTTCAAGCTGTCATTCAACCATTCAAACCTTAGTAATAACTTTGAATTGAATTTTCATTTTTTGTTAACGGGTACATATTAAACTATTATAATGCTGTAATATGTAATACAATAAAATTAGTATAAGGTTAGGTTAAGTTACAAGTATATTCAATATGGATAGAAACATGTCCATGAAACTCAATCTGTTTAAAAGTTATAATTTTAAAAACCAATAAATTAGCAAACCAACAATTTAAAGAACTATTTTCATGCAACCCGGCATAAATATAATAATTGACATTAATAATAGAATATCACCTGTGTATTATTTGTAACGATTATAGTCTGTACTATAGATACAAGCAAAATATAATAAATTGGAACGTTCAAATACGCATAGTCATACATTCATACGTACATACTGTATACTATACAGGTAGGTACACAATGAAGAATAATATTTGTATTATTTTCCATAAAAATATTACGGACGAAAAATTATTTGAATACAAAACGAAAAATGCAGAGACCAGGGAATGTTTAAAATTAAAAACATGATTCTATGTAATCTATAATTTATTATTTATCACGCAAAACAATAATAAATACTAACATGTAACAATATATCTATAATTATCTGCAATTTAAATATAGGCTTATAAACGAAGCCGAAAACATATAAAAAAAACAAAATTGAAATACATCGAAAAAATTAGTTTGTTTACTGTCATATGATGCGTAATGTATAGGTACACTCTGCTGCAGTATCTATATTATTAGTTATTACTATGGATGTTTCGATGTTGACGACAATTTTCAAAATTGAATGTCAACGATTTACACCTTTATAATATATGAGAACATATTGTACAAGTTTTCGTTTGAATACGCGCTTTTAAGCGTAGATATATTTCTATATTTTTTTTAACAGTCATGGCGCATAATAATGTATATGGACGGATAATGCACGATCCACTAATGCATACGGGTGCTACAGAGCTACTATTGAGGTATATATAAGTATTAGGTACTATTATTTATAAACAGCACAATCGCGAGTTGACAAACTGTAAAAGTGTCATCGGCACTGTGAAAAATAAACTGAACGAATGGTACTATAATGTCGAAAATCGGTGTAACCTATACGCAGGTACACGTTTTATTACACAACAAAAATATTATGTATAGTTACGTTCAGTAAAATTGTAAAGAACACAGACACACAATAATATTATATTAGTATTGTGTATTAGTAAAGTATAGGATGATGTTATTTTACTGCACTCATATTATTATATTATATATATTTCATATCATATTATTATGACGGTCGGTAAATAGAAGTTTGGTATAATATAGGTATTACCATTAATTTTATAATATACTATATATAATATTATATAATTGTATAACATAGTATATTATAAAATCAATGAAAATACCTACCCGAGAATTTGATTAAAATCATTTTACGAACGGTCCATATGGTATAACCATGATATGATCGTTACGAGAAATTGGAAAGTATTCACTTTTTTTTTTTTTTAATAATTTAAGTAACAAATACATTACTATTATACTTGTTCGCCCTTATTTTTGGAATTAAACCGACTACAGCTACTTTTGATTTTCAAATGACAACTTATATTAAAAAATCCTAATATCTCGTCAACAGTTATACAGAAATCAAAAATGTCAACACCAAAATATATTTAAATTTATATCCCGTATATTTATGGAATTAGTTATAAAGGCTGCCTGTTTAAAATCAAAACTAGGTAGTCGTTTCACTCCTAAAAGTAAGGGTAATGAAAAATAATGGTAATATACAATTTTTAGAGTAACTTATTAGTTAAAAAATATTGATTAAAAAGTTAATACTTTCCAAGATATCACAAAGAACATAATTACCTACATGGGACATCTTGTATAAAACGCATAGTACTCGTAAATATTATTAAAAAAATACATATGTTATGTCGCACAACAAGACGAGGTCGCACTTTTATCACCAACCAGTGACGTAACTAAGACCTTATTTCGGGGGGTAATTTGAGTATTTGTTATTAATAACAAGAAGAACATACATACTTAATATGTTTTATTAGCACTTAATAAAAGTTTATGATTATTTACGTAGGAAAAAAAGGTTTTAGGGAGTTATATATCACCCACATCAATCCTCTCCCCCAGTTACGTCACTGTCACCAACACAGTCGTAGCAGCTAATCGTGGAGTAGTAAGAGATTAGGTTAAAATAATTATGGTTTTAGAGAATTAAACGTTTAATGAGCATTAATAGAAATAAAAATATAGTATTTGATATAATTATACAGAATAAGATATTATATTATACACGGTGTTTTTTAATTGTTGCGGAACAATAATAATGCAAAGTTTCAGTACCTAATATGGAAAAAACGTGTATTTTTTTTTGACCTATTATTTGGATTTTATTTTGTTGTATAAATTTCAAATTTGTATAACGCTCCAGTTCACGCACTCCAAAATCTACTTTTCTTTTCGAATTATTATGTATACATACCTAAACCTATAAATCCTCCACTATATAGTTTTTATACTTCATCCGAATATCCGATTATGGTACAGTGAATTGGTGTTTTTATTTTTTATAATTATTATAATAATGTTGTTGGTCGAACAATACAATTATTGTAGATTTTAATTCCCTAGATAATATTAAATATAAATATAAATTTTATACCAGTGTTCTCCAACCCGGGGAGCGTGAACACATTGCTGGGGAGGCGTAGAATAAAAGAGATTGGGAACCACTGATTTAAACAAAACATCTAAGCCGTGTAACATTTTATAAATTAAATAGATTATTCGACATGGGTTCTAATCGCAATGGTTTAAAAAATATTAATAACATTTGGAAATAATGTGATCTGTTCTAAGACAATTATTAAAATCTCGTGCGATCCGATGCAGTTTATTTTCCCACACGTCAAATATTTTAAAATTATCAAAATTAAATATTTAATACATTCCAACTCATCACTGTTTAATATATTAAAATCATTATTTTTCCTAATGTTGAACGGCTATCGTAATAATATATTATAAATAAATAATTTATAGATAATATTATAATAATATCTAATAGATAGGTATTAACTAAGATAATAAAAATGGTAGGTACTAACAGAATATATTATAATTAAATAATTAATATATTTTATAATAGTGTATTAATTTGAAAAAAGTTGATTTTAAAATAAAAGTTCACTTATTAGAGTAGAGTAACACATATAATATACAATTTTGAATTAAATGCATTTGAAAAATAAAAACTAGTATCTATTTTTATTTTATGAAACCAAAAATTTTAATCACGATTTTCATTCCAATTAAAAAACATCATCACGCATGAGAACACGAATTATTGCACAATAAGTTATTAGCTTTATAAGTGACAATTATTATTTTTATTCTTTACTAAATACCGTCGTTTTGAAACGTTCAAATATTATACGTGAATAAAATAAATACATATATTTCTATATAGACAATATACCTATCTACTAGGTACAGTACAATGCGAAATAAGGCTAGATGTTGTTCTACAAAGCATAATTAGAACGGATGCTATTGTATTGAATATTGTAAACCATATTATTATTACGTAAAAAAAGAAATAAAAATCATACCTAAAACGTTTCAATTGAAATAGGACAATAATATAGCGGAGTCGTGGTCGTCCAAACCACAATAATAATATGGAATATGGGTCTACACGGTACGGTGGCCGTGTAATTATTATTTTTTGAACGGAAGATGATATTATTTATAATTGCTAGTAATAATAATAATAAAATTGCAATTTAACAGTGACCTTTCTATACAGGGGCTAAGGGCGTCTGCAGGGGGGAACAAAATGGGCCGTTACTTCCTCTAAGATTTTCAACTGTATGTACTTTTATCACACATAATGCCATACCATTTTGCCATAATGATGTAAATATTTCTAGAATAAAATGTTTTCCCTTTTTGTCCCTGGCGGGATTTTATCTTGCGATAATTGCGTGCGCGCTTGACAGGACCCAAAAACTGATTTATGTAATGTAAAAGAAGCGCTTATATAGTAGACGGATGCGGCCAATGTTGTAAGTGGGTAGTGGAGAAGGTGGGATACATAAAGTCATTTAATTTATACCTATAACCAACGATAAACCATTGATAACAAAAAACGATTTGGCGTGAAGATCGGTTATACAAATATTGAAAGGTCGTAATAATTACGATTTTCATCAACATTTGATTTTAACTCTAACAATAGAAAAAAAAATACTACATTACACTCAAATTTATTTTTTGAAACAAAATGCATTAGTGTTTTCCTCGTTACTCAACCAACGTGGTTTTGCAAAAAAATGTTGAACAACAGATACATGCCACCACTAGACTACGACAGGCATACTTTAGTATTAACATCATTGAATTATTTAACATAACACATAATATATTTTTCACATAGTATTAGAAATTCAAAAACTATGATTTCAAAACTATGTCAGCCAGCTCAATTCTGATTTCACTATCGTTTTTAAATCTGCAATAGGTATATATGATCAAAACAAAAAAAAATTGAAACATTTTCAAGAACCAGTAGCTAGATTGTTCCATATATTTTTTTACTCAAACGATTTTCATCAAAATTTGATATTTAAAATCCTTTTAAAAATAAATGCCACAGAAAGCTCAATTTTTTTTTTACCACAAGATACAAAGTGCGACATATAAGGATACCTGTTAAATTTTTAATAATTTCTATTGGGTGTAACAATTTTAGCCACAGAGTACCTATTAAATAAAAATTACATACAAAACTTTTAAAAATAAAATGTCTATAATTAGTTCAAAAATAGATTAAATGTTTTGAACATTTTACCACGTCTAAAAAAAAGCAAATATAATTTTTCTGTCAACATTTCAAGATTTTATGGATACATTAAATTACACAATATTAAAAAATAAAATTGAAAATAATAAAAGAATATTTTCCTTTATTATTCTGTACTTTTTGTATTTTTTTTTTTTGGTTTTGCTCAATTATTAAAAAAAAAACTCAAAAGAAAATCAAAAATACAACTTTCTTGTTCACCAGCTAGATCAAAAATTCAGAAAAAAAGATCTCTTGATGTTTTTTTATTAGAGCAATATTTGTGTAGAAAACATTAGCCGTAAAATTTTAAAATAATGAAATTGTACCACCATAAATTTATCAGTTTTTATTTTACTTTTTTTTAAAGTTTTTCCTATTTATTAATAAAACTATAGAGAAAATTAAAAACCATTAAACTAACTCATGAACTAGATTAAAAATGCATCAAAAGAAATCTCTTGCCGTTTATTTATTGAAGCTTTATTTATGGTAGAAAACATAAGCTGTAATAATTTATACTGAAATTGTGCAGTAATGTGAGAAAAATTATATATTTCTCGTCTCTTTGTTTTTCCGAGTTATTAAAAAAATATTTATTAATGATTTGTTTGAAAGTTTTCTATATTCGTGTATAGAGAGCAAAGCCAATCAATATAATAAGAAAACGTTATAATTTTTAGTAACCATAAACTGAATGAATTCGAAAGACGTATGATTAATATAAATAGCTTATTAATTAACAATTTTAAATATTTTGACTCCTGAGTTTGTATAATGCTAATCATGAATGTGTACATACTTCTTTAAGACATGTTATTTTTAATTTATAGTAATGTTTTATAGTTGTTTCACTTGTTAACTCAATTTATCTTTTTCAGATCACCATGATTTATGGGCCAAAAATATTGGTATTAATTATTCTATTCTTAAACAAATACAAAGAATCTGAAGGCCATGGGCGACTGATAGAACCACCCTCCAGGGCATCTATGTGGAGGTAAATATCATACATTGTAGTAATTGTAGTGTTTTCAGTAAAAATTATGAAATTGGTTTATGGTGAAAATGTGTATGAAATTTCAATAATTATTACTTGCTACTTTTCGTGGACTAACAATAACTTTAGTGTACACTATAATGCCTAAAACTGTACTTTAATATTATTAAATAAAATCGAAACCTTGTCGAAAAATATATAGATATGGCTTCAATACACCGCCAAATTATAATGATCACGAATTATACTGCGGAGGATTTACAAGACAGTACCAAACTAATGGTGGAAAATGCGGAATATGTGGTGATCCATGGGACATCCCACAAGTAATAATAATAATTGATATTTAAATTTTAAAGTGTAATAAGCAGAACTCCAATTTTATAGCATTTGGTAATTATTATTGGATACAAATGAAAATAGCAGAGTGAGCTTTGTTTTATACATCAGAAACTCTAAATAATAATTTTATATTGTTGTTTTTTTGCGTATTTGAAGTCTTTTAGATTTTCAATGTTATTTTTAAATTTCTGTTAAGTACTATTTATTGCTATAATGCATAATAAAATATATTATGTAAATTTGTAAATTTTTATGTATTTTTCATATGTAGAAAAAATTGGTCATTTATATAAATCCAAAAAAAAAATATTTACATTTTCGTTTCATATTATAATCTATTTTTAAGTAGCCCGGCATATTGATCCCTTGAACAGTCAACGAGTGCATTTATGACTTCTCATAAGTTGTATTTATAAAATTAGTATTTAAAAAATTAATATATTTTCTTTTTTTGTCATTTTTTTGTTTTTATGGTATATTACAGCTTATTTTAAAATTGTTTAGGTCATAGTATAACGCATATTTCAGTTATTTTCAGTGCTATAAAATCCAAGCCATAAATAATATCCGTGGTACTAACAAAATTTACAATAATTTTATGTTTTCAGCCAAGACCAAATGAAGCTGGTGGAAAATACGGCCAAGGAGTGATCGTACGTCGTTATAAACTTGGACAGCCAATTATTGTACGTGTCGAGTTGACGGCCAACCACCGTGGATATTTTGAGTTCAAAGTGTGTCCGAACAACGCGCCCAAACAAGTAGCCAGTCAGTCTTGTCTAGATAAATATATTTTGCGGCGGGTGAAGACCAAAGATGCTGATGAATCGTTCCATGAAACGCGGTTCTATCCGGGCACAGAGAACAAGGTGTATGAAATGAGGTATTCATTGCCAGAAGGAATGACGTGCAGCCAATGTGTGCTGCAATGGAAGTATATTGCTGGTAACAATTGGGGCGTTTGCGAGAACGGCACTGGAGCTGTGGGCTGTGGACCGCAAGAAGAGTTCAGGGCTTGTGCCGACATTTCAGTTTCTGACAAAGATGGCACAATCGACACATCACCATACCCAACACCAATAACAGTAACAACAATGGCCACCACCAGCACAGAAGCATCTGAGGAAGAAAACGAAATACCAGATGACTCAGTTTTGGAAAAACCAAAACCACAGACTTCAGGATTTAACTCATCCATATTCATCATATTATCCATTGTATTTTTGTCGTTGGGTTTCGTATTAGTGGTCTTCATATTTGTCTATTGGTACTTCTATCATGCCGGTGACACCATCAAATCGTGGTGGAGAAGGATGGCTGAATCTTCTTATTCTTGCATACGCAAAAGCAATAATGACGAGAAGAAAAAAAACAGCATGAACGAACAACCAGTACCACCACCGAGAGTGAAAAAGACTACTATAGGTTTCAAAGGTGTACCTGACAATCTTGTATAAATCATAACTCATAATAATTTATAATGTAATCAATTTTTTTTTTTCACTACACAAGTATTGTGGTTACACTTGAATTAAAGTAATACTTAATACATTGTTTACTTTAAAAAATCTGTATATATATTTAATATATTATTATGAACTATGATATAACTAAGACTACCCATGTTAAAATAAGACATAGTTATTATAAGTAAATTATGTATACACATATATATATATTTTTTTTTTAAAATTGATTCATACAATAAAAAATTGTTCAGGGATTTAATAATAAATAGATATGCATTAATAATTGATTTAGTGTAGTAAGGTATTAAGTTATTAAGTAATAATTTTTTGATAATGGCATTTGCTTTTGAATTAAATGATTGTAGAAATAAAACCTATTTATATATAATAAGTTATGAATTGCCAATCTCTAAAATAAGAAAAAGTATTTTGAAATTTAAGTGAATGAAAATATATGACTAAATTGTTTTGTAACCATTTCAATAATTAAAAATATATTGTGCATTGAAAATCATATGAATAATACAATTAAAGCATTTTTCCAAAAAAAATTAATAATACTCAATTTTATTGTTTTTACAATAAAATATATTTTTCTTTTCAAAGCCATTTGAAAGATTACTCAAGTTTCACAACCAGTCTTTTAATAACACAAATTCCGTAATAAAGAAAATAGATTAAACTATCATCATTTTCAAAAAATATATTTAAAAAAATATATTACAACTTATATAAAGATAATATTTAAAAAAAAAAAATGCATTCATTTTATAATTTAAAAAATAATAAAAGAACAATTTTTTAATTTATATATATTTGTATATATTAAGTTTTATTTGTTACCCAGTAACATTTTTCTGAAGTCATCATTACTTAATGCAGTTTTATCATTACCAGATGTCGATGTTGATGGAGCAGTTAACAAAGATTTTTTTTGCAGTACACTTGGTGTCAAGGATAGTTTTGTGCGAGCATGATCACGACTAAATATATATAAATATATTACAATACTTTTTCAAATATCATAATAAAAAAACTTACCGTCCTATTAATAAACTTGGAACTTGTGATCTAAATTTTGCAACAGGAGGGTATGGTATTTTATTTTCTGAAGGATTTTTACGCTCTGGTGGTTGACTTAATGCTACAGATATTGTTTTATCATGAACAACCATATTGTCAGTTTTTAACAATGCTTGAGCAGCCGATATCTATTTATCCAACAAAATATAAAGTTTATAGAATAATACTGATTGAATTAATATTGTGTTACCTCATCTTCAAAATCTACATATGCTAATCCTTTAGAGTGACCATTCCTGAATGTGACAACACGAACATCTTTCAAAGATCCATATGGTTTAAAAATGTTTTCAATGTCTATTTTTGTATAGGTATATGGTAATCCTATTATAAATAATATATGTTGTAGTATAATTAAATAACGTACTATAATAATAATAATGAATGTATCTATATAATTTGTATAAATATTGAATGAAATTAAAACAATGTATAATCGTATAAATAATATACCTTTAACAAATAATTTGTTTTTTTCTAGCTGAGTAGGGAATCGTAATCCTGAAGTTCTGATTTGTTTGTCTGGCTCACATTTAGAAACAAACATTGGTCGATTATTAACTAACTCTCGATCTTTCTTTAGTGCTTCTGCAACCATTTCCTGTATAGTAAAAGTTGATAACATAAAACAAACATATCAACCTATTTAATATTGATTTTTCATGACTCAATCATGTTTTGGTGAAGTTAATCATTTTTAAAAGAATTTAAAACTTAAATTATAGGCTACTGTTTAAATAAAATATTAAAGGAGTTCAAATTATGTACCAATTTAAAGTAACAGTGTTATAGAAATTGATACCATATATGCATTACAATTTTAAAATGCTTTTTAAATAGTTAAAACAAATTGTTGGTACTTGATATTTTATTTTTGCATTTTTTCAACTGTGATTATGTAAACTATGATTTTTAAATAATTTAAAATCAAAACTCTATTATCCAACTCTTATTAAATGTATTTTATTATCATATCTACATTGGTTATTGAATATGAGGTAATAAAAATCTGTGAGCGTAAACAACAACAAAAAAAAAAAAATTCTAATAATAAATTTGAAAGTGTTTTTTTTATCTATTTCAATAGATTTTTTTTTCTTTTTAAATATTTATCATGTGCTTATTTCAGCACTTAATCTTTTTAAGCTTTTAAAGGACTTACAAATTCATTTTTTTGTAAGTGTTTTTTGATGATTACAAGTGTTATAACTCTTAAACCCAGGTAATAAGTGATATTTTAATAATATTGAAACAATTTAGAACTAAATATAATATTGATTTATTATTAATAAATTATTGTACTCACAGGCTTTTCAAAGAGCACATAACCAAATCCTTTAGATCGGCCTTTGAAATCTCTTACTAATAAAACTTCACAATGGCCAACTGAAGATAAAGCATCTTTCACGTCCAATTCAGTAACTGCAAAATCTAGATTACTCACAAATATAGAACGATTTTCTTTACCTTCAACTTCTAAATGACGACCACCTTTATCAAGGGTCATTTCAGCTGTAAGAAAAAAAAAATGAAAACACAATGAAAAATATTTATTGGTTAAGAATAATATTTTACCCATTTTTTTATATATTTTTTTCATATTAACCATAATTGTTTAGATCTTTTATTTGAAGTTTATATTATAAAATAAGAAACAAAATAAAATATTAAATGATAAATTTAGTACATTTTCAGGAAAATCATACAACTAACTACTATTATCAATAATCATACATTTGAACACTATCAGCCAACATTAATATTGACATTAGATTGGGTTTTTAAATTTTAGTGTTTACCAGGATAAAAATATCCATAAATTTTAAAATAAAACTAATATTGATTATTTATATTATTAATGATAAATTATTACTATAACTAGTATAATAAAAATTATATAAAATGCTAATTTACATTCTTCAAAACAATAAATAAAATAATTTGTTCTAATAATTACTTGTTCTAAGTTTTTTAACAGGAGAAGCATCAGTTTTTTCTATTAAATCTTTTTTGGCATAAGGTACTTTAAAGTTTCCATTTGATTTTTCATTAAATTTATTAGATGATTCACGTTCTTCCCACTAATATTAAATCACAAGCAGTAAATTAAATTAATAATTATAATACTAATATTACACAATTAAATAATTATCAAACCAAGTAATAATTGAATTACTTTTCTTTTCTTTGCCTCTTTATCTTTGGTTTCTACCTTATTTTCGTATTTTTGTTTATTCTCTTGTAATTCTTGTATTTGCTTTATTCTAATAAAAAAAATATATATATATATTTAACTAATATGCATTTCCAGAATTTGAACTTTTAACTTATAAAAAAAAAAGTATTTATGGATTCTCAAAATTTGTATGGTACCATAAGAACATTTTATAATGACCCATAATACAAAATGTTCAGTATTTTTTGGAAGCAAAAACAATTTATCTACATAAAACCAAATAAAAACTAAAAAAAAACTTGACAATTTTAAATAGCTATAAATAGCTCAAAAGTCCACTGAATGATTACAAATTGCACCATGTTTTATAAAGTAGTAATTAAAATTATGACACATTTAGAAAAGACTAATATAATTATTCAATGTTTGAACAGAAAAGTGAAGGAGAACTTAAGCACCTTTTATATTGAACTTAACCATAACCTAACCTGTGAATTATTAGTAAGGCTACTCTACGATTAATAAAAAAAAAAAATTGTTAGGGCATTCAGTTCCCCTTAATTTAATTACAAAGCATTAGGGGAACATTTCTGATCTCTACAATTATTTTTAACTGTATACCAATAAAAAAAAAAAAAAAATCAAAATAACAGAAAATATTATTACTGAATCTTCCTGGTTTTTTTTTTCAATCACTGTAAAAATTATAATACAAATCCAAAAATGACCTTGCTAATACACCAACTAGTTCTAAAATTCTAAAATTGGATTCCATAAATCATGCCTGAAATTTATGATCAGGAGAAGCTTTTTGGTAGAAACAAAACCAAAACACATATTATAGTAAAACCAATATTATGTTACTTGCTATGTTCAGAATCTAAAAAAGGGTAAATAACTTTTTATTTTTTTATTTATTTATTGAGTGGCACAGGAGACATTTAGATTCTCTAACACTGTATTTACCTAGGTTTATTTCAATATTGTATTATTATTTTTAATTTAAAAGCTACTATAAATTTTTACATAAGGTATTCTATATTACCACTATTAAAAGGCACACCAAAATCAATGAAAGAAAGACCATGAAAGAGTTATACAAGTCAGGTATTACACTTAACATATCACATAGAGGATGATTTTGAGGCAAAAAAAAATTACAAGAGCTGTTTTGTAGATCTGAGTACAGCTTATAGCATAATAAATCTCAGGAAACTGAAACAAAAGGTTAACAAACTAACTTTTAACATAAAATTCATCAGAATAATTAGAATATTCCTAAATAGAAGAGGTTTTTATAATAGTCTACAAGATAAAAAAAATTAATGTCGAAACCAACACAGTGGTCTACTAAAGGTTAGCATGTTAAGACCAACTCTTCTTAATATACAAGATATTTCCTGTATGCAGATGACCTAGCAGTTTTCTCCCAACAAGACACATTTGAAAAAATAGAAAAGAGTGGGAAAAATGAAAGATGGGAAGGTATAAATTCAGAACAATCAAAATGTCCTAAGTACCTAGGTGTAATGCTGGAAAAATCACTAACTTTTAAGAAAGAAACACTGTTAGAACATTCGAACCAAAGTCAGAAACAAGAACAATATATTATGGAAACTTGTAAATTCTAAGGTGTCTCAGCAATAGCACTAAGCTAATCAGCCGCCGAATACACATGCCCAGTTTGGTAAACTGCGAAAAATATTGATATAACACTCAAAAAGTCCTGTAGAATAATAATAGGATACCTCAGACTAATAGCAGTATGTAAACTTCACACACTAAGTCAGGGGTTGCTAATCAGTTGATTTTTTTAGAAATATAGGTTGATCATAATAAAAATTACTTTTCTAATTATCAATTGATCACATTGTAATCAGATAATAAAATAGATTTTGATCTTCTCAGTCTAAATCGAGACTAAAAATTTTGAATGTTGAAAAAGGTCAGCGACCTCTGCCCCAAGTTATACAGTAACCCCTGATATACGCAAGACAACGATAACCGAAATTAAAAGATAAAAATGTAACCAAGATTCAAGATACCACTGTACGAGTATGCAGCTGCAGCAAAACACCTCAAATTGGGATAGTTTCAAGAGTTTCAAAGAAGATTTTTTGATTACATACCAAGAAAGATAGAATATGTGAAAAGAAAGAAATATTTATTACAAACTAATAAACCGATATGGACACGGGTGATAGAAAGCCTACCACCAGGACAAAATTTAAAATATGAGACACAGAAAACACTTAATTAGCTGGGAGCAGGGATAGCCAGAATAAATACTTAGTAAAATGTAAAAAACGAAGTTAGTGACCTTTAGGAATGTGGAAGCTTTCAGGAAAAAACACTTATAGGAATGCTCAATGATGGAGGCTCAATGTAAATGGATATACCTTTTCTTCAATCCAAATGATGTGATCATAAAAATGATTAATTACTAGACAGAAAAAATAATTTAAGCTGATTGACACAAGACTAACAAACTATTAAAATAAATAATTAAACATTTTAAATACTCCACTACACCACGAATAATAATTATACACAACCTTTAAAATTCTATTATTAAATAAGATTTTCTGTGTTTTTTTAATACTAGCAAAACTACCAAAATATAATTAATTATATGCTTATATTTTAGATTCTGAGTGGAGTGAGGTTTTACAATGATATTTATTTTTAATCTGTAAACAATTTTTAATTTGTCTACAAGAAATCTTACCCCGATATACAAGTGTAGGATTTTTTCTGAAAGGAAATCTGACTGGGGTGGTACTTTAAAAATGTCATTTTTGATTTTCCAAGGAGTTTTCTTAGTAAATGGGAAAAACATGGGAAAAAACGGGAAAACGGGAAAACAGGGATAATATTAAACAAATATTACTAAAAAAAAATGTTTAATGCATATGTAATTATTTTACCATAATATGACATAGGTATATATTGTTTACAAAGCAACTCTATCAACATTACTTTTCTCAGAATCATTTTTTTGTTAGCAATGGTTTATCAATGCTTACAGATATACATTTAATTCCAGCCTATATCCTACCTTCCTACCTACAACAGTGACTGTTCCCGTCTCCATTATCCTAGGATAGATTTTTACATTTACAACTGTTAAATCATATTTACTTTATAGCAATAAAAATATGGTAACTTCCTAACTAAATTTAGAACCAAAAATTTAACAATTTAAATATATTACTCAAAAGTTAGATAGCAACAAATACATACCTAATTTTATATTTTTCTTTACAAATTGAAAAAGAGTCTAAATCACCATATAATGTTTCATATTTCATCCATTCAGTTCCAATTATTTCAGGTGAATCTGTATTTGTCATTAAAGCCCGAGAAAATATTTTACGCACATGTTTTTGATCTCCAAATTGTCTAAAAAAATTAATAAATATTAATATGTTGAGTTAATAATTAATTAAAATATATAATCTTGACAGATTTTCAATTTCTGCTATAACATTATTTTAATGTTTTACCACAATATATACATACATTTCAATATTTATGTATTTCATCCAGTATGAAGAATATTGATTAAGACCATAATTTAAAATTTCATTCCATAGTGTCCGCACACGTTCCATATCCCCAGTTATTATAGCTTCAAATTCAGTCCACCATAAAAGTAACTCACAATTTGGATCTCCAGAACAGCCATAACCTTAAAATTAATTTTATTGTACTTTAATTTATTTATTGAACAACTAATAGTATATTATTTATTTATTAAAATATGTACTATACATACTTCCAAAAAGAAATTTTTGTCCCTGTTCTAACATTGACCTTATATCTTGAATTCGCTTTATTTTAGTTTCCGCGTCTAAATCATGGTTAAGACGTCGTCTCAAATAATAAATATATGAAAGATATAGAGAACGATATTCTGTTGGTGAACTGAACCACGAACATAATGCCTTTTCCATAATAGCTAAAATTAAAGGGGTTTTGAAAATTAAACAATGAAACAATTCTACAAATTATTAACACTAAATTACAATCTTACACTTGTACCTAAAAAATTCTACAATTTTTGTCTAATTATAAGTAAGTTAGCACCCAGGATTAAACATCTCTTAAAGTCCTTCTCCAACAATCAACATAGTTCTCATTTAGTCATTTTGTATATCTATTGAAGTATATATCTACAAGAACCAATATTAAGAAAAAAAGTTGAAAGAAATTTAATTGGAAATTGAAAAAAATAAAATTTTAAAATTGTTGATTAAAATTTGAAAAAAAAAAATTGATTTTCAAAAATGTCTAAACTTTAAATCCTTAACTATTGAACAGTTTTTTTTTTTTTAATTAATCTGGTTGCATCAAATCAGATATGTACATATATATTATATATAAATCCTAGTAGTTACTAGTTAATACCGAAATCTATAATTTTTAAATATAAATTTATAATTAACCTGTAATATCTTCATGCGATTGGTTATAAGCTTCAGCTTGTGTTAAATAAGTTATCCAAAGTTCTAAAGACCAAGAACAATTAGCCACAGATCTCTTACATGTTTCTAAGATATAATCAACATCTTTTATTGTTTTGGCAATGTAGTCAATAAAATCAACCCAAAGTGATTCTGACAAAGGTATATCGGCAATAGCGCGTTCATACAAGCACAGAATTCGGTTTGGCTTATTTCCACCTTCTTTAGGATTTTTTTCCCAATTTATATATTCTTCATATAAATCTTGTCGATTTTTAGATTCTTTTGATAACTGAATAAATCAAAATAAATTATTATAGTTCTATTTTTTTTATTGTAAACATAAAATGAGATAATAAAAGGTGTTAAATTTAATAAATAATATAGTATAATAATTGAAGGGTGGATGGTAATGCGGTATGTAACATTGTTTTGAATTTTGTTTTTATTGTGAAATAATGTGTTATAAAACAATCTTTACAAATTTTTAAAATTCTCAGAATGTTCTTATCATACATAATCATCATGTATAAACATATATAATCCATATAAATGTATATAATATATTTTTTGTTTTTGTTTGACACTGAACAGTTTACTAATTGTTACATAGTACATTATTCCCGTCCACTCAAAAATAAAATTATTCTTTAATAAGTAAGACACTTACTAATCGATCTTCAAAAACTTGAATTTTTTGTAATTTACTAAGAGCTTTATTATAACAATTCTCAACTGATTTATCTTTTTCCACATTTTCTAAAGCCAACCATTGTTGATACTCTGCATATGTATTTTCCATGTTAAATAAAGGCACAGAAAGTTGTCGACGGAACAAATTATTAATACAGCATTTTTGATCATTTATAGCTTTTTCATTTTGTATAGCTTTTTCATTTTGTATAGCTTTTTCATCAGTATCTTGCTAAACATAATATACCATACAATATTTTATTTGTACAAATTAAATACATTAATTACAAAAATATTGTTATTTATTAACCTTTAGGGTCATTAAAATTAACTTTTCAAATTCAATGTATACTTCAAAAAGAAAATTTCCATTAGTTACATGTAGACTACCAGCTTGTAATGCACGTTCCATTAATTCTCGTACTTTATCAGTTCCAGTAGTATCAGACATGCAACCAATACTGAATTGTAGAAATTCTAACCATAAATCAATACCTGTAAATAAAAAATGTATGTATAGCCAATAAATTAAAAATTAGCACTTTTTTAAAATTAAAAAAAAAATTGTTTCAAACCAAGATATCAAAATATTGTAAGCCCCCAATTTTCACTGATTAGATTGAAAATCAATGGGGATATTTTTTAGGGCATAATTAATAGTTTAGAGAAAACAGTAATCCAACATTTGCAACTAAGTGAGAGATAAATGACATACACTACTTAATAAAAACCATATTAATTGTAACAAAAACTTTTTTATACTCAAGACTAATAATTTAATTATAATTTATTTATTAGTTATTATTAATTAGTTTACTTAGTGACAAAAACATTATTTCCTATTTCCTTTTTATTTATTTATGGAGTGATAAATGAACAGTAGCCCTTTACAGAATATTAGAATACAAAAAAGACAACAACCAAGATACATACAATAATAATAATATAAAATCAAGTGAATAATCTAATAAGGATTTTCTTGGACACAATAAAGTATTAATTTTAAAATCATCAGGTGTAGAATTTAAAAAAACTAATGAATAGGAGATTTTACTGATTAATCATAAAGATCTGGGAAGAAAATAATTCATGACAAATAACATGCCCATTGAAAATATCAAAAATAAACATTATATCAGCCAAATTTCTCTTATTAAAAAATTATAGAACCCATTAAAGTAAAATGTAATTGTGTTCAAAAGAGTTTCAATGTCATTTTACTATCAGTTACAATCAACAATAATTATTTTATAACTTATATTAGTTTTCTATACTATTAAATATAATAAATAATGATTAGATAAAAACACTTAACTAAATTAATATTTTCCTTTCATTGTATACTAAATAATTTTCAATATATTTAAAAGTAGTGAAATAAAACTTGTAGTAAGAGAATATTATAAATATGAAATTACTTAAATAATCTTTCACTCCTTTTTCGAATAATGCAGTTACGTGCGCTTTTTCTTCATCGGTAGTAGCAATACCAATTTCATCTTTTACCCAATCTAACCATAAATCTAAAAAAATATTAAGAAAATAAATAATAATTAGTAAACATTAACAGTGGAAGTAACATACCTGGACTCAAAGGATACTTCTCATTTAACCGTTTTCTAGCTATACGCAGTGAATCAAAATCATTTGCATTTCGAAGTATTCCTATTAGTTCCACATGTGCATCATAGTCAGAAGGATTAGTTATAATCTAAAAATATACACATCATTAACTATGAAAATTAATTTGTGCAGTAAAATATAAATTTCAGTATTATAAATAAAACAATTTAATATTTAAATGTAAAAATCGAATTACACCACTACATCAGGTAAACTAATAATCAAAGTTCACCTTGTTTTCTAAGGCATCAATCTTTTTTTTCAATTCATCTTGTTTAAACTTTTCCAACTCTTCATCATGACTATCCGAAGATGAAGATGAAGACGAATCTGTATCAACGTCCATATTGTTACACAAACTTATATCTAATAAAAACCAGAATAATTCTACAAGTTACAATAAATATAAATCAAATAGACAAAAACAGAAAAAATGGTTAAAATTAAAATTATTTTCTTTCACAATAAACATTAAACCGATAAAAAAAATAATAACAAACTAAACCAAATTCAATTGATAATATACCATGATAACATAAAATAACAAAATAATTATGATATGAAAAGGAGTTTTACAACCTTTACCATACGGCTATAAAAACCATAGCTGAAAACTACGATTTTTGTCAAGTTCAATAACTACAATACTTAAAACTTTTTATTTCAATAAATTAAATTAAATTTGAAATCTATGATATTAATATTATAGATTTCAAACGTGCGATTACAAAACCCACATCAACTATGTTCCTATGTAAATATTTAAACATTTCGTCGTTTCGATTCCAAAATAAAACTTTTTAATATGCCTACATATATTTTGGTTACGACCAGTAGAAAATAAATTATAATTTAATGTATTCTTATAATAACAATAACCGGTTTCATTAGAATAACTACACTAGGTTTGGGTATACTCTTCGATTGGTGTTTTTACACGTGAGACCTTAACTAAATCAACTATCGTTACCTACCTTGGTACATTTTTAACCGTAGTGGTAGACTATATTGTAGCTAATAGGTATCTACATTATTTCATAATTGTTGATAAGTTTATAATTTATATCAATTTGGTCACGTAGGCACCTTGCGTAGTTCTAAATGTTCTAATATTTATATTGTAACTCCCAAGATGAATATTATTATCCCAATTTGCTGTCAATTATACCTACCTATTACCTAACATTAAGTATTAAAGTAATGGACAACTAATATTACTGAATAATTAAATTCTATTCGAAAAAACTTGTACACAGTTGAGTAAACCTCATTATCTACGGTCGTCAGACCAAACTCCCCTCTGAGATCTGATATCAAATAGTTCCATGAGAAATGCCATATGGATCAGTTGTAGGTACCCATGTTTTGCAATCGGCTGTCGAACACATTTTGTTTCCCAAAACTATATTTGAGCATTTAAAGCAGCTAAAACCAATTGAAGGTTTGGAAGTTGTCAAATCGTTTGTTTTGTACTCCTTATCTAATTAATAATATACCTATACAAATTATATTTATAGTGTGCCATTTTTTTTTTTTTTAGTCGTTTAATTAGGTACCTACATACTAATGTTATTATTATTTAAAATTTGTAGCCAATAGATTAAAACAGTGTGAATTACCTGCAAGAATTCTATAAATAATAGGTAGATACAATGTTGTCAAAACTTAGATTTCTCAGACCACCAGTTTCGTCAGGTTTGTATAATATAAAGTCTATGACGAAATGTACATTTCGAGTTGAGTTCACCTTTATTTGGTTTTAACAGGTTCTAGAATAATAAGTGCCTTACAAAATAAAAATTACAGTGATAAAAAGAATGGCGGTGAAAAAAATAATAAAGAAAAAACTCCTCCATTGATACAGGTAAATATTATTTTTAATTATAAGCAAACAAAATTTTTCTTGATGTCTTATTACTATCAACTTTTGTATTCAAAAGTATTAAATTTCCCTATTAAATCTAAAATTGCATTGTAGTAATTGCTGTTTTTACATTATTTGACATTAAAATTTATAAAAATCATTTAAATAATAGAAATAATTTTTTAAGCTTTTGATAAGTTGTATTTTACTTAAATTTGTATAAACCTAACTTAAAGAAAAATAGAACTATATTGATATTTTTATGCTTATAAATATTTTCATATTATTTAATATTTGAAATGCATGAAATAGTTTTATTTTCAGTGTGTGTATGGTATTAGTTAATTTATTAATTCTTTAATCATTTTTACTATACTATGTATTAGTCATCTGATATTTTAGATGACTTATTTGTTTAAATATAAACATTTATTATATACCTCGGTAATTAATATCAGTAGTAAAATTCTAACAAAACTAACACAAAATGCTTAACTAATGCCTATTTTAGGTTATTAAACCTGTTAAAATCAACTTACCAAAAAAGACAAAAAATATTTATGAATCAATCAATATGTCTAATAAAGAATCATTAAAAACAGAATATAACGAACCTCCTTTAAAAACTAAATATTTAATGACTAAGGTATACTTACCAGTTACCACTTATGAATAATTATATTTTATTATTTATATTTAATAAATTATTGTATTATATTTTAGGCTGAATCTTGTACTAATCCAAACTCACCAGAAATATCTCAATTTTCTAAGCCTTCAGATTCTGTGTCTGAAATAAAAGATAATCCGCAAGATGGTTCTGGAAATAAACAATCCTTTAGGAATTGGAGTCTAATTGGGGGAGCTATTGTTTTGAGTGGAACTTTATATGGTGTAAGTATTCAAGCTATTTATTTAACTTTTTAACTTTAACAGGTGGGTAGGTGTATATGTGGAACTTTATCATTAGATAAGTTAATGAAATAAAATGATGTACAGGATTGTCTATCAGCCCCTACAGCACCTTATTTTTCTGGGCTTGGGTTATTGTAAGGTTTTTTTTAATTATTTTATTGCAACTACTTCATAGAAAAAAAAACTTCACTTTGCCAGTGCCATAGATGATATAAAATGGTAGTATAATATTTCTTTAAAATAAAATTATAAAACAATCACTCTGTATTCAATGATTGGTACATTATCCGTATAATTAATTTTATAACAATAACATTTGTTTGTTTCTTTCTAAACAGATTTGGAATTCTGAAATACTTAAAGAAAAAGATACTGATAGCAATATTATAAAAGAGACGAAAAAAGGTAATTCAAAAATGTATACTATTTAATTATTTATTTTTAAAAATAACTAATATTTAATTATATTATATTATATTTAGCAAAAAAATCTCATAAATTAGTACAAATTCCTTCATTATCTCAATCAATTCCTGATAATGTACAATATTTATTAATTGGTGGAGGTACTGCTTCTTTCGCAGCATTCAGAGCCATCAAGTCAGCTGATCCCACTGCTCGAGTTAGTTAATATATTTTTCAATCTAATTATAATAAGTATTCTTCAAATAATTACCTAATATTTTATTATTTTAACTTAAGGTTTTAGTAATTTCTGCTGAAGGTTATCTTCCTTACATGAGACCACCATTATCTAAAGAATTATGGTATGGTGATGATGTTGAAATGGCAAAATCATTAAACTTTCATCAATGGAATGGTACAGCTAGAAGTCTATTTTATGAACCTGAACCGTTTTATACACCAGTCGAAGAACTAAATACTACTAAAAATGGCGGTATATCACTAGCTCGAGGTTGGAAAGTTAAATCAATAAACGTATCTGAAAAAAAAGTAAAACTTAATGATGGTAAAGAAATCAGTTATAACAAATGTTTGATAGCAACCGGTTCAAATCCAAAAACTTTAAAATTATATGATGATGCACGTGAAGAAATTAAGGATAAATTTTCAGTATTTCGATCAATTAAAGACTTTGAAGATTTATGGGAAGAAATGAACAATGTCAAATCCATTGCCATTATTGGTGGTGGATTTTTAGGTAGTGAACTTGCTGCCTCATTAGCCAATAAAGGGAAAAAAAATGGTGTTAAAATATATCAAATATTTAAAGAAAAGGGGAATATGGGAAAAGTATTACCAAATTACCTTAGTCAGTGGACCACTGAAAAAGTTAAAAATGAAGGTGTTGAAGTTATAACAGAAACAGAAGTACAAAATTGTACTTTAGAAAATAATGGCAAACAAGTCAATCTAATATTAAATACTGGGAAAAATGTAAATATTTTAATTAATTGTATAATTATTAATATTTATAATTTGTTGTTTATTATTGTTATTATTTTACAATTATTAAACTTTAAATAAATAAATCATTTTCTTTTTAATAATTACTTTTCAGATTGTTGTTGATCATGTTATTATGGCAGTTGGTGCTGTACCTAATACGGAACTGGCTACTGATGCTGGATTAGAAATAGATTCTAAACTTGATGGTTATTTAGTAAATTCTGAATTGCAAGCTAGAACTGATTTATATATTGTTAGTTTCTAAATATACATTGTTTCAATTTTACATGATATAAATATTAAAACAAATATTTACTATTAAAATTTTATTTTTAGGCTGGTGATTGTGCCTGTTTTTATGATAGTCAATTTGGTAGGAGACGTATTGAACATCATGATCATGCCGTTTTCTCTGGTAGATTAGCTGGTGAAAATATGGCTGGTGCTGGTAAGTGGACTAACTGTGATTTGGTATCGCTCTGAATTAAGTATATAAATTGAATATTTGTTGAAGTTCAAGAATTTTTAAATTTACTTTCTTTATAGATATATTTTTTTTTATTTATTTTATAATGTATACAAATGTGAAGAAATATACAAAAAATTGTATTATCTTATGGCTTCTAATATTTGTGGTTTTCAACAGTATAATTTCTATTAAGATCAAAACAATTATTAATATATTTTTTTTTTTTCAGCTAAACCATACCATCATCAGCCCATGTTTTGGTCTGATATTGGGCCTTTAGTAGGTTATGAAGCGGTTGGAATTATTGATTCTTCTCTAAATACAGTTGGTGTATTTGCTAAAGGAAATCCTAAAGATACAACTCCATTAGCTAATGAAACACATCAGAACATACCTACCAGTAATGAAGATTTAGAAGTTCAATTGAAATCCAATGGTGAAGCTCTAACTGAAAATGGTTATAATAAAGGTGTCGTTTTTTACTTGAAAAATGATGTAGTTGTCGGTATTGTGTTATGGAATTTGTTCAATAGGATGTCTATAGCACGCCAAGTGCTTAAATCAGATAGATGTTACAGAGATCTCAATGAAGTTGCTAAACTCTTCAATATTCATAGTGATTCATCATGATGACCATACTAAATTAAAATGTATTTTATCATTGTTTTACTGTTACACTAGTATTTTATATGAGAAAAAAATGAAAGCTTTACGCATATGTAAAAATTAATATATTTTTGTATAGACTGATTCTCTTTTAACATTTTTTTTTTATTTATTTCATATTTTATTGACATTCCTTCTTCTAAAGTTGTTACTTCACTAGTTAGTTAAATGTGTTCACTAATGAAATGTTAAAACTAATCGTATAAATGTTAATTAATGCGATTTAGTGTTATTAGTTTTTATGAATAGTATTAATATTATCAATTTATATGTTGTTTTTTTAGATATTCACCAAGTAGTTAATGAATTCAGTACTTTATCAAATAATCCATAAATCATTGGTATGATGATATTAAAAATTGTCTTTATACATTGTAAATAAATTCAAATTTTCTCAAACACATTCATTTTCTAGAAAAATATTTATGTAAATACATAAAAATCATTAAATTTACCATGTAAAATAAAATGAGATTTTGTTTAATTTATTCATTATACATTCTTTCAGTTAATAACGAAATATATGCATAAGTATAAATAATAACTCAATTAAATTTTCAATTATTTTCTTTCGTATCACTTCTTTTAATATGATATAATACATTTGTAGAAACATTTCAGTACAATACATTACATGTCTACACATCCATACGTTTAATTGGATTTTACATTTTTTAGAAAATATTTTTCAATGATTTACATTTAATTTTAAATAGATAGACTAAAAACAAATACCTAGATACTAGAATACTATGTTAAAAAATAATTTGTTATGAAAACATATATTACAGGGAGCAGTGGCGCCGACCTTGAGGTACCGATTGGGTGACCCGATTAAATTTTTTGGTGGTGGAGGGTGGTGCTAGTAGTGGGAAATATAATATGAGTAATATTTTTAGAAAATTTAACTGTAAAAAAATTTGTTAGTACTATAAGTAATTTGATATATTGCACCCAAAGAAGACCAATATAGTAATGTTTGCTAGAGTATTTTTAAAATACTTCAGCACCACTGACTAGGAATTACCTTTTTTTAAGTAATAACCTTTATATACCTAACATTCCTATTGCCTCAGACACTAAAATACATTGATCTAAATTTAGATTGTAGCCTTAATATATCTGGGTATATAGAACATAGGTAACTTCACATGTGGGTGGGCCGCTGTTATAGTTGGGAAGGTAGTAAAAAGGAAATTAAATGTATATCTGTGAACAACAATAAATTGTTGCTAACAAAAGTTCAGTGTTGTTTTGTCAACAATATAAGTCATATTACAGTAAAATAATTACACATATATTTAATATTTGCTTAATATTATACCGGTTTCCCCATATTTTTTTTTCTGTTCATTGGGAAAATCAAAAAATGATCTCCCCAGTCTGTTTTTCTTTCAGAAAACTTATAAATCAGAGCAAGATTTTGTAGAAAAGTTGTCCACAGAAAAAAAACATCTTTGTAAAACCATAAACTTCTTCGCGCCACTCAGAATCTAAAACCAAGAAAATACAAATTTGAAATTATACTTTCTAATTATAGATCATTTAAACTTTAATTGCCTGTAAAAAAGAATTATTACGTGTCTACATAAAACTAAACATATTTACCATAAAATACATTGTATAATAAACCTCATGTTGAAATATCAAGGATTTTTGCTCATCCAAAACAATTTTATCTCTATAAAAGATAGAACTAAAAGAAATGTAGGTATTCTTGAAATTAGATTTCTAGAAAAAGTTAGTTTCAAAAACACAAAAATAAATAAATTGAATTTATACCCAAAATTAGATTGTTATTGTTTTTACTTTTTAAGTGTTTACTATTTATTATTTGGTATTTAGCATTATAACATCAGCAGCGTTTAGACGGAAATAATTTAGTAGTTTTGGAACGTGCTGATCCATCCCGTGTAATATTGGAAAAAATAGAACGAGACGTTCCATCATCTGGTATTGGAAAAAGATATAATTGAATTACGTTCCGTCACGTCACGTTAAAACGCGACTTCCGTCAAACAGAAAGCTTTGATTAATATTTATTCTTATGAGCACGGGCACACCGGTTACGACACATTACCTCACGTAACATGTTGAAGACGTTACTACAGATAGGTTGCTGATTAGAGCAAAATTGACGGACGACGGAAACCCTACTAGTCACCAGCCGTTAAGCATTGTAACGTGAATTTGCTTTGTTCCGCTCTGTATGCCAAAAAATATTTTTAATACAAGTTCTAGAACTGAATTAGAAGATGTGTTTGGAATAAACATCTATAATACTTACTATAACCTCTAAAATCTCTGATTGTAATTTTTTAAGTGAATAAAATCTTTCGTTATATTACCAAAAAATGACACAAATTATATTTTTTTCTTTTATAAAAAACGAAAGTACATCTGTTTGTCCTTTATGCATTACTACACCATTTATCCGATCGACATGCAGT
Organism: Cinara cedri; assembly: GCA_902439185.1. NCBI lineage: Eukaryota > Metazoa > Arthropoda > Insecta > Hemiptera > Aphididae > Cinara > Cinara cedri. The sequence continues at coordinate 4,178,449 of CABPRJ010001426.1, forward strand.
TTTTTTAAATGAGTATATAGCGGAAAAGGCTTCTCCTTTTTTTATATTAATATTATGAATCTATAATCATCTTTCTTTCCCTTTTTCTTCTTCCTCTGCAATACTACACATTACTAAGAGTCCTTCGTCGGAAGAAAAGTCCATAGTGAAATTCCAATATAATAAAATAACTTTTAATTTAGTAAAATTAACTTTTAAAGACGACGAAACATACACACTAACGACTCTTTAGTAGGGCAACACGAGCAAGATGTATCTAGTGAGCGCCTTCTCTCCGTTCCATCACGTAATGTTTCCAACCGTCCGTGAGACATACAGAGACGTGACGTGACGGAACGTATCCAGTGTACGCCGCTGCTTAAGACCGAATGTGCATCAATGAGGCGTTTGAATTGAAAGTGGTAGTCAGATGGAATCAAAGGTATTCTTGGTAAAAACACTATTTCTCCCGTACCATAGTCTGTAAAGATAGTTGGTTTAATAACATTTTAGATTCTGAGTGTGGCGTAGAATTTATTGGTTTTACAAAGATGTTTATTTTTTATTTTTTTTTTATGCGAACACTTTTTCTATCAGAAAACATACTTCGATTATCAAGTATAGCACCTTTTCTGAAAGGAAATTTTCTCTGGTGATACTTTAAAAAGCTAATTTTTTAAAATTTTCATTAATATTCGAAATAATGAGGGAAAACTCGGTCTTTAAGTTAAAAAAGATTGAAAGATTAAAAATAAGGTTGTTAAATAGGTTGTTAATAAGGTTTTTAAATATAAAACACTATTCTAGGTTCCCGTGCTTTTGTAAGAATCTCTGCGTAGTCTTTTACATTCGCTTGTGATCATCTGTCCAAAAGTAACGGGAATAATACATACACTGTGGGTGATTAGAAGTGGCCGGCCTCCTTATAACTAGAGATCTATGTGTATGTGCGTGTGTAAATGTGTAATCTTAATCTGGTTAACACTAGCAACTTAATCTAATACTTAATGGCTATAAATTATTATAATTATTTTACAACATTGATTTTACATTTTATTTTAACTATATATGATAGCATATCCTTACGATGAGTAGATATCGTATTAAAATATATGTTATTTAATAAAAAAAATATGGAATTGAATATATATGTTTAATTTTCGTTCTTGTTATTAATTGTTTGATTTATTTCTTACATTACATAATATTTTATTTTACATAATGTATAATAGCTTAAATAGCATATCATTACACATTAGCAACAGTTTTTATTTATTTTTATTATTTTAATCTTTTTTAAACAATCATTGTTGTCATGGAAACGTACATTGTTTCATTTTACCATAATATGATGTAATACCATATATTGTATTATTGACAATCAAAATTATTAACTGAACTCGACTCAGAATCGTTTTTTCGTTAGAAATGGTTTATCGTTGCTTACGGGTATACATTAAATTTCCGTTTGTATCCTACCTTCCCAACTTCCCATCTACAACAGTAGCTGCACCCGTGTGAAAGTATGTCCGACTTTTTATGTACGATTTTAACCTGAAGCCGTGTGCCGTTACGACATTTTGGAGGTATGAGATTCCTCAAAATCATTATTGGAGTTTCAATTTTCAAACATAAATTGTGAAGTGGAATATTTGGTGGATTTAAAGTGTGAAGGAACTCTATAGGAAAGTGAACTACATCTTCTAACTCCACAATAGAATCCACATATTCATTATATTAGTATAAAGTTAGTCCAATAAGGAATCGTTGATGGCTGCTGCAGTTTCATTCTTTATCGTAATTATAGCTCTTTCGTTAAGCCAAGTTAAGTTTTCTAAATAGAAATTATTTAAATTTGGATAAATTTAATCATTCAAACTTTTCAGATCCCTATAACGACTTCACAAAGATTGTTTGGAACGTTCACTTTCCTATCATCGTCTTCATATAAGTCCCGATTTCCTATTTTAAGGAGTAAGTTGGAAAAATTCTCTGCATTTAAGGTACACCTTCGTGTTGACTCGTAAGGATTGAACTTGGATCTTAGTTCATAGATAGGATTACATATTATTAAGTAAAGTATAGTATCACGCATATCAGAACTGCTGGCAGTACAGTGCTTGCACGGTTAGCGCAAGAATCGATATGAATTAAATAAAAATATAATTTTATTATTAATTGTATAAATCTTTATGAAAACTCAGACTCAGAATTGGACATTGACAATATTTTTATTAAATTATTGTTTGGTATAGAAATAATTTGTTTAAACAGCAACAAAATTTCGAAAGTAAGATAGGCAATAAATAGACATGTTGAACAATTTCAGGAGCTGGATAGGTAACATTGTATACAAAATTGTAAATCCCTATTTTTTATCAAATATTGTTAGCGAATAGGTTACCTATCTATGGTTTTTGGTTATTATCTGTGTATTTAAGATTCATTGAATATATTATTAACATATAAAGTTAAATACCTAAAACAATAGTTGTACTATCTATTACTAAATCTTGTGCAAAGTATTACCTATTGATTCCATATTTTATGTGTTGTTAATCTAACAATCTCTTTTCATACGTATATTGATTGTTTACTATCATAATGTCTATGGAAGTAAATTCATCTGATGAAGAATCTATTCCTGAACATGATTTATTACTATCTGTGTTTAATGGTTATTGCAAAATAAATTTAGAAGTCTCACAAACCAGTTTATTTTACACCAAAGATAGTTTATTACCTATAAATGCACAAGCAACGGACATTTGTGAGTTTGAGAATAATACAGTTGACAATATAGCTGATATTTTCAATAATATTACAATCAGTGAAAATGCAGAAGAATCAGATGATGACCAGTTACTTAATCCATCTAAAATTATATCTGCTGATGAGTTTCACTGTAATTCTTTAGAAGAAAACGATGATAATAAATGTAGTTTGTCGCCTAAAAGCAAACAAAACAAAAACGAAAGCAACAAATACACTACAGTTGATAATCAATCCTTAACACATACAGATCTGAATGTTTCTGCTTCTATAAATTTTAATGACCAGTACGAAAACGATAAGTTAGAAGATGACTTGCTACATGGCCTGCAAGATCAAGTAATTCTTTAATACTTTATATAATATACCAATTTTAGTTAATTAAATAAAATAAATTTAATGAATTCTTCACACTCTTCAATTTCAGTCTTATAAAAGTGTTTTTTCATAAATAATATCTATTAAATATAATTGACTTTATATCTGTTATCTACTACGTATTATTATTTTTTTTAATATTCACTTCTAATATCTGATATACTTAAGATTGTATACTATCTTTTTTCAACAAATACACTTTCTTTATATCACTGTTGTAGTAAACCCATTTAATATATTATTACAAGCACGTCAGGAACGATATCTACCTCAATAATATACTATCCGATAGTCGCAGGGGACCTCAACACGCACTAACCATCTTCTTTTTCTTTATTGTTTTCCTTATTTACTACTAACCTTCAGGAAGCACATAGCGACGGTTTGGGTTCCGTATATATATGGCTCCTGATGTACACCTAAAGGGAAAGCAGTTACAGAAATTGGATCATCACCACTACCTCACGTTAAGTTGGTCCATGTTCATGCACTTACGGACGAACCTCTGGTCCATTTTTTTTTTTTAATTATATGAGTTGTACCAAATAAAGTTTTAATTGTATTAACTTCTAACCGTGTTTATTATCTACATCCATCTCCTTTCACCAACAAATGTCGGCAAAGGTCCGTCATTAAATAAATTGTATGAGCACAGTCGCATCAAGCCCTGGGCTCACTACACTGTCCCTTAATTGTACTGTTATTTTGCAAATATAATTTACCATACACAGAAAAATCAAATATTAATATTTCCTAATCATACAATTTTTTATTTAATTTTTTTTATAATGTATTTTACTATAAATGCCTAATTATTATTTTTTGAATTTGTTTTATAGGAGCATAAAAGAAAACCAATTACACAAAATTTGGATACTGTAGTGTCTCTTACTTCCCAAATAAATGAAAATGAATTGAATTCACAGTGTCCTATATGTTTTGGGACATTTCCTACATTAGATATTGAGGTATTTATTTAAATTAATACATACAGTAGAAGTTTGGCTTTTGGGTTCAAAAAAAAAGTCAAAGTATCGAAAAACCAGTATCATATTTTCTCTTACCCTTCCTTACTCGATTCATGTTATGCAATCAGAGTACTCATTTTCCATTTTCCATTATATGCGAGATTTCCTTTCATGGAAATTTTTACACACGTCTAATGGCTGCTGCAATATGCTTTCATTATCAATACAGCGGTGTCAAAATATCGAAAACATTAGATAGGTTATTAATTTGTATAGCCACCTTAAATGTCAGTAAATAATTAAAATTTCGATTTTTGAATTTTTTTACCGCTTTTCGTGATACTGTGTGATTCTACAGCTGTACAATCGCTGTTTTTATTTACAATTTTATGTAATAGTTTGTAGCGAAGGGACCAATTATACATAGCTTATTACATAAAATATTATGCATCTTTATTTTAATTTAATATTCTACATTATTTTATACAATGTGAAAGGAAATCTTATATATTATCACGGAAAATTGAAAAATGGGTATTCTGACTGCATAACATAAATCAGTTAAGGAAAGAAAAGAGACAATTTGGTGGTAGTTTTTCGATATTTCGACATTTTTTTTTTTTGAACCCAAGAACCAGACTTCAACAGAATATTCTTTAATCAAGGTGAAATGTTTCATTAAACTAATTGTTTCTAATAGATGGTTGGTTATTTATGGTGATAGCCGATAGGTATATTACTAAGTACTCAGGTATGGAGTACTTCTTTGAGCCATTATTTTATATCTTATTTGTTTGTGAGAACTTTTAATTTAAATTGCATATAGTCAACATGATTATTGACAAAAATAAAAATAAGGGATTTACAATTATACAATTAATAATAATATATACAAATACAATTATGTTTATGTATAATTTGTTTAATAATGTAAATGTGTTAAGCTAAAAAAATACATTAAATGTATTAGAACTAGCTTGGGTGGTCCAAAGAGAAAAGAAAACTTTTAATCAATATTTAATATAAAATTGTTTAATAATTATTATTACAGATGCATGCTTCAAGGTGTAATCCATTATAAAACAAACAAATTAGAACTACAAGATTTATGGGTCAACATGTTTTTTTACTGAAATAGTTTTATAATTTTTTTAAGTGAGATAATACGTAACTAAACATACATTATTACTTATTTGCAATAAATTGAAATATTAAAAAATTGCCAATTCTGTGTTTAAATTTAAAAGATAAGAAAATAAAAACCATATACAAAATTATATTAGTTATCAAATTGTACACTAAATTATTAATTGTTAGATATATTATATAAATCTTAAATCTTCATTGTCAGTTAATAAATCTTATATAAATAACATTTGGTCTTTTAATACTTCTATTACATTATTTTTTTCTTCTAAAATCAACTAATAATATAATAATAAGTTATGATTATACTTAGGAAATTTATTATATTTTCAACTTTTTGTTTTGTTTTAATTCAGTTAAGAATATGTGTAGAGACTTGAAGAGGTTGCTTTTTCTAGATATGGTAAAATTTTCAAAAAGTTGTAACCATTTTCAAACTATGTTACACATTTTAATATTATGAAGTTTTTTTGTGTATTTTTTTTTTGTAGGTACTTTTCTTATACAATTGTTAAAACAAATAGAAATACTAGGAAATTTAACAGGAGGTTCATTATAAGTCATACTTTTTGATAAAAATAAAAAAAATTGTAATGTAGAATTTTTTCATTTATAAGAATTTTAATATCAAAGTTTAAAGCAACACTATTAACCGAACTCCACTCTGGGCTTTGAGGACTCAGCCTCCTAAACATTTCAATAGCCTCCACAAAATCCTTCCAAGTTTTTTCTAATTTTTTAATAATTTATGATGTAGGGTAAACAATTTGTTTGAATAAATAATAAATTTACCATTGGAGAAAATTAAATGACAAAAATTGAAAAAAATTGTGACGGTTTTACAGCAATCAAACAATATACAAGTGTACAGTAAACACTATCTTACTATGTATTAGTTTTCGTATTTTTATGATAGCATAATTCATGATTGCACAAATTTTATTTATCATGATATTATTTATGAATTATAATAATATTGTAATATTGTACATTTTAATTTGTAGCTATCATAATATATAAGTACAATAAATAAGTTGCATGTCCCAATAATGGGTTGCATTGCAGTCTCACTGGGTGTGTAGTGGGCTATGCATTTTTTTGAAATGAAAGAGTGATAAATAAAAATAGAATATCCGTAAAATCCAAATTAAACTGCAAGTCAGTAGAGTCATTTCAGTTTTTAAGAGTGATGGTCAAATTTTGACTTACCCAAGGTAGGTAGTAAAAAGGTGGACAAATGATAAATAATCATTATTTTAAAATAAAACTATATAAAAATATGTTTATTTTCATAATATAATTGGCATATTAAATATTTATTAACAATACCTACCTATGTCTACCCATAATAATTATTCGATCAAAATATCAAATAAATTACTATAAATTATAATATTAGTGTACAGTGAACACCTATAAATGAATGTACCTATTACCTTCTTATTATTTAATTAATTTAATGTAATAACAATAAAATAATATACCTAGGTAATAAGTAATGACCTATTAATTGATTTCATACTTTCATCGTCATTTATTTAAATTCATTAGGTATACATCTCTATAATTCAGTAATCACGTGCTATATGCTCGACAAAGTTTGTTTTTAAGAAATAAAATAATAATTCAATACAGTAGGCAGCTCTATAGTCAGCTCAGAAACGTGAAAAAGCCGTTCGAACATGAACGATTTTGGCTCAAATACCTACTAATAAAAACCTTTAAGCACGATAATCGTTGGCTCGCGGTTTTTGCGAGCGAAAAAATTCAAACCGAGTCGCTCAGGGCTTAGCTCACCGTTTACACACGCGAGTTAACATTTAAGTGGTTTGCCTCCGCACAGTTTGACAAAAAAATAAGGTACTATCGTTATAGGTATTAAGTAGATATCTACTCTTAAGAAATTTAAATGTAATGTCCAGTTTATTGAATGGTACGAGTTTTATTGCACGAAAATTCAAAAATGTCGATTTCCGATACGAATAGCATTTGCTACAGGTCCATCTCCTTGGCACCCATAAATAGTTGGTTAAATCTCACCTTCCCTACTACCCATTTATAACAGTGACCGCGCTCGTCCCTAGTTCTTTTTTAAATGTTAGCCGTAACTGTGGTTAAGGCCAAAAATGAGTCTCACCTCTGAACAAAATTTTGATCGAAAACAGTGGATTTTGTTCAAACTTTTCAAAAACCCATACACTGAAAAGGTGACGATTCGGAAGGTCGGTCGGCGTCAATAATGTCAAACAACACTAAACAAAAATACCACGACAGTTATACGACTTACGTGTTATCTGTCATAAAATACTATTTAAAAATAGTACCTTTAAATGACCATTATGACTTATTATGAATTTCGTGTTAAATTTTAAAGTATTTCTGTTCAATCTAACAGTTTTGATTACAAATTTAAAATGTAAAAAAGTTAAAAACTTTTATGATTTTATGTTAAAATATTATTTATTATTATGCTTCATTATGGCTATTTAGATTTAATACGTTAGAATAACAATATGTTAATTGAATCCTAATGAAAAATTTGTATGTATTATACACGAGATTATAATATTATAATATAATATTTTAAAGTAAATAAATTATGTGCTTACTTATTCAAAATTTTAGTTATGGATAATTTAGGAATCATTGGGTGTCTCGTGTTTATATTATTGTTATTATGTGTATTGCGCATGTGCAAAACAATATTTTGTTATTATTTTGATACTGCGCCGTTGTCAGTTCTCTTGTTTTGTTGTCACTCTTTATTCCTTAGTCTTTGTTCTCATTCCGTATGGTTTAGTTTATTCGCAGTTTTCTCCTGATCATTTTAATTTCAAATAGTATAAAACTCATTTAAACACGTTTAAAAGTATAATTGTATATTTAAAAAAATTGTAATGCCATTTATATCGAAAGATTGGCGTTCTCCAGGGGAAGTATGGGTTAAAACAGAAGAAGGATGGGAAAAAAAGAAAATTCTGGAATGTTGCAATTTCTTACTTGGACAACAAAATAATTTATTAACCAGGTAAAATAATGTATAGACAATATACATTTATTGAATTATTAACATTTAAATTTAAGTCCAGGCATCCTTTTTTTCTTGTTATAATTATTAGAGCCTTGCACTAGAATTCCACTACCCATTTTACATGTATATATTTTTTTAAATAACAATTTATATTTTGAAATAAAATGTTGGTATTAAAAATATTTAATAATGATGAATCATTAAGTTTCTAAAATTTTCTGAAGTTTACAAAAATGATTAAAAAAATAATTTTTCATAGTAAAACCTTAGAAGAAATTGGTGTTTTGATTGATACTATTATTTAACTGTGGCAACAAAAATGATTTAAATTATCCATGACTTCAACAAATTGTAGAACATAATGATTTACAAGATAATTTATTATTAATATAGGTATTTGTAACAACAAAATTTTGTTTCAAAATATATTTATAAAATGACTTAGTTTTTGTAAAAACAAGTTTTAGTTTTCGTTTTTACACTTTTCCACTTATCAACTAACCGATACATATTTAGTAGGATTGGGTATGGTTGTTTTTACTCATGTAAATGACTGTGGGAAAAACTTACGCCTAGTAAAATGCTCCATTTTCAATTTTATTATTTTTTTTTTTCTATCAAATGAGCAAAATTTTTTATTGGACATATTGAAAACTAATTTTTTATTTATCAGAAAAAAGGTTAAATATAACAAAAATTTAAAATTTCCAAATGCATAACAAAGTTTCAAAAAATTTGAATTTCGAAAATTTGAGTTCAATACAATTTATACAGTTTTCTTTATTCAAATTTTCAAATAAAAAAATCCATATTTAACTACGGAATTTGAGTTTGTTTTGTAAGTCATGTTTTCGTATAAAATATATGATACCTTCTGACAGCCCTAAGTTTCATAACACTAAATTAACTCTTTTTATCTGTACAATTACCAATAAATAGACATTTTAAATAGGAACTTTAAATGAAACAATTTTTAATTTTTATATTTCTTGTAAACTATTTTCAGATATTCTGTTACTAAACACTGTAATAAAGAAGAGTCTGAAACAAGTGATAACTGGTAAGAAATTTATTAACAAATAGTAGTATTTATAATTTTATTTTCAGTGTAGAGATGTATCTAAATACTATAAATTGTGAATAAAATTACGTATTCATACATTTATAATTTATAAAGAATCGTTATTTAGGATTTTATCCCAAGCATATATATAGGCATTTTCTTAATTATAATTTTAGATATAGGTTATCTACGGGAATTTAAATTCTAAAGTATTGTCATTTGTTAGATACTTTTTAGAGATAATTTATTATTTTCTTAATTACTTCTTGCTAGATACTTAAGTATTCAAATATTAGGTTTGTATTTTAAGATTTAAAATTATCTACCTCCATATTTAACTATATTAATTATTTATAATGTGGATAGATAATTGTTGTTTTAATTTCAAAATCATAATTATTATTAAAGCAAATTAATTACTAATAATAGAATATTTACTAAATATTGATTTTTGGATGTATCAATTTCAGACAATTTTTAAGTGAAAATTTCTTTTAAAACCTCATTAAATCATATTTAATAAAGTCAATCATAATTATATTTATAATTTTATAATCATTTAAATTTCATAAAACTCATATTTTTTTGATAATATACTTGAATCTATGATGAGTAGCAAGATCTTTATACAGTCCAGCATTAAGAAAAAAAAATGTTTCAATACGCCATTGATATCTTATATAAGTGAATTGTTTATTTAATGGTATCATGATATTTACTAGTTTTCACCAAGGTGAGTTATGTAAGATGAGTGCCTTACTCTCAGCACCTATTTACTTTTAGATTCTGAGTGTTATAAAAAGCTACTAGTTAAACAACAATGTTTTTTCTCGGGAAAACATTTTGATGTTGTGTTTCAATGACCTACCTCAATATCACTTATAATTTTATTATTATTGGATTACATATTACTATACAATAGTTATGTACAATGATTCTGTAGGTTACATATTCAACCACAACCCACTAAAAGTAGTAAAAATGGTTTGATATTTTCATGTCATACTTCAAACGATAAAAATTGTTCAGCTTATGTAGTGTTAATTTTAATATTTTTTACATTTCCCATTACTTTTTTAAAAAAAAAACACCATAAGTAGCTGAATGCTCAGTTTTTAATGCAGTAGGTACCTTAGATGCTGAATTTTTAACAAGTGATACTTTTGTATACTTCACCCACTTAATATTTTTTTTTGTTTTTTTGATTTATATTGATTTCTGGGTTACATTGGTAACAAGAGGAAACTTCTTAAATTAAACCAGTTTAATGAGTTCCACTCAAAATCGTTTTTGTTTGCAATGATTTCTACTAAATTACTCTTTTTAGGTACTTTCCCTACTTCTTTCCTAGGACTTAACTTGCTATGATAAAAAAAAAAACTTAAGTAATAGTAAATAATAATAATTGCTGTTTGTTTATGTCATCATTTAAAGCCAGAAATAAAAAAAAAATTGCAATTGTATTGTGAAGCCAAAATTCATACTCTAGTCCCATTTTAGAAGTTAAATTTTGGATAATCTCTGTTAGATTATACATTGTAAATTGAATATACTAACCAAATTTCATAGTTGCTTATTAATTATTATTATATCTTTATAGTGATTTCAACTTGGCAATGATAAATCAGACTGTCAGAACTATAGGATGAGTTATTTTAAAATGTGTAATACATTGCATTAAATTATAATTAGATTAATAAGAAACTTATTTTGTTTTACATAATAAATTACTATTGAGTAACATTTTTTTAATTAGGTTGGCACATTTTGAAATACGTTAATACAAATTATATAATATGAAAAGGTACTATAACAATTGAATTTCTCACATTTAAAAGAGAAAAAGTGGATTTATATGAAATTATATAAAACCATATGTTCTTACATAAATAATGTGTTGAATAGTCCTATATAATCAGTCAACCTATTTATTTATTTTAATAAAAGTAAAAGAATCATTAGCAAAAACTAGAATATTTAGAATGTATTACAAAATCAGATGCACATAATATAAGTATATGTAGGTAATTACCAGGTATATTACCTACCTACTACTTATATTTATTATACTAGGATATTGTAAATTGTAATTGCACGTTTTCTTGTAAAATAATGTTACTAAGTAACAGTACTTACGTACATAGTAGTACATTTTGTTTACAGAAATGTATTTTAAATTTTGAACAAAAAATAGAGTATTAACTTTTTTTATGTGTGTAAAGTATAGTATGTTGTTTTTGCAAATATGTCACTAAAAATTAACTAATAATTTGAATCCAAAAATAACTTCCTGTATAGTTTATAACAGGTTACATTTTTCAATTTAAAATATAATTGGCTTTAAGCCACTAGTTGAACTATGGCATTTTTTAGTCTTAATAAAAATATTTGGAAGATTTCCAAAACCTATCCAGCTTGTATACAAAGCTAATATTTATTGTTGTAGACAATTTAACAAAACAATAAGAAGCTTTTGATTTATTTAGGTATTTAATGTTTATTCTGAATTTAAATTTAGAACAAAAGATACGTTAAATAATTAATAACTAAATGAAACTATAAGTTATTATTAGATATTTTAAAGTTTATTTACTTATTATGTTATAAAAGTTACTACCACAATAATAATAATATCAATTTTAATGATAACATTAAGCTTTGAAAAGGATAAATTGACATAAAATGTATAAAAGGATCCATTAAAAGACTATTCATATTAATTTGTGTTGAGTATGTAATTTTACTTTTACAGTAAATTTCAAAGTTAGATAGTTGGACTAAAGTAAGGTTTCTTGATGGGATTAAAAGAAAGTACCGAAATACCATTCCAATACAAGAAAACGGGGAGAGGGCGATTTTTACTATTGATATGAGATACTTATAATGAAAATCAAGCTTAGAGTATATTGGAATTAAAAGTATATTTGGGAGGGAACGGAAGGGAGGTATTATAGATGATCATCCTTCCTGGATCCACCAGTAACTATGGAAAATTCATTAACCCGCATTTTAATATGACATCTATTTTGACACTAGATTTGAATAAGTCCATTTTTAAAATACCTAATTATGAATCATCATAGATCAATAATTGATTGAGTTCAAATCATTTTAAATTAATGTAAATACCGTTTTGAATTTATCAAAATATTTAAAACACTTGTATACCTAATACATATTATATTATTAGGTAGGCAGGTATATAAATAAGTGAAGTAAATAATTAATACCATGCATACTACATACCATAAATTTTCTTTGCAATTTAATCTTTTTGTCAAAAACAGAGATTTTACACTTAAAAATTCAAGTATCTATTCTAAATAAGATAACTTCAAACCGTTACTAATTTTAAAGTTTCTTAAAGTATTTTTTGTTTTGTTATCTTCTGTATAGTAATACCAATTGTCAAACTAATTTTTGGTTATTTAATTCAAGGTCATTGATTATAGGCTAATATTTAATTATGAAAATGTAATTTCAAATCTGAAAGTATATATCTCTTGTTGTGGAATAAGGAGTTTTATTTAATCGGAACTATACCGTGATTAGAATATCATATATAAAAATGCACATATATTTGTCATTACACAATTATGTTTAATGATGTAGGTGTGTGTGTATTATGTTTACATTATTTTTTTTATAGGAACGATATTAAAAGTACCGAGGAAAAAGAAAACAAAGGCTCTATTAATCATTACAAACGTCCCAGAACAAAATATACTAGTGAAAGTCAATGTAAGTGTTTGTAATTTTTTAATATATATACTTTTGATATTTAATGTTGTTAACATTTGAATTGAAACATATTTTTCAATATCCAAATATTTTCAAGTGTAATGTTGAAAAATAAAAATTGATGCGTGCTATTTGACCTTCTTAACCATTTGTGGTTGTAAACCACAAAGCAAAGTGACTCATTAGGTTAATGGCCTAATCGCTGTATTCTTAGAATATTTTTTGTTTTGCCTTTCATAAAAAAATTAATTTAAATAGGTAGTATCTATTAATTAAATATACTATAGTACAGTGCAAAGTCTAATAAAATGTTAGAGATAGTTGTTATTTTATTAAAATAATAACCAGAGATCAGGTTTTTTAGCACTGAAGAAAACAGAAATATGCTCTATATGTCTAAAAAAAAATGAAAAATAGGAAAAAAAAATTTATTTATTTTTTTAAAAACATAAATACAACCAATAAAAAGTCATACATGTATACAGTTTGATGGGTCATACACCGAATTACTTAAAACTAAATTATAACATGAAGCGAAAATGTTGGTATTTTTCTTATATATTCACATAAATGACAAATTTTTTTCTACTATTTATGAATGTTAAAAAATAGCACAACAAATTTTTGATACTTCAAATTTGCAAAAAATAGCAATATAAAATTACATATTTGAAGTCTTAGTGCTTAAAACAACTTTAAAGTTTTCTCTCCTGTTTTCATCTGTATCCTATAATAATTAGTAAATGCTATAAAACCCGAGCCCTGATAATAACTGTTTCCTAATCATAATAAGCATGCAAAAGATAGATTATTATAGAAATTGTATAATTATTTTACAGAGATAATAAATTTAATAAATATGGGTGTATGGCTTGTTTTTGAAATGCATAATTGTGAAATTGAAATCATTGATTCTCTCTGAAGATTAATTATTGTAATTTATTATACGTAATTGATCAAGAATTTGAAAAATTAACTAATAGGTATTAATTATTAAACAAGACTTAATTATTTTTAATTAAAATAAAATAAAATAAAAATAAAAATACGAACCTTTTGTAAAAATAAAAATAAAACAATTGTTCAAAATACATTACAACTTAAAACATACATTTAATTTAGAATAGATAGGTTTATTCGGTATTAGTATTGATTTTAGAATATACTGAAAGTAGTATATACTAAATTAATAGTATAAGTTATTTAATTTCTTATATTATGATCCATGCCATGAGATTAATTTTCATTTTGGAATTTCTTATTAATGTAAAATAATTTTATTTTAGATGACGGTGTTATCCAACCTCATTGTCATATTACAATCAAATGTACAAAGGAGGTAAAAATGAATTATATATAATAGTAACTAATTATAAATATTAACATACATATAGTTTGTATTTTGTAAATAATATTTGATAAATATTTAATTAGAAAAAAATAATAAACATATAATTTATTTAATAAATAAATAAATAAATAATATTAATAACTACAGTTATTTTTTAAAAGTCTTAAAATATATCTTTAATTTTATTTTAGTACCTATTAGTAATCTTAAAACAATACATTTTTAAAATGGTTGGACATTTTAGATTGCAGGGTTTAATGGTTTAAGTGAGGCCCTCAAACGATTGGATTTCCGTTCTGCTGTACATGATGCTCGTCGTTTTCATTATATATGTAAACTTCTTGATCTTCTTATATCTCATAAGCTAAATACATTATCTGGTTGTGCCCAAAGAGTTCTATTTAATATAATTGAAGAAGTTGCTCGCCAAGGTTAGTATAGATTAATAATTATTATTTTCATATTAATCAATTGTATAAATTATTCAAACATTTTTAGTTTCTCAAAGTCAACAAAACAAACATATGTTAGACCATCTTTTAGGACAACTTCGTGAGGTGGTTGAATGTGCTTGCTGGGGTAGACCATTAGGATCAACTATTTTATGGGAACAACATTTGAACACTATAAATCGTATTCATGAAATAGCTGATCGCATAGAAATCCATCAAGTATTTAATATTAATTTGAATGATGAACAAATTAATAATAATAAAATTATATATTTTGTATTTTAAGCCTGGTGATAATGAAGAACCTCAATTTGAACAACTACCAGAAGAATGTGTACGTGAAGTATTATTACGATTAGCTGATCATCGAGATCTGGAGCGCTCTGCACATGCGTGGGGCGTAATGGCACGTTTAGTTGATGAATTACGTATTTGGCGCGAATTATGTCAATTTCATTTTAGTCCACGTCAAATACAGTCTATGGTTGAAAGCTCACCCAGTACTAGTGAAGACTGGCAGTTAATTTACCATAAGTTAAGAAAGTAAGTAATAAATAGATAATAATATTTTAATGATTTGTTTCATGTACTGTTAAATTAATTTTTAGGTGTTATGGATTACGGGAAGAGTATGCTGAAATGATACAACTGTGCCGAAATTGTAGATGTTTGTTTTGGCATAGTATTGGACATCCTTGTATTGCAGACACTGACCCAAATTTTATGGAAAAACTTGAAGATGTGGATAAAAATTCTTTATATGTACCTATACCGCCACAAGCTTTCTTAAAATTTTTTTCACTCTAAGTTAATAAGATTGATTATTTACTATCCTATTTATAATCAATGTTAATAGTTTTTAATATTATTTTATGTATTTAGTATTAAAATTTTAAGTCAACTTTAATAACCATTTGCATAATTTTATCTTTTAGCAGATTATACCTTTATTTTATATAAACATTAGGTAAAATTTTAATGGGCAATAAAACACAAAAAAAAAGAAGATAAATATAGAAAATATGTTTCATAAAATAATAATGAAATATACCTAATCTTTTGAGTTTTAAAATTAGATAAAGTAATGTATTATTTATGAATTCATTAGGTATTAATTATGCAATGGTTTCAATATTTTTTGATTTTTTTATTTATCACAAAAAAATAACTATTTTTTTCTAGTCATCTTTTGTTTACTTTTGATTATTTTTTCTTTCATTTAACTGATTTAGATTTTGAAATAAAGTATCAAACTATAGTACAGTAAATTTGATAGGCTTAGAAATAGTACTAATTTATATTAAATTACATTTTTTTGGAAGGCTACTAAAGAATGAAATACATTGTATTTTAATATATGTATATAGGATGTATTTATATGATAAGTAGTTTCCTTTTCACAAAATTTAGATCTTAATTAATTAATATATAACAAAGGTTTTAAAGGTAATCAAATAATTATAATCTAAAATAAAAAAAAATCTAACTAAATAACTTTAAACAAACAAAATATTTTCTATGGGTCAACTTATTGTTAAAATGGAAAATTATATTATTCACAAATAATTATTTTAATAATTTTAAATGTGTATAACACACACACATATATATATATGTTTTTTTTTAAACTATTAAATTAGTGATAAATTAATAATATTTTAAAATTTTAGTTTAAATTAAATTAATTGTATTGATTGTTTTTAGTTTATATATCATTACATACTTATGAATATAAGACAATAATATATTTTTGTAGTACTAAATTAAAATGATTATTAATTTTACAAAATAAATTTATATACATAGAATTTGTTGAATTTCATCAAACATTAAAATTGTTTAATGATTTTTGCTACTTACCTATATTATAATCTAGAGTACTTATATTTTTATTTATATATATATATATATATATAAAACAATTTGTATATTATGTTTATTTTACAACTTAAAACAAAATGAACCTAATAAATAGAGTAAAGGTATAAGTTTAATAAATATGAAATAATTTAGTTTTGTTAAAAATATACATTATTGGATATTGATAGTTATATATAGTTAATAATGTTGTATTTCTTAAATTTTATCACTAATGTTTTTATTTTGCATAAATATTTTGAATTCTTAATATGCAATACTGGTAGGATTGTATTATGCAATCAGAACCTGATTATGCATTTAAAAAAATATAAATACATAAATAACACGTTTATATTTTTCAGGGTTATTTTCAAACTAAATTTATATAAGTATTCATATTTAATAATATACAGATGTCCGTGGTTACTACCAATGTCAAAAATAAAAATAAATATTTTTCCTAATTGAAGTATAAAATACTACCTATTTGGTTTATATTTTCTTCTATAAAAAAAAAAATTTGATGTCATAAATTTATAATTTCTAAAGTGAGATAGATATAGTTTTTGTTTTTAATTTTTCAATGTAATAGTAAATTACATTTTTTGTGTTGTGAAAATACTTTTTATTTGTGATTTTAATTTTAGTTATAATATTGTATATGCATTTTTATTTGTTACGGAGATGTTGCAATTTATCATTTTACTCCATTTCTTTTCTTGTTAAAGTATTTGTTTTTTTTTTTCATTTTTCATAGTCATGAAAAAAATTGTTTTAATTTGTAATATTTTATTAAAAGTATATATTTATAAGACAAGGTTTTTTTTTTAAATAATTAATTTTTTTATATTCAGTATTACCTTTACTTCAACCAAATCTTGTCAAAAATCAAAAAAAAAAAAATGTCATACTAGTGTCACTTATTAATAATATACGATTTGCTTTGCGTAAATTTCAAAATCTAATATTTTTAGCATGGTTATAATATAATATTGTAACATTGATTAAGTATACTTAATTATTAATATACCTACTGTTATAGATCATCTATATCAATATTAATTTAATAATAATTATATTCATCATATAATTATTGTGTTGAATTGATATTCTGATTATTCTTGAATACTATTTTCTGTATATTATTTATATATTTTATATATTTAATTAATAAAATGCCAAAAATGTATTGAAAAAAAATTAGATATTGTGTATGCTACACATTGTAATCAGTTTAATATTGTTAGCGCATAAGATATAATTAACTGGGCATTTAATGTTAAGGTTTTAAATTGTGTTAAATTTGTGTTTTTTAGTCTCAGTCGTCTCATGTGTTTGCTATTTTAAAGTCCGTATAAACTTGTAAAAAACAAAGTTAGTATTAAAGATTTTATTTATTTTAAGATGTTCTAACAATAATAATTTTTTCTTATAGATACAAATATTCATTTCTTCCAGATGGTTGAGGAAACATATGTAATGCGATAGATTTTTTAAAATTAATTTTGAAGATTTACACCTTTTAAGAATTGGGTATAAAATGAGATGAATTATTCCAGGGATTAGCATATGCAAGTCTGGGGTTAATTTGGAGGGGCTATAAAATAGGCGAATTGTATATTAGCAGAAAATATTTCAGCCGAAAATGAAACAACCTAATATATTTCAGCTGAATTTCTCGAATCTACTAACTATCAACTTGTACACTTTTTATCACTGTTTTTAATTAGAAAAATATGTTGAATTAAAAAACTTTGAAGTTTGTTGTTAATATTTTGAAAAAAAATTTAAAATTCCGACACAATCTTGAACAAACAAAAAATAAAACGACAACATTTTGAATATTTTCTATGATAAAAGTATATATATTTAATTAAGTTTTAAATTATTACCTATTATTTTTAGTTTCAACTATTTGTGTAAGTATTTAAATTATTCAAGTGTAGATAAACAATTGCACAAATTGAATTTAATATCACAACTAAACCAATATATTTTTCAACTAACTTCATTGATTAAACATAGAAGATGGTTACTTGGGGCATCTGGTTAACTTGTTTTAAGGTTTTAAAATAATGTATTTACTGAATTTATTTCTTTTTATTTATCTCTTATCACGCGTTATCGTTTTTTGGAAGATCTAACCTTAACTCTTTATTACAGTCGGTTGTAATATTTTTAGATAAAATTAAAATACAGTTCGGCCCAAATTTTTTTCGGCTTATTTATTTTGAGTTTTTTTAAGCGCTCTTTCGTTGTAAGCAACAATAAAACGTTGATAACGAAAAAACGATTGTAAGCGGAGTTCAATTGATAGTAATACTTTGTCAACAATACAATATATATTCTTTACATCATGGTAAAATAATTAAATATGCATTATACAGGTATTTTCTTTAATAAAATGTATTTAATATTGTGCCGATTTTCTCGGTTTTTCACATTTTTGGGAAAATCAAAAATACCCTCACCAAAGTACCTCCCAGTCATATGTCCTTTAATAAAAAGTGCTATTATTATAAATCTGAGCAAAATTATTGGTAGAAAAGTTGTCCACAGAAAAAAAAAATTAACATCATTGTAAAACTAATATATTCCTCGCTTTGCTCAGAATCTAAAATTATTTTTAATGTAGGTATCATAAAATAACATTTATCACAATGTAAACTAATTACTAGGTACAAAATGTCCGTAAGGTAAGATTTAAAGTCATTATAAAGTAATTCAAGACTATTATAGTGCCTTTCATAGTCCATGGAAATAATTTTTATATTTTCTTAAAATTTCGAAGGTGGCTGCAGCCCACAGCCTCCTTCCATTAATATGCCCCTGTTCCCAACTATAATATTTGATGACTTACTTGTTTAAAATTTATATCAAACAAACTTTATCTGCTTTTATTAACATATTATGAGTTATTCAAATATAAATAATCCCAACTTGACTTTACATATAACCTTCAATGGACTTGAACGCTGAAAAAGAAAAATATTCAAATATATTTGTTTCCAATTCTCATAACAAAATATAAAAAAAACACCATTTTATGTACAAGGTCTGTTCAAAAAGTACCAGGATTTTCTTTTTGATAATTACAAAAATGAAGTTACATATTATTTAAAGATATCGCCTTCAAAATACTCTCCTCCAGACAATATGCAGTGGTTCCAGCGATCTTGCCAGTTTTCGAAAGTCCTTTGAAATTGTTTTAAAGTTATAGCTTTGAATTCTGTTGCCATATTTGCTTTAATTTCCTCTAAGTCTTGAAATCGTTGTCCTTTAAGCGCAGATTTTATTCTCGGGAAAGGAAAAAAATCGCACGGGGCTAGATCAGGTGAATAGGGAGGGTGTGGGACTACAAGTATTTTTTTTTCAGCCATAAAATTCACGAATTGACAACGCTGAATGTACTGGCATTGTCGTGATGAAGAAACCAGGTTCCACTTCGCCATTTTTCTGGGCGCTTTTTGCGAATTTTTTTTCGCAAACGTATTAATACATCTTTATAGAATACCTGATTAACTGTTTATCCATGGGGTACAAATTCATAATGAACAATACCTTCAATATCAAAAAAAACAATCAGCATTGTCTTGACATTTGATCTCACTTAGCGAGCTTTTTTTGGTTGAGGGGAAAATTTTGTTTTCCACTGAGATGACTGTAACTTTGTTTCCGGATCGTACCCATAAACCCATGTCTCGTCCCCTGTGATGATGTTTTTTATGAAATTTATATCAACAGATCGAGTTTTAAGGTCTTGACAAATCGTCAAACGGTTTTCCTTTTGTTCCGATGTCAACAACCGCGGAACGAATTTAGCAGCTACCCTTCTCATCTGTAAATTTTCCGTTAAAATTTTATGACAAGATCCAATTGAAATTCCTGCTTCATTTGCTAACTCGCGAACAGTTAATCTGCGGTCATTTCGCACTTTTTTGTAAATGTTCGCCACAACATAATCGTTTCTAGATGTCGACGGTCTTCCAGAACGTGGATCGTTAATTGACTGTTGACCATCCTTGAAACGTTTAAACCACTCGAAAGTAACGGAGCAACTTAAAGAATCGTCTCCAAAAGCAGTTTTAATCATTGTGTACGTTTCAGTTGCATTTTTACCAAGTTTCAAACAAAATTTGATGCACACACGTTGTTCGTTAATTTCGGACATGACGAAAACGGAGAATGAAACAAACTGAATAGATTTAACCACGTATAATATTAAACTGAGATAAGATAGCGACTTCGGGTTTTGTTCAAAATATTCTCTAATACGTTAGGAATACATCTAATTATAATTTAAAACGTTATCATGTATAGATTAGCCGTAATAATATTTGTCTTGGTACTTTTTGAACAGACCATGGATATCGAACTCCAAAACAGTTATGAAGTTATGATTCCTATATCATGTCGAATCTTCGATTATAACTTCACGTTTTACATCATTGCTTCAGATGCACGTTTAATATATAATGGCCTTTGAAAAACCCCAATTAAATCTGTAATCTGTAAGCTTACATCCTACGCTTTCACTGGGCGCAGGAAAAATGAATTCCATAAATTCGTTCGTTTACGTTTCGAAATTATTTATGTCAAAATTATACACAGTACCTAATACTTATTCTGAATATTCGGCATCCGCCATTCCGCCATGCCAATCCGGTAAAAGGATAATAAACTAGTGGTAACTGGTAAGTCATAGACATATTATAATAGAATATGTAGTAAGTAATTAAGGTTTACATATATTATCTATAAACCAAGGTGTATGATAAATACACCTTGCTATAAACCTTGGTAAGTAATAATTAATTGTGATAATAGAATTTTCATGGAGATGAAAATAAGATTTTAACCTTTCATAATAATATTATACATAAGTAGGAGGGGGTATAGACTACAGACTGCATATTATGAAGTAACGTAACGTGTTTGGTTGGTTATTCACTTTACTCAGTTTACCTATTCCCGATAAATTTTTTTTTGTAATTTGTTTGGTAGTCCGCTGTTTACTGTGTCACTCGCTCACTATTTACAGAGGTAAAATAAAATTGTTTAACTTTAGTTTTCAGTTTAGTTTACCTTTTATATAATTTTACCTTATTACCGGCATTATACCTGTCAAGATGTAGTCATCTAAAGGACAACACCAAAGGATGCCATCAAGTTGCATTGCGTTGAAGCGTTATTCCAAAGATGAGCTAGTGTTGGATGATTGGTCTTAATCACCTCTCGGAATGATTTTTGTTACGGTTTGAATTATAGGTAGTCTACTCCCAGTAAGTGTTTACCTATTTTTAATTTTTAATATAATTATGTACAAAGTAGGTATTTTAATATTATTGGTCAATTAACTATTATATAATAGTATTTATGAGTATAAAAAGGTAAATTGTGTCCAAAAATATTTGAAATAATGTATCGACATGTATAAATATATAATATACATATATGCAAGTATTAGTGTGAGTCTAGTTTTTTAGTACAGCTTAGTTTTGTTTAAATACAGGTGTATCAAATTACACAATAAGAAATTTATTTCTAAGTAGACAGAAAAAATATACTGTATACCTAGGTTACCTTTTTAAATAAATATTTATTTGATTTATAGTGATAGAAATTTACAAAAACTTGAACGCCTACTGATAACACTTTAATTTTCATTCTTAGGTCCTATATCTAATTGATTGTTTAATTATCTGTATAGTTTATTATAGATTTTCTTTTTTCAAATTTCATTATTATTTTATTGATAAATATGTACTTAAATTTAATGGTTCATAAAAATAATAGCAGGTTTTGTATAGGTAGTAAAAAACCAACTAAAAATTATTTATCCATCTGTTATACTTTACACATATTTAAGTCTGCTGTTTATTGTTATTATTTTTTAACCAGTACTTCATTATTTTTTTAATTGTTAATTTATCTAAATATTTGTATGTAATATTTTATTTTATAGTGATTTTGTGGATTATTTTTGTGATCCTAAAGTAAACTCAAGTAGTTTATTTGAATTAAAATATGCTTCCCCAAACAACTTTAAAAAGACAAGCTGAAGCTGATATTAAGTTTATTAATGGTATGTGCATTGTACTATCTGAGAACAATTTTAATTTGCAAAGATTCAATTTAATATTGAAACTATTTAGTTTATGCATAATATAATTATTTTAAATTTACTATTATAGATGATTTAGATGATAATGAGATCACTTGGGGTAGCAAAAAGTCAAGAATTATTTATAATTATGATTTAAAATCTGATTTATTTTCAAATATAAATGATTCAGACCAGACTGAAAGTGTATTTACCCAGTCGGAATCAACAAGTAATAATTTTTATACAAATATTCATGTTGATTTTTGTAATTAAAGTTCAGTTTTCATTTGTGAATTTATTTATATAATCCAATTTCATAAAATAAACGCTGTTTCTGTACGCCCGACCATGGTTGTTATCATAATATAAGCCCGACTATGGTCAGTAACATTAGGAATACCCGACCACAGATTAAAATATACCTTAATATATCTTAGTCCGTGCACCCAACTATGGTCGGTAAGACCAAGACAATTAGAACCATGATTGAAATATACAAGTTGAGCATTATTTTTGATATCAAAAAAAAAAAATGTGGTGTAAAGGTGCAGCCTCTTAACAATTTCATGGTTGGCTAATGACAAAGGACTCTGAGTGGAGTTTGGTTATACATGTTTTGAAAGGCCGTAAAATTTACAATTCAAAAATAATACATTTCATACATTTTCCCTTTTTTCCTACCTTCTTTTACGGGTTTTCCCATTTATTATGAAAACTACCGAGAATATTAAAAAATGACATTCTTAAAGTACCCAGTTAGATTTCCTTTCAGAAAAAGTGCTACACTTAAAAATCAGAGAAAAATTTGACGATGGAAAAGTTTAAAAATTTAATAATGAATATCATTATTAAACTCTCCACTCAGAATCTAGAATCTAGAACAAAATATGCCAATATTACAAAAGAATTACGATTTTTAGATAGTAATCAAATGTCTTTTTAGAACTGCTCATTAGTGCAAGCCCTGTTCTTAAATTATATAATATACTATGATTAAATACTTACTATATTATTATTAAAACACGGATGTTGTAGTAGTAACAGACTAGTAAAATTGATTGTACTAAAAATATTAAAAAATGCACCAAAAAATAACAATTTTTTTTACAACAATGGAAATAGTTGGCCAAATTTTTGGCATATTTACAAAACATTAATAGAACACGATTGCTCAAAATTTACGGAGTGACCAAAGAACAGATTATAACTGTCAAACAGTTACATTTCATAAATTTTTTTTGTATTGTATTGAATACCTATCAACTTAAAATTATCAAAATAAAAATAAGAATATACAATTATTAGATTTTATCACAGATATATATAAGTTTTTATATATATATATATCTGGATTATATGCCTGGCAATATATTATAATCTAATTTATACGACTATCGAGCGTTTACTATAGCTAAAATAGTTGTATAAATGAATAAATTCAACAAAACTGCAATAAAATTAAAAAAATTGCATTTAAAATTTCTAGATGTAAATTCGTATTTACATGAAAAGTATTTAAAATTTATTTAGCAATAAATTGAAGAAGTAAAAAAAGTTGCAAATGCAACAACATCCGTGCCCTAATTATTATATACTTATATACCCAATTTTTAGTTACACAAAATAAAAACTTATATAATCTTATTAAAACAGAATATATTTATTGAACATTAAACCGTTTATTCTTTTGACCACTCTCCTAACTAATATACTTACAAAAGATTTTTGGATAATATTCTCACCATTCTCACAATTGTTATATTATTAAAATAACACTAAAATTGCTACTAGCAAAGGATAGTCTTAACTTTTCTGATCTTTTAAGTTAGTTCATCAACTGCTTGACACTATGGCCCCTTCTTATATTTGTCATTGTTAAGACTGCAATTAATAAATAATCATAATATGCTTATGTAGTAATACTTTTTGATTGAATGATTGTGGAAATAAATAATAATTGTATAATTAATAATATAGGTATTATAGGCTTAGTATTAAATATTTAAATATATTTTAATACATGTATGGGTATATAATATGTATGCATATATATTAATATATTTGTATATGTTGAATCTGTACATTATTTATGAGGATATTTTATTGGCTACACATTTGGATTATGAAAATATGATTTATACAAATATTATCTATATTTGTATTTTTAGCGAGGCTAACATTGTTTAATTAATTAATTAATTAATATTATTATTATTTTAGAAGGAATGGAAAGTGCATACAAATAAAAGCACAAGTGATTTTATTTACTAACTTTTTTAAAATTTGTTACTAGAAATACATGTGGCATTGTTAAAATTAATATATAACCTATTTGTTAAAAAAAGAAAAAGAAAAAGATCATTGTTATAAATAATTTTAAACAAAAACATAAAAATTATAATCATTTATAAAGAAAATAAATAATATTTTTATATTTATATTTCTATTATCTATTTTGTGTAACATTTTAAATGAATTATCTACTTTTTAATTTTTTATCATATCTAATTAAACATAGTTTTTATTTGAAAAAGAAGAAATTGTTCATTTGGAAAATTCAATCTTTTTTCATCAATCCTGGATCCACCAAAAATTTACATAACTAGAGCTCATCAAATTAGTCAATATTTTTATTGCACTACATTAATCTTTGATGAACTATTTTCATTTTTTTAGTTGAAGTAGAAGAAGAATTTAACTATTCATCTGACACTTACAGTTGCAGTTGTGAACATGATAGTGATTGCAACTATCAAACCTCTAGTCAATCGGATGATACTGATACTGAGGTAATATTATCTTATTACAATATCAATAATATATAATGTTCATAGAAGTACTTTCTTGTAATTTTTCAATATTAGATTTACTGTTAAATGAAATGTATTTTTATTATTTACTAGCGTCCCGCCCATGGTTGCCTGTGCCAATTTTTATTATTTGTTTTACCCTTGTTACTTTTTGGTATTGACCAGTGAGTATTGAATGAAAAGTAGGTAGTAGAAAACTAAAAGTATTCTGTTGTGATGTTTTTTCATGACTTTCATATTAAAAATATCTAAACACCAAATTTTGGGTAGGAGGAGATTTCAAAAAAAAAATTAAGCCTAATCTAACCTATCGGGGAGTAGCAATGCTCAACAGTGGGAGAGCGAGTGTACTGTATTATAGTCGCCACTTGCAGATAGTACATTTATATAAATTATTTATTATTACTTATTTTTATAAGTATTTGCAGACAATTTATATTAACACAAAATTATAACTATTGTTAATCTATATGTATTATGTATAAAAATTAATACAAATTTTGTTGATGATGCTCTAGCACCATAACTTTTGAATAACCAAATTTCTAACTTTTCTGGTAGATTTATCAACATTTTTTTTCATATAAACCTTAATTTTTATTTACAATCAATTTGTTTTTGTTATGAAAAAATGTGACAGCAGAATTGAATGTCAATTATTGAACTATTTTTGTTGATTTATGGGTTATCTTGGTAATAAGAATGAAATTTAAAAAAAATATTGAGATTTTCTTACCAAAGTACCACCCAAATTCACAAATTTTCCTGCAGATTTTCTAAAAATTGTCTGTTATAAAAACATTTTCTTGACAATTACAAATCAACAAAAAAAAAAAATTAGCCCAACTGGTTCAACTATTTTCGAGTTATGGCATGACCAAGGAAAATAGGAATAATATGTAGTTTATTACACAAGTATCCCACCTTATTTGACAGATTTTTTTGTTAATAATATTCTATTTTTTTCAATTTGATTTTCTTTGAAATATTCATCTATTAAGAGAAAAATTAAATTTTTATTTTTAACCCCTAATTTCTAAAAAAAAAAAAAAAACTATTCACTGCTCAAAATTTTCAATAAAGCTATTTTATAAAATATATTATTCTAAGCATTTTAATGTATCATAATTTATTCATATTTGATTAATAGTTTCTTACTAACAGCTATTTTAATTTATAGAGACAATGTGTGATAAACGAGACTGCTTAATGCAGTAGAGAATAATTTTATTTTTTTGTGTTTTAAGTTGAAAATTATGGAAATTAAAACTTCTGTTACTAAAAAACTATTGATCAGATATGATTGTATGTAATTTTAAAGTTTTTAGAGTAATATCTTTTACAAAATCGCTATTTTGAAAATTTTGATAACACTCTAGAAGTGAATTGGTCCAATTTAAGATGTGGGCATGTTTTGCCCATTTCGTAAAATGGCCAAGATGATTAATAAATTGAGCAAAACTAATAATGTACAAATATTTATAATTGTTAAATCAATATTTTTAAAGTGAATTGAATTCAGAAAACATAAAAATTAATTATTATAATATTATGTTTTGAACAAAAAATTTGTCATAAATAATAAATAAAAACGATTCATTAATAATCAAAAAAAAATCATTAATCTATGTTTCTAAAATATATTTTCTTTGTAACTATATGTTTGGCTAGTGTATTTCATATTAATAAAATACCAGTTCATAAAACAATAAACTTATTGTTTAATTAATATTTTAATATTAATATAGTTTAATTAATTAATAATTAATTAATAAATTGGGTGACTCATATGACTATTTCACAAAAGTATCTGAAAATTACCCATCATGAATTGGACAAATTCACTTATGGTTGTAACATATATATATATATATATATATATATCTTCTTCATCATTATCTTTATGTCTATATTAGGGTGGCCCTTCGTCATATAGGTGATTTTTTTTTTATAACATTTTATTCAGTCTTACCCCCTAAATTGGTTCAAATATGTATATAAATGAAGTATACAAAATTTCATATCGATAGATTAAGTTTAACCCGTGCCCCCCAGNCTTTTGTTCTATATAGTTTTTTGATTAACGTAATATTTATTAATATAACTGATTATGAAACATGCAAGTTTTTAAAAAGCGTAACAATATTACAAAATGTCTAAAATATTGTTATATTTTTATAATTTATTTGTTCTCCAAGTTCTGATAGCGATTCTGATTCTAGAAAAAATATTTCAAACAAACCGTTAGATGCAGAAAAAACTTCCGAATTCCCAGACCTTCCTACATTTAAAAATAGAGGTAATAAAAATTGTATAACATTGAAACTTGCAATCGCATTGGATAGGTGGAAATAAGTGATCGCGATGCAGTTCATATATTAACAGCTACTGTAGAAGCGTTAGGTATACGTGTAAGTGATTTAATTTTAAACCGGACATCTATTAATCAAATACGCCAGTGTTTACGTAAGGACAGAGCAGATCAACTTCGAAATGAATTCAATTCATCAGAAGTAGGTCCAGTTGTTGTTCATTGGGATGGTAAGCTGCTCCCAGATTTAACAGGAAAAGAGCTTGTTGATCGTTTACCAGTAATTGTTTCTTTTAAAAATTCTGAAAAGTTGTTAAGTGTTCCTAAGCTTATATCCGGAACTGGTCAAAATCAAGCGGAAGCAGTGTTTAAAGCACTTAAAGAATGTGGCCTTATCGATAATATACAAGCTTTATGTTGCGATATAACGGCTTCGAATACAGGTCGTCTAAAAGGAGCATGTATAATTTGGAACAGCTATTAGAACGTGATATTTTATACTTTCCTTGCAGGCATCACATTTACGAAATTATACTTAGATCTGCATTTGAAAGTTGAAGTAAATTTTGGAGTTACATCTGGTCCAGATATTCAAATTTTTAAACGTTTCCAACAATTTTGACCGAAACTTAATGTTAATAATTATAACACCGGAATAGAAGATATAATTGTCAGTGAAATATTAAATGATGTAACTAATGTTGTTATTTTTTTATATGGACCAATTACGCAAATCTCATAACGGAGACGATTACAGAGAATTGTTGGAATTAGCTGTGATATTTCTTGGTGGTACCCCTACTCGTGGCATATCTTTTCAATGTCCTGGTGCAATGCATCATGCTCGTTGGATGTCCAAGGCCATATATTCATTAAAAATATTTATGTTCCGTAAACAATTTAAATTAAAAAATTATGAAGAAGAATCAATCCGTACAATTTGTATATTTCTTATACGATTATATATTAAAGCTTGGTTTTGTGCACCTATTGCCGCTTTAGCTCCATTTCAAGACTTACAATTTTTGAAAAGTCTCATCAGTTATGAAAAAATACATAAAAACATTTCTTAATCAACTTTAAGAAAACTATGTGGACATTTGTGGTATTTAGCACCTGAAACAGTAGCATTGGCATTTTTTGATCCTAATATAACAATTGAGACAAAAATTAAAATGGTCGATATTATAAAATTAAATAATTTAACTTCTGAAATCAATAGACGAGTCATTGTGTCGCTAAATGAAGTAGCTCAATTCATGAAGAAAGAAATAAATGATTTTATTTATAAAGAATCTACTTCATTTTTTTCGCAATTTGGAATAGCAACATCCATCAATGTGGGATAAAAATGAAGATTTTCAAAAAGGCCTTGAAATTGTAAATACATTTCGTGTTATAAACGATACGGCAGAAAGAGGGGTAAAGCTCATGGAGGAGTATAATATGGTCTTAACAAAAAATGAAGATCAAAAACAATACGTGCTTCAAGTTGTTGAAGATTATCGCCGTAAATACCCGAACAGTTTAAAAAGCACAGTTATAGAACCATTATAATNACAATATTTTAGATATTTTGTAATATTGTTACGCTTTTTAAAAACTTGCATGTTTCATAATCAGTTATATTAATAAATATTACGTTAATCAAAAAACTATATAGAACAAAAGTTATAGACAATTTAATTTACTATAAATAATGTCAGAAATTTATTTTTGTAAAAAATGATAACAATGAGATAGCAGTCAATCAATTAAAAAAAACTGTGGTTACTTGAACAGAACCATATATTTGAACTCTGAGGGCTAGGGGGCACGGGTTAAACTTAATCTATCGATATGAAATTTTGTATACTTAATTTATATACATATTTGAACCAATTTAGGGGGTAAAACTGAAAAAAATCCAATATCAAAAAATAAGGGCCACCCTAGTCTATATATTATGTGTGTGTGTATATATATGTGTGAAAAACAATTTTTTGTTACGCATGTTCTCTGAAACAACTAGACCAATTTGTGTGTGGTTTTTTTTGCAAAATGATCCCCATTGTCTGGAGAAGATTTTAGACTACAGTAGAACCTAAAATATCCAAGCCTCCATTATTCAAACTATAACGTTTTGTTTTTGGGAATGGGGACATTTTCACTACTTTTCAATGGGAAAACCTCCAAATAGCAGACACAATATTAATCTCAATTTAAAAATAATGACAAAATTACTGTTACAAAACGTGTTTACATTTGTATGTACTCTCGTATTAGTGAAATTACATAACAAACTTGTTTAAGGAACAATAAGATTATGATAAATTCACTTAATGGTGGAATAGTGACAAAAATATCAATGGTTTGTGATGTTTGTATGAGTACATTTTGTTAGTTAGTGCCGGTTTTTGATGCAATGAGTACGTTAAAATGAAAATGGTTGTCGCTTCATGAAAAGTCAAGACTAGACCACTGTAAAAACAACAGAAACATAGGAATTTATGCATTCGCAGAAAAGTTTGAAGTTAGAAAAACAGATTGCGGATATCATGTCTAATAGTATATTTTATTTTAATTTTATAATTTACAGATATGAGTCTTATACGTATTACATAATTATAAACATAGTATTTAATCTAATATTTTATTCTTTGTATTCTAATCTATTTATGAAATTATTAAAATATAGATAGCTATTTGAAAATTAAAGTAGGTAGTTGTTTCACCTCCTAAATATGAGACTAAAAAAAAAAATGTTAACATTTTAGAGCTACTTATTTCTTAAATTGTTAAAAAAAAAATTTTTAAATAAGTCAATAATTTACGAAATCATATTTTTTTTTGTAAATTAACTTATATATTTTTATTTTACCCAATATGGAACAATAAACGTTTTTATATAAATAAAATTTGAATAATGACTACCTACAATGATTCTTTACAATATATTTTAGGGGAGTTTAGATATTATGTTTAATAAATTAGTAAAATATTTTTAGGATAATTTTATAAAAGCTTATTAACACCCTTATACAGAGTATAACAGTACTATTTAACAAATTTTTTTTTTTTTTTTTTTAATATTTAAAAAAAAAATTGTTATAATTACCAGAGCACTGTTTTATAATTTTTATATTTATTTTTATTACTTTACAGGTGGAAACAAAAATAAGCATTTTTTAAGTCCAAGATAACTATTATATAAAATAATTTAAAAAAAAAAAAATGTTGGTGTTTAAAACTATCAATTAGTTTATGCCATTAATTTTTAAAGCAATAAAATCCAAATTCTTTTCTTGTTAATTTTACTAAGTATAGATTATATTTAACTAATGATAAATGATATGAGTTTATCAGAATTACAGCTTAATTTTATATGATAAAAATATTACCTAATATAAAAGATATATTATGATAAATAATTATATTTTTTATTTAAAATTAATAAATAAAATTTAACAAAAAAATATTTAAATTATAGCACCAAGATTTAATAATATTAAAAAAAATAATAATTTGAAAATATTCAATTAAAAAAAAAATGTTACAATAAAGTTCTTATTAAGTTTTTGATTGGATTAAAATTTTTGACAATAACAAATACAAAGAATAAAAAGAGCTGATACTGGAAACGGGGTGTCACTGTTCTAGGTGGAAAGTTGGAAATGTAAGATTCTTATAGTTATTTAATTTATTTTTATAAAAAAATAATTCAGAGCATAGTTCGGTTAGTTTTGACATTTTGAAAATCCATAATATTTACATTTTTCCTCAAAATTTGATAATTAAAATTCTTTTAAAATAAAAAAAAAAATACTACATTGCACTTTAGCATTTCCATCAAATAGTTTTATCCACTGATTACTTACCAAATATAAGTTATCTAAGTAACACAGAAAATTTAAATGCATAAATAGCTCAAAAATAGCTCAAATGTTTTTAAAATTTTACCATGTCTAGAAAAAAGTAAACCTAAGTTGTACCTATATCAAAATGTCAAGTTTCTATAAATATTTTTAAGTGAATTACCTCAAAAATAATAATAAGTGAATTATTTTTATACATTTTCCTGATCTTTCTGTCTTTTTCTAGTTTTCCATAATTGTGAAAATTATTTAGAAAATCAATAAACCACTTACTTTAATATTTCGTCAGCAATTTTTTGATTAAAGCAATATTTCTAGTTAAAAACATAAGTTTGCAAAAATTACAAATAATAAAATCAGCAAAGCCCTGGTACGCTATAAATATTTGCTGTTTTACCTATAATTTTGTTTCTTGTTTTTCCCAATTATTTTGAAAACCGCCTTGGAAAATCAAAGAAATTACCTCTCTACATTACCAATTAGATAAAATTTTCTTTCAGAAAAGATACTACACATTTAAAATATCAGAGCTAGTTTTCTTTACAAAGTTGTTTACACAAGATATAAAAAAAAAAAACTCATAGTAAAATCAATAAATGCTTGCTCCGCTTCGAAACTAAAAGTTAATACATTTGTTAAATAGTCCTATTAAACTTCTTATACCTATATAACTTATAAGACAAATTAAACTTTTACCAAATCTTTAATAATTATCTTAGTTATTTAATTTCAGGATACAGAAAAGGAAATTATACTCGGTATTGACAATGGCTATTTAGGTGATGGAAATTTTGATGACAGTTTCATTGCATATACAAGGCCAATTCCTGCTTTTTTTAAAAATTGTTTAAATTGTAACAAAGTAAATGACAATCCCCATTACCAGAGCTGTTATAAATGTTTTAAAGTAAGTATTTGTAAGATGAATACAATTATTTATTTTAAACAAAAATTTTAAAACCCGATAAAAATTAACAAACAAATAATGAACTAATACATATTTAAAAAGATGTTCAGAATTGTAATGTTTAATAATACTATAGCAGGGGTAGCTAAACGGTCAATTGTGATCGACCTGTAGACCGCGGACAATTTAAATGTCGATCTCCCTTTTGTTAGAATTTATTTCCTATGTAATTAGTATACATTACTTTATTGCTGATCATTTTTTTCTTAATATATTATCATTATTTTGTTGTAAATTTATCAAGTAATGCATTACTTGATATATTTACAATTCAACAGCATTTATACTGGCAATTGTATTTACAATAATATAATTTTTGATTGATTAACTATAACAATTTTGTAAATAAATCAGTGTTCATTTACAGTTGAGTATGTATGCCTTATGTTGGTGTATACTGGATGATTATTTTTTCGTTAAACACTCATTATCTCGAAAAGTATTAACTTTTTTGGGAATCTGTTTTGTAGAAAATTTAAGAAATAAGCAGCTCTACAATTTTACATTTATATATTATTTTTTGTCGCCCTAATTTTTTGGGTTGAAACTAACTACTTGATGACTACCTACTCATGATTTTCAAGTAGCAATCTATATTAAAAATCCCAAAAATTGACCGAGGATTAGTGTTTTTAGTTGAAAGAAATTCTGGTCTTAAAATGTTTAATTTTCGTCAATCCGTTAACAAGATATTCCACTTTTAAGTTTAGGTTGGAGTAGAGTAGTGGATCATAATTTGGGTGGCGGCATAGCGCACAACCTTTTAATAATGCAACACTACTCTCCTTTTACCCAAACTTAAAAGCTAAATATCTCGTTAATGGATAGACGGAAATTAAAAATGTCAACACAAAAATGTATTTTAATACTTCATCTGTTCATGCATTTTCAATATAGGTAACCATTTGAAAATCAAAAGTAGTCATTTCAGCCAGCTATCTTAACGGACACCTCTCTTAACTGACAAAATAATAATGTCCCATCAAAAAGATAGGCATTCTAATGTATTTCAGCCTATCTTTAGCAGACTCTTTCTATTATAGACACAAACAGTAATATTTTTCCCCAATACCTCGATAACGGACAACTATCTTAGTTCAAAATCAAATGTATTGCAAACGTATACATACATACCACGCAACAGTGTCGCCGGTCTATATCGTTTAGGTACCAATTATGACAGATTACATGTTTGATAATATAAGGATAAAGTTAATTGCAAGGATGAATATAACCAGAAGCGTGTATAAAACTTAAAGACTAGTTAGTGTTTATTCCGTATCGCTTCGCTATTAGTGTTGTACATTTTAGATTCCGAGGGTAGCGAGAACTATTGGTTTTAATAAGATGTTTATTTTTTCTTTTTTCTTATTTTGTTCTAGTCTGTGAACACCTTTTTTTCCTAGTAAACTTGCACCGATTTTTACGTATAACAACTTTTCTGAAAGCTCAAGTTGTCTAGATTGTACTTTAGAGAAGTCATTTCTTTAATTTTCGATCTCATTTTTTAAATAAAAGCACTTAAGTGGGAAACAACGTGGGAAAATATAAAATT
This sequence comes from Cinara cedri, assembly GCA_902439185.1. Taxonomy (NCBI): domain Eukaryota; kingdom Metazoa; phylum Arthropoda; class Insecta; order Hemiptera; family Aphididae; genus Cinara; species Cinara cedri. The sequence goes on from CABPRJ010001426.1 coordinate 4,212,793, forward strand.
TCACAATTTCATTATTTTATAAAAACACAAACGACGTTTTCTACCAAATAAATGATTTAATCAAAAAATTATAAACTATCTTTTTTATTGCATTTTTGATTTACTTTCTTACGGTATCATTGCCAAAACTATTGAGCCACTTTTGAACATTTAAGGAGTTTTAATTTTAGGGAGTATTTTTGCTGTAGTTTGGTTTTAAGTACACTTAGAGACTTGCAACTTAGTAATAATACTTATATTGGACTTAGACTTACTTAGACGTGGTAAAATTTCCCATCCCCAGTATCAGCTTTTTATTCTTTGTAATGCCATCCCCTGTTTCTATCTATTACAGACACCTATCTGTAACAGACATTTTTATGGTTCCGTAACTATTTGTTTCACTGTAATACAAATAACTAGTTATTAGTTTGTTTTTTTTTATTATATATTTACAATCTATAAATATAATTTAGCACAATAAATAAATGAGATGAACAATTTTTTTTTAGTTTTATTTGAGTGACATGAGAAGGGAGGTTATGCAATGGTAGAACCCAAAGTTATTAGTTATCATAAGTATACAGACATAACTCACAAAAATGAAACTAATTTCATTTTTGTTGTAAAAAGTCTTTTCTTAATTTCAAAATGATGAAGTTTATACATACTATATAGTATATAACATACTAAACCACTGAACGTGATAGCATATCATACGAGTGCATAAAATAATATTTTTTTTGAAAAAGTCAATAATTTGCGAAATAATAAGTGTTTCAAAGAATCACCCTGTATTTATATAATTAATGTATTTATTTTATTTATCTTGTTAACGCTTTTATTAGGCATAAAAATGTGTACTAGTTCCTTTGTACACACGCACACTTTTCAGATTCTGATCCTAGTGAAGGTCATTTTTTAATTTTCTAAAGTGGTTTTCAAAATAATTGTGAAAAACCAGAAAGAAAACCATTGGTACAATGGCAAACATTTACAGCACACTGCTGTGTTGACGTTTCTATTGTGTTATAGGTACTTAAGTATTCTACCAGAAATTTTACTTCAAACGAAAAATGACAGATTGATTTTGTTTCTTTTAATATTTCGTGACTGACAGTGCAAGTTGTTTTATTGATATCTAAAGTATTTTTCATAAGAATTGAGAAAAATCAAAAAAGACGAAATATACCTTTTTTTTCAAATTAAACAACGATTTCATTATTTTAAAATTTTATGGCTTATATTTTCTATCATAAATAGTGCTTCAATCGATAAATGACGAAACTATTTTTGTTGTATTTTTAATCTAAAGGTGGGTTTACACGCTCAGTTAAACAGTGCAAATGAACTGTATGTGTAAATGGAAACCATATGACTGCACAGTTTAAAATTTTGGAATATGCTAGTTCTGGCGATACCTGAAAAAAATTGTGCAGTTATAGTAGTTGCACAGTTTTCTTGTATTTATAAATAGATAACTGGGTTTTAGACGGTTTTAAAATTTAATACCTACATTGAAGCGCGTATTTTAGGATGGAGATTTTTTAAAGTTCAGATAAAAGTACCTATAATTATGCAACAAGCTATAATGATATTTGCTAATTGATTATTATTATGATACCTAATTGATTGCACACTTTTTATCTGAACTTAAAAAAAATTATATTAAAAATCTCAAATTTAATGAAAATTAAGTTAATACGTTAACATTTTTAGAAGAATATTAAATTCTATAAAATGGCTATCTTCAATTTTTTTTAAAATATGCAAATAAAAAATTATATTTGTAGTTGCTTATTTCTGTGAGTAATATTATTAAAAAAAAAAAAAAAAAAACCAGAATTTGATTATCTTTACTATTTTTATTATTGTATAAACTTTAGAGATATTACAATGGGTATATCTTTATGGGACACTGTATGTCAATGTTATATTTGTACAATAAATATAATAATTAAAAATCAAAATACGCTATTTCATTCTTTAAATAACTCTCTAATTATTCATATTAAAACTTTTTTTTTGTAGAATCGAACACAACTAGTTGAACTTAAACCCAATCCAGTTACGAAGAGAAGGCTTAAACGTTTGAACAAAATTCATACAGAAGTACAGCAAAATAGTTTACCTTTTACGAATTCCCAAGAAGAATCCAGCACATCAAGTTTTCAAAAAATTAACCTATCAAATTATTATGAACCTAGTCAATCTCATCAAGAAACATCTGGTACATTTGGCCTATCTAGCTTATGCTTGACTAAGGATACAAATGATAAGATTTATTTTGAAGAAGATATATGTAATATATGCTTTTTAAAGCCAAAAAATGGTTTTTTCAATCATGAAAAAACATCACATAATTATTGTTGCTATTCATGTGCTAAACGTATTTGGCTACAAACCGGGAAATGTCCCATATGCAATATTAAAATTGCATATGTGACAAAAAAAATTATTTTTTAAATTTTTTTTTTTTTTTTTAATGATGTTTTTATTATTTTGTTATTATATATTTCATATTTTATTATCAATTAATTACATAGATGTTGTATTGAAATAATAGGAAAGGCGAATTCAGAATTTTTTTTTTTTTTTATATAAGAGAAAAATATAAGATAATATATTGTGATATTAAAAAGTAAAAATTGTTCCTCAATTGATACCAATGTGAAAAAACTGTCCTAGGATAATAAGGATGGGTACAGCCATTTTTCTAGGTGGAAAGTTGGGAGGTAGGATACGGAAGGGAATGTTATGTATATCTGTAATCAACCATTATTTATGAAAAAACTATTTTGAGCGGAAATCGGTTGATAGTGATGCTTGGTCAACAATATATAGTAAAAATATGAAATGGTAAATAGTTATTATACATTTTCTTTAATAATGTTTGTTTAATATTGTACTGATTTTCCTGGTTTTTTACATTTGCTGGGAAAAATCAAAAAATGATTTTCTCAAAGTACCTTTTCAGTAAGATTTCCTTTAAAAAAAATTGCTATCATTTTAAATCTGAGTAAAATTGCTGCTAGAAAAGTTATCTTCAGAAAAAAAGAAAGCTGTAATATTTTTTTAATAATACTATTGATTATAAAATAGTATATTATATGATCAAAGCAAGTACCTACATTTCTTACATGTTCCCATTTTTTTTTTCAGTTATTCACATTTATTGAGAAAACTCCGCAAAAAATGACTTCTAAAGTATTTCCCCAATCAGATTTATTTTTAGAAAAAGGTCTACATCGAAGTCAGCTTTCTGGAAGAAAATAAAATAAACGTTATTAATCAATTAGGTAAATTAAATTTGTACACGATAAATACAAATTATCTCTATACATTTTTTTTTTTTTTTTTTGACACATTTTCTAAGTTTGTTTTTCTATTTTTAAAATTCGAAAAAAAAAATGTAAGTCTTTTTATAGTGTGCTTAAATTGAATTGCAATTCATTAACTTGTTAATGTTAAATATATTATTATAAACTTATAGCTAGGACTAAAAATGACATTTTGCTATGTTGCTCACAGATAATATATAGTTCTAGTATTTACTTGTAGTTCGTGATCTACAATTTAATAGTATCAATAATACAATTCTGTATAAAGAATTCCACACAATGTAAAAATAATAAGTTATCATGCAGATAATTATTGACTAGTAAAACTCACATTATTGATTATTGAATTGAGTCTCACGAAAATTCCACAAAACAATATTCTTGGTTCTACCAATCCACTGTGACTTATTCATAGACTATTATTTATTTTCAATACGGGTCACGGCCCAAAGTATGTTATTAATTATCATAATGAGATACAAAAATGCAATTAAATTAGAAAGACAGATATATGAAATACATGATAAACATAGATAATAAATAGAGAAATAATATACAAGGACAACTTACAATTAAAAAACGGATCTTTGTTAGCAATACACATCATCCCATAAAGTGGGCAGTTATTGAAAAAGTATGTCGAAACACAAAGGCATAGATAAAATATACAAAGCAGATCTGGACACAAGCTATCTTAAGTTAACCAAGGAGAGAAACTAAGGATAATCAATTGACCCAATAATTTTGCAAAGAAAGACCTTATTTTAGTTAACTCGCCTATCAGCTAAGGACTGCAAACATACCGTACTTGAAACTGGTCCATAATCATGAGTTTCGTGTTCAATTTTTAATAAATAGGCAGCAAAACTAGATAACTTTCACTGGACCCTTTCAAGTTGGCTCATAACACTTATGGTTTGGTCACTTTGAAGTAGGTGACAATCAAACTTTAACTTCCTCTAAATATAGGACACCAGTGTCACGGGGAGGGGATTCATTGCCCACCATTTTTTTGTTTATTGATTATTTCGGTGTATTTTATCGTTACACAAAATAATAGCTTATATTAAAATGTTTCCCTTTATATCAATTTATTTTATTGTAGGTAGGTAATCGCTGCGCCGCTGTAATATTTTTTTTTTAAAAGAAGACTCACAAAAAAAAAAGTAATAAAAAACTTTTACTACTCAAATTGAAAGCGATTATTAAAAATTACGAATATAGTGATGATAGCATTTGGATTGTTTCTGGAATTTCTACTACATTTCAGCGTGAATATTTAACGCAGCTTTTCGCATCAGTTTTATTAATATAATCTTGTCCAATTCGCCATCAATGACTCAAATTGGACGGATATAGTAACGAATATTTGAGAATCGTTATAAATTCTATCTGATGCAGGAAATTTGTCCTCCACCATCCACTATATAGCTATTATACTGCATCATACAGAGCGCTCTTTTTGTTCAAGAATAGTATGCAAATTATTCCTACTCAATCGATTCGAATTTTCAAGCTCTATATATTTACACGATGATGGTGATCATCAAACGAGGGCGTTGTTTTTGGGGAGAGGGGTGTTTGCACTATATAATATATACGCATTTGACCTTTTTTTTTTTTTATCTTATCCGTATACTTTATTGGCCTCGCTTTATAAAGATTTACATATTTTACGACGATATAAATTGCACAATACAGCGCATTTTAACACCCTTTATAAATCATATATTATACTTATTTAATGGTATTAATTGGTGACAAGTGTAACTAATTGAAGGTTTTATTTTTTTGTTCTAATATTAGATGTAAATTATCTCTACAGTAATTTACTAAGATTTTCTAATTTTCCGTCAATCTCCCTATGAAATGTATAATGTACCTATGTACATACTACTAAATTATCTATATTATTATTAGTGCCATAGCCAGGGGCACACTAGGGGAATGTGCTCTCCCCTTCTTCCCCCCCCCGAAATTTCTTTTTTTCGTAATGCTGTAGTGCAGTTTGTATAAATTCGTTATGTTAACAACATATATTATTAGTAGAAATATATTATTTTATATTATAATACGTATAACATATATATGAATATATGAATCACTAATTGCAGAAAGGGTATAAGTCCAATTTCTAACGAAATTGAGTTATTATCGGATTTATATTTATTTACCTTGAATAGTTTACGTAAAAATTGGACTAGTCTATCAAACCGTTATGAAAATATCAACAGCTAAAGTTAGTGTTTAGTGTAGAAAGGGGAAAAGTCCAAGAAAATGTCCCCTTGGCCCTTTCTGAGCTATATATCTTAAACTACTGTAATAATGTGGTTTTTGTATAAAGTCACTTATAAGCTTTTGTTCAAATCTTATCATTAACAGCCAATTACCAGTGGAGCACTAATAAAACATCACACGCCGTACTGCCGCACAAATGATACTCCACTACTCTCCCCCTTCCTAAACTTAAAAGTGAAATATCTCGTCAACGAGTTAACGAAAATAAAAAATTTTCAACACCAAAACTTATTTAAAGTAATATTCCGTCTATTTATGAAATTTTCAATAGAGATTCTCATTTGAAAAACCAAAGTTGGTATCACGACAAGATTCTACTTACATGTTGTAAAAATCTAAGTATTCGAAAATATTGGCTTTAGCTACACTAAGAATTTCAAAAATCAGAATTTGATTACATGTAAAACTTAACCAAAAAATGGGGTGATGACACTTAGTGAATCACCTGTATAATTAGGATGGGAAAAAACTTCTAGAGGAATAATTACAATCTACAAACATTTATACTGATATTAATGATACGTTATTTAATTCGCATATAATATATATTCTAATATATATATATATATTATAATATACATTATCTATAGGTTCTTAGGTACGTAAATACTACACATTTGTTTCGAAATAGGTTTTTAGTGGAAACATAATCTTATTATTATTTTAATGGGAACTAAAGGTACCTATATTAAATAGCTAGGTTTACTACCCATAAGAACAAAACTAATAAATTATTTGTTTGAAAAAAAAAAATTTGAATAGCTTCAAACTAATTTTGAGAATTATATTTTAGATTTTGTCCTTTGAAGTTTGAGTATAATGAAGAAAATATATTAGTTTTACAAAAATATGTTTTTTTTCATTGGAAAACTTTTTCGATTAGTAAAAATATTCTTGTTGATTAACGTCATACCTTAAAATAAGCAAGTTATTCGTCTGATGATACTTTCTATGAATAATTGTCTGGAATTTCCAATAATTTTTCTAAATGCTGTCTTTTTATGTTTTTGTTTTGAAAAGCAAAAGCTTCACTTTTGCTTCGCTTTTGCTTCCACAGTAAAATATATGAAATTTCTACCTGATTGTACTTAAAATTTACAGCACATTTAACCTCCTAGAATCTTTTTTATAATTAAAATACTCGATATTATGTTTTAGATTCTGAGTGAAACGAGGAATGTATTGGTTTTACAATCATGTTTACTTTCTTTATACTGTATACAAAAATTTCAACTTTTCTACAATAAATTCGACTTCAATCGAAAAATTTATAAGAACTTTCTTGTAGAATTTTTGATTTTATTCGTGCATTGATGAATTAATTTTTCTTGTAGTCTCTTAATAAATGGCAAAATCTGGCAATCTTTTGGTCATCTTGGAAACAAGGGAAAAAATACGATCAATAATAAACTACTTAGAATCGTTATCAGCCTTTTTTACTCAAAAACATAAAATACCTTTGCAGTCTCTGTATAAATATCACACATCGTCTAATCGAATTATCGAATTTCATAATTTCACTGTTGGAGAAATGCAATTATTATTGTTAGTCGATATTTCGTGTACTCAATTTAAAATTTAAGGTACATTAGTTATAATAAACTTAGTTGCTAAAATCCTGATTAAGAATACAATCTGTTTATTTTTCATACAGTGTAACACATTTCATTTTTGTAAAATGTTCTCATCACAGGGATAAAGGTGTGATATTCGAGGCTCAAGTATAAAAACACCTTGGTCGCTTAGTCAACAAGTTTCATTCTAATTAAAAACTCGTATTATATTATTATTATACTGTTGTCTGTAGTTGTCCACGGGTACCGATTTTAATAAGACCACCGCCGCAAGCGCGTAAAAGGCCCGTTGAGTTTGGTTTATTATTTATGCGACTCGAATGTTCAGTTTATATCCCGGAATTTACGTTTATCGCATTATATATTATAATGACCACGTAGCCGTATTTTCCTCGGCTCTGAAAATGAGATACAGATTTCAATCACTACTGTCCATTTAACAAATTAATAGTTTATACCTATACATTTCATATTGTGGCCATGAATAATTGAAGTTTATGGTTTTACAAAGACATTTGTTTATTTATTTATTTATTTTTTTTTTTTGACACTTCTACCAAGAAGCTTATTCCGATGCATACGATGTAGACTATTTTTTAACAGGAAATCTGACTAGGGAGATACTCTAAAGAAGTTATTTTTTGATTTTCCCAGAAGTTTTCCCAATAAATGTGAAAAACCGAAAAAAAAACTGAGGAAAAACGGGAAAATGTAACAAAAATATTAATAAAATATTACGATTTTTTTTGTCCTGTGAACAACTTTTCTACCAATTTCGCTCCATCTTATAATGATAGCAATGTTTCTGAAAGGAAATTTGACTATAGAGGTATTTTAAGAAGATCATTTTTTGATTTTTCAAGAGTTTTCCTAGAAAGTGTGAAGAACCAGAAAAAACATATGGGAAAAGCAGGGAAAACTGGAAAATCAGTACATTAAACATATATTATTAAAAATAATATAAAATGTCTATTTAATTATTTTACCATAATGTTACATGTAATATATTGTTGATCAACCATCACTATCAACTAAACTTCGCTCAGAATTGTTTTTTCGTTATAGAAATAGCTTATCGTTGCTTACAGATATACAATAAATTACCTATAACAGTGGCTGCTTTCATATCCATTATTCTAGGACAGCTTTTTTGTATATAAACTAATAATTTAATACTGGATACTCATAATCATCAATCGGTATAATCGGCAATAAATATAAACGATTTTAATCGAGTTAATTTGAACTTTAAAAAACTGAAATATACCTTCTGATAATAATATTTTAAGTTTTGCTTGTATTACTAAGGAAGTAGAGGGATTCGGTTATATTTAAAAATGGTTAAACTAACATCGACGTTACCGAATTTTCAATCGCGCCATGGTTGCCACTCATCTCTAGACGCGTTCTAAGGAATCGAACCTTTAGTGAGCTATGTATAACATTTCTGTGGCTTGGTGTCACATTTTGTGATTGTTGGGAAATAGGCTTTAAAATTTTAATTCCCCATAAGGCTAAGTATTTTATTAAATGTAAAAGTTTGTGTTATTTTTAATTCTTACAAAAACTTAAAAAAATTGTATTTACAAAATAAAAACACTTTCTTTTTTTATTTCTATCTATTTTTTTTTTTTTTCAAAAAATTGACATAATCTGATTTTTACGTTAAAATATGTAGGTTCCCATTTGAAAAACAAATGTTGGTGTTACTCACACGGTACTCCTTCATTAATGTTATGAAGAATCTAAGTACCCGAAAATATTGGCTTTAACTACACTTAAAAATTCTAAAAATCAGAATTTAAATATATTCAAAACTTAACCAAAATAATGGAGTGAGCACGCTTAGCGGAATCACTGTATAATTATATTACATTGTAAATATATTTTATAAATCCCTTAAGATTATATTGCTTATGCAACTTAATATCCTAGGTCTGATAGCGCGCTCTATTTGTATTGATTATATTTTGTATTTGATAAACTAAAAATACTTAACGCGGAGCACTAGTATCGATTTATAAAATAAATACCGTATAATGACGGCCCGTACTTTCATGGTTAGCTCATATACATTTTCATATAATGACGGTTCACGCATTTTTCGTATTTAAACAGTCCGGGACATTACGTTCTGTTGATTTACATTCTGTTATCTTACTTTCAGATCGATTAATTTCCTAGATTTTACATGCTTTGTGGTTTTTAAAATTCCGTAATTAGTCGATCCGTTCGATTATTTTCTGCACATTTACGGCGCACCAATAAGATATATATAGTGGGCACTCATAGACCTTGTATTTTTAAATCAATGGAAGGAGATAAGCCCTAACTTCCCCCTTGTGCATTTTTTGCAAAACTTTTCATTCAAAGGTGATTTTTTTTTATCCCTCATTCCCACGTGAGTTTTATATTATAATACTATAAATAATAGATATCTATGAATAAATATACCTACCTACAATACATATAATCTTTTATCCACGTTGTTTTAACCGATTTAACAACCCCCTCTCCCGCCCAAAAGGCACGCCCCTGACCGTTGTAGGGATGATGTAATATGTGTATGTAGGAATTGCATCACGTCCAGACGAACGCGATAACTGTCCCCAGCGGCAATGGCATAAATAACATGACTACCGTATACGTGCAAAGTGCCATTGTAGCTGCAAACTAGCTCGCACTGTATAATGTAGTATACAAAACACAGTAGAAAAACCCAAAAAAAAAAGAGTTAGGTAGTAAAAAATTCCTTTTTTTTTTTTTTTGTAATCTTTTTGTATTTTATACAAGTGTAAGTCGTAGTTTCAAACGTTCGCTGATTACATTTTTCTCCCTGCTACAAGCGAATTACGAGAGCGCGGGTGACAAAAGGAACGCCGGCGACACGGTCTCATGAAAAATGCACAACGAAACCTTCTCTCCCCCACATCGTCCCCCCACGACTTTTGGCCTCACCGTCCCCGTCAATACTCTCGCGCTCGTTTACGCACGTACGCACCGCACACGAAGCTGTGCGCACACACCCATACACACGCAAAACTCGTACGTCGCGCGCACACACAAAGCTCCGCGGCTCGATGAGCTCACACACACGCACAATTCTCCGCTGGCCCGACAGGCTCACGCGCACAACACACAAATAAGTGCGCGCGCCCTCGGTTTATTGATTCGGCGCGCGGAAAGTAACGGCCGCGGCCTCCGCCGCCGACATCAAAACCAAATCGCACCACGCGTTATTATCAACACGGGCGCGGCGTCGGCGGTCGTACGAGTACATACACTCATTATACTATAATATCGATATCGATTCCGTGCGGTCCGAACGACATAGGTAACGTCACGCATCGCCGTCGCGGTCGTTGGTCGCGCGGTGCGGCCAAACCGAGCGAAAAGAGACAAAAGAGAAACACCCTCGTAGCCACCCCGGGCGAACGTAGCGCATTATCGCTGATATAATATTATAACACATACATACTAAAGCTGTCGCGCACGGCTTTGTGCGTGCACTGTATTGAACGGAAAAATGCTGATGGGTGTGCCATTTTTTTTTTTTTTTTGGTCGGTTAGGAGGATATATAAAGTAGTTTAATATATAGGTACAAATGTATCTGTGTTCAACGGTAAGCCAACGAAAAGAAACTCTAAGCAGATTATCATGAGACATTTTCACATGTTTACCTTAGTAACCTAGAAATCAACAAAAAGTGTACAAACAATTGCGAGTTTTTCCCGTTTATTAAGAAATTAAGAAAAACCAAAAAATGATCTTCTCAATGCATCAACTAGATCAAAAATGTTTTCAAAAAGTTGTTTTTAAGTTTTTTATTGAGTAAGATTTCTGATAGAAAATTAATTTTTAGGCAAAAAATACATCATAGTAAATCATTAGCTGATACTCAGTTAATAATACGCTTCGTTGAGAATCTGAAATAAAGACGGTCTCCCCGTGCTTTCCCGTTACTCCACGTTTCCACCCTCGTCCATATTAAAGACTAAAGTTAACCATTGTTATCTGGTAATTTGTTTTTCAAAAGGATGCCCCATTTCTCTTTTAAGATTCTCTTCCACCGTTTATTTTTGTGTTCTTGCATATTGTTAAAGTTAATCCAAAACAATTTTGGACGTTCTTTAAACAAAGAAATTAAAATCACCAAATTGTATGCAAATTGTATACCAAACCAAATTGTATGCACCTCGATAATATTTCGGCTAATAATGGTTAAGATATTATTGAGTTATTTGGTAAACATTTTTCCAGTGTATATCATGTACGAAAAAATCCCCTATCATTACGGCCGTATTTAAGGGGTGGTTTGAGGGGAGCATTAGCCCCCCCTGTTATATGTTAAGAGGCGCTACATTTTCATGGCAACTATAAAACAAGTTTTCGGAAAAATTATAAATTATATGAACAATTCATATATTTTATACACGGGGTTATCAATCTATTATAAGACACATTATCTCGGACAGTGTTAACTTTGTATTCTACAATATTTAAGAAATAAGCTGATCTACAATTTTATATTTATGTTATTTTTGTAACCTTTATTTTTTGGGGTAAAACCACTATCTACCTTTGATTTCCAAATGGCAACCTACATTAAAATTTACATAAATAGATGAAGTATTATTTCATATAAATTTTGGTGTTTAAGATTTGATTTCCGTCAATCCGTTTAGTATCATTTTGTGTGACAGTACGGCACGCGGCGTGTTAATAATGCATCACTACTCTCCTCCAACCTAAACTTCTGAAAGGAAATCTGACTGGGAAGGTACTTTAGAGAGGTCATTTTTCAATTTTCCTAGGAGTTTTCTCAAAAAATGTGAAAAACTTGGAAAAACGTAGAAAAAAAGGGAAAATCGGTACAATATTAAACAAATATTACTAAAAAAAATACATAATAATACCTATTTAATAATTTTACTACAATATGACATACATATTATTGATGCTTATTGATTAAATAATTAAATATGCTTTTCATATTTTCTTTAATAATATTTGTTTAATTTTGTACCGATTTTACCAGTTTTTCAAAGTTTTTCTTGGTTTTCCCATGTTTTATACCAGTTTTTCACATTTGCTGGGAAAAGTTTTAGGAAAATCGAAAAACGACTTCTCTAAAGTACCTCCACAGTAAAATTTCTTTTCAGAAACATTGCTGTCATTAAAAGCTAGAGCAAAATTGCTAGTAGGAAAGTTATCACAGAAAAAAAAAATGTAATATTATATTTATTATACTTCGTAAATTTGCCCGTTCTTTTTCGGTTCTTTTTATTTATTGAGAAAAATCTTGAGAAAATCGAAAAATGACCTCTTGAAAGGTACCTCCCCACACCGATTTCCTTTTAGAAAAGTTCAATGATGTTTATATTTTTTTGGGATAAGGAACCACAATCAGCTTAGTAATTCCTTATCTTCTATTGAATATTAATTATTTTCATGTCTATTTTTTAAACATTAAAACCACTAAAAGTAAGAAAATATTAGCATAATGATAACACTATATGACACCTTGTATATATATATATATAAAAATTACAAGTAGTTGTACAAATATAAAATCTGACAAAATAATATAGATAAATCACTCAGCAATATACGATATCTGCAATCTGCATAAAATAATATTATCTGAACAGCAGACGAAACAATTTATCCATAATTCAAAATTTAATTTTCGGACCATAATTACATATTAATCTAATAATATTCTGTATGTACTATCCGTCATCCAATATATGCGTCTTTACATAGTTCCGTCTCTCTAACTGTTTTCGAATTATACGATGATAAATAATGATTATTCGAATTATTTCAATGTTATCAAATATCAATGTAACATGAGACACTATCTCGGAATATATTAACCTTTTTTAGAATATCAGTATTAAAATGTTTAATTTTTATCAAAAAAAAAACTACGAAAACAGTTCATAAATTTTGAGATAATAACTGTCTTCTATTGTATATTGATCACTCTGTATATTATCGTAAAACAAAAATCGCCCGTCTCCATTTGCGATAAAAGTTATATTTTATATCGTGACATAATATATATATTATGGCTTCGTCTGACATAATAAAATATTACTATACAGTTCTTGTCATCAGTCCGGCACCGTTTATAGGACACAAACACTCTAGTATATTTATTTAAGTAAACCATGATATAATAATAATATTTCGTACCACAATGTCACCACCCCCAAAAAAATTATTCTATATTCTATGAAAAAACGAAAAATTTGTAAATTTTTTCAATGAATTCCTTCATTTAATTTTAGATTCTAAGTGTGGCGAAGAATTTATTGGTTTGATAAGATATTTATTTTTTTATACTATGTACAAAAATTCGACCATAAATCTTGCTCAAATATATACGTGCGGCAATATTTCTGAAAGGGAATGTTGTCCAGATGGTACTTTTGGGAGGTCATTTTTTGATTTTCCAGGTGGTTTTCATAATAACTGGGAAAAACCAGGATAAAACATAAGAAAAACGGGAAATTTACGAAATAATGCTTTTATTATTTTTTAACTTTATTATTTGTTGTAATACAGTTAAAAATCTGCGTAGAGACTTGAAATTTGGACAGAAAACTTATATTTGTCTTCTCTAAACGTGGGAAAATTTTCAAAAATGTTAAGCCATTTTTGTGATTTTTATAGACATTTTACTTTTGCGAGTTTTGCTCTATGGTAAAATTGTTAGACTTCAACAAAAATGCTTGAAAATTTAACAGGAGGGTTCATTAAGAGTTTTACTTTGTGGTAAAAATAAATTGAGTTTAATGAATTTTTTTTTTTTCATAAGGGAATTTTAATATCAAATTTTTAGGAATCAAATCCTACGACGTCTTTTTTTATCTTCAGTATCGTTTTACATCTTGACTGTGATATATCTGATGATGAATTTTTAATTCGAAACCGGTCGTATAGTAATAATACTCCAGGTGACACATTCATTTATTTATTATTTTTTTTATTTTATAAGTTTTTTTCCGGTTCTTTTAATATATTGAGAAAACTCCTGAGAAAATTAAAAAATGATCTACTTAAAGTAAAGTTGCCATTCGTCTCGATTTCGCTGGGACACTCCCGGTTTTCACTACACAGTTCCGATATTTTTCAACTACTGGCCGGAATAAAAATAAGTACTTTTTGCCGTAATTCGGTTATAAATACAATTAGAGACTTAAAACTTGTTAATAATACTTATATTGGACTTACATAGACGTGCTTCAAATTATGTATTACCGAACAGCGCTCGGAATCGTCTTTCGTCAAGCAATGGTTTATCGTTATTCACAGATATAATTGAAATAACCTTATGTATCCTACCTTCCTAACTACTCACCTACAACAGTGACCACTTCCATTCCCAGTATCGGCTCTTTTTTTAATTTTAGAATTATAAATAATTAAAAATTATATTTATAGATAAGAAAATAATAATTATGTTATTACATTTTGTTGTATTTCTAATTTTTGACTTTTTAAATTTATTAGCATTATAAAAATATTAAATGAGGGTTGGAAGTATTGTAGTGTCCCAGCTCGTCATTTTTTATAAATGGCAACTTTACCTTAAAGTACCTCCCCAGTCAAATTTCCTTTCAGAAAAATTTCTATCATTGTAAATCGGAGTAAAATTGTTAGTAAAAAAGTTGTTCACACATAACAAAAAAAAAAAATATAAAAACATCACAGTAAAACCATAAGTTTCTTCACTCCACTCAAAATGTAAAAATCACCCTGTGTATTATAAGTCAGTTTAAGATAACCTTATCATATAGAGCAGTGGTTTTCAACCTATGCGTTGCGGCTCTCGGGGGCGTCGTGGTTTATTATTAAGAGATCCGCGTCTATAGTAATAATATACTAGGTACAGTATGTAATACAGTAAATTTGTTTAATATTAATATTCTTTTTTTTTATTATACTATCATTATTCGTAAGGGAGCCACTAATTTGGTTTTTAAAATCAGAAGAGCCGTGGATTCAAAAAGGTTAAAACCACTGATATAGAATTCAATGAATAAATAAAACAACTAAATAAACGATAATTGCCCAGAAATTTAAACAAACCAATAGTTAGATCGACTCAGGTAACCACTAGTAAAAAAAAAGGACAGGTTTTTCAGCATAATTTTTTGAAAATTTGTTTAATAGTTATTTGAAGAAGCGGCCCACCGTCCCTATGCCGTCCCTGTATATAACATATTAATTAATTTAAGTTAGGTTAATTGTTTTAAAAATTAAGTAAGTCGAGTTGTTAATTTACAATTTTTTAGAAAATTGCTATCTTTTTACAATAAAAATGATTAAACATTAAGTTTATAATTTTTTGAAAATATCGATGATCAATTCAAGACAGACATGGGTCATGTATTGAAGAAGATCATAGATAAAGCTTCATTAAACATCAACACAGTAAACTTTAAAAAATAAAATGTTTTATTAATAACATTTTATTTTTAACGCTTTATTTATAAAATATAAATAATAAATATATTATGTTGAAACTTAAAATTTAAAGAAGTTAAAATTAATTGTGTATAATATATAATTCAAAATTAACTTATTATTGTTAGTTTATGTAAAATAAAAAAATCCTAGAATAATGGGAACGGGTGCAGCTACTGTTATAGATAATTTAATATATACCTGTTAGCAACGATAAATCATTGCTTACGTAAAAATTATTTTGAGCGGAATCCAGTTGATAGTGATGCTTTGTCAACAATATATATGCCATTTCATATATATTTTACTTTAATAATATTTCTTTAATGTTGTACCGATTTTCCCAGTTTTTCAACTTTTTTCCCGATTTTCCCATGTTTTTTTTATAGGTTTTTCACATTTGCCGGGAAAACTCTTGGAAAAATCGAAAAATGACCTTTCCAAGTACCTAGAGAAATTTTCTTTTAGAAACATTGTTATCATTAATAGTTGGAACAAAATTGCTGGTAGAAAAGTTATGCACAGGAAAAAAAATATAATATTTTAGTAATATAATTCGTACATTTTCACGTTTTTTTTCGGTTTTTCAAATTTGATGAGAAAACTTTTGAAATATCATTATAATAAAAAAAATAATAATAATATAACAATACTTCTAATTTGGCACAAAAAAGTTATGCGGGATCTATT
Organism: Cinara cedri; assembly: GCA_902439185.1. Classification (NCBI taxonomy): domain Eukaryota; kingdom Metazoa; phylum Arthropoda; class Insecta; order Hemiptera; family Aphididae; genus Cinara; species Cinara cedri. Next base: position 4,229,154 of record CABPRJ010001426.1, read on the forward strand.
ATTTATATTTCTTCCTCTACGCTCTCGTGAAATCGCCCATGTGAAATATAGGTAGGTACAAGTAAACATCGTAATCATTAGCCCAACAGTAAATACATAAATACAGGATTCGTGTAAATATATATACAACAATGTATAATACATATAGGACGTATATGTCACGAATTTATAAACCATTATTTATATTTATTTTTTTTTAATTAAAAATATATATGCGTCCTAATCGTAATGCTCGTTATCTGCTTTCTGTTGTGCACATGGTATAATATATTCTGCAGACTGGTGCAAACCCTTAGACATAAACATCGAAATGTTGCTAAATATGTATATAATACATTTATATTTGGAGAGTAATCGCGTGTATAACGATAAAATTACTTACAAGTACATATTAACTCTGGTTGAGAATATATTAAGGGTGGCTGATATGAGTTTTTACCGATATAAAACCGATACCTAATATTTAAAATCGAAACCATGAGTTAACATTGAAACTAACCGATATATTGGTTGACTCAATTTTTATATTCCAAAGAAATTATAGACATATTTCTCGGAAAATATTATAACGTCAAATATTGGTCAAAAAAATAATTAATTCCTCGCTCCGCTCAGAATCTAAAACCAAGTGCCGATAAAACTATTTTTCCAGTATAGAGTATCGGTTTATGTATCAGTCTACCTCTCTCCTAGAATTTTATAGAATATATATTTTAACAAAATGTTATATTTAGATTCTAAGCTATTAGTTTACTAAGATGTGTTTTTTTCTTCCGGAAAACAAATTTTCAGTTAGTAAAAATTTTCAAAATTATTCACATTGTATAATTTAAACGATGCGGATTTTTTACCCAGCAGTACGTATGTATTTTATTGGAAACATTTGTTTAGATTCCTAAATTTAAAAATTACCGGGTGAGAAATTCCTAAACTCCTTGAAAAATGATTAGTGCCATCCCTTTCGTTTTGCATTTAGGAATATAATTAATTCTAGCCAACAAGGTTTTATTAAAGGTAAATCTACAGAAACAAATGTATTATGTTGAAAATGAATTTGTTAGTTCTGCGGAATAAAGTTTTTAAACTGATAAAATTTATACAGATAGTAAGGCGTTTTATACGGTAAACCATTCTTAATCTTACTCACTTCAATCTTAAAACGCTACTTATAATGATCACAGATATTCGAATATTATTATTTTTTTTATTACTTTATTAAACATTATTTATTCAAATTTTTACTTGTTAAAATCATTTTTGATTGTTTTTTAAGTTAAAATAATGTACGTATATTTCTCTCTTCATTCTTATTATTTAATTAAATTTTTAAGTTAAATTTATTTGTATACATTTAATTACTGTACTTGAGCCTTTAGCGTAAATTCAATAAATAAATAAATAATTTGGTTTCGATCTTGTTGCGTTCACCATGGTTCGCATAGTTTCCACGATGAGCGATTTTATTCAAAATTATTTATGTGATGTATATAATGTCTAACCAAATATATATGTAAGCTATATTCAAACCCTAGAAAAACAGTAAATCGTAAAAAAAAAGTGTGATTCATTATACAAAAGTGCTGGTTACGGGGTTACGTACATTATGCAGAAAAGGTCCAGAAGTCTTGTTTTGTTAGGTACCTGCCTAGGCTTTAAACTCTGAAGGATATTAATTATTTTCCCAAATACATTTGTGTTGTTCAACAGAAGAATGTTGGCAATGGCCACCGATCGATATCATACAAATACTATGAATGTACGGATTTCAATTATTTATTATGCATCACAATATATGTTATATATAATGTATTATATACATATAGGTGCGGTGATTATAATATGGGGTAGTAGGAGGTACTTAAATGGTGGGCAATTAATTTAATACGAATAGGGATTTCGATTGTAAACGTATAGTGTATACCACCCATACCTGACTACAGGCACGTACACAAAAAACAAATTCGGGGGTTCATAAAAAATTTACAATAATCAATATTTATAATAAAAATATTAAATTTATATAAATAAATTACACAACTATCAATTTTTGAGGGGGGTTTGAACCCCAACCCCCCCCCCCTCACCATGTATACGTACCTGTATTATACTTATAGTTTTGACCAACCTCATTCGGGTAATTCTGAAAGAAAATGAAATTGAGATTATAAATGAGAATGAAAAAAATTTAGAACAACAATGCGAAAAAAAACAAATTTTAAAAAAAGACTGGAAAAAATTACTGATGGATTAATGACGCAAGCGAAAAAAAAGAAATCATAGAGTGAAAATAAATTCCTCCTCTAACATTTGAAAATTCCAGTCGATGCAAATAATATGTTGGGTGTTATATTAAGTATTACAAATGATGGGTTCTATAAAAATATAAAATAGGTAGAAATCAAATATTTTCGTGCAAGGACCAATTTATTACTAGCAAAAATGTACCGAATATCGAAATACCATTGAGGACAGCGAGTATTAAAAATTCACTAACATACATCCTTTGTGTGGCGGTACGGAACGCGGCGTGTTAATAATGCACCACTACTCTCCTCCAGCTTAAACTTAAAAGTGGAATATCTTGTTAACGGATTGATGGAAATCAAACATTTTAACATTAAAATGTATTTCAACTAATAATATTTATCTATACATAGAATTTTTATACAGGTTGCCATTTGAAAATCAAAAGTAAGTAATGGTTTTACCCTCAAAAAATAGGCTGACAAAAAATAGCATAAATGTAAAATTGTAGAGCAGCTTGTTTCTTGAAAGTTCTAGAAAAGAAATTCCTGAAAAAGTTAATATTTTCCGAGATAATGAGTGTACCCACTTAAATGGATCACCTGGTACACATATTGTGACGATGACGTTTTTTTTTTGTTCATCGTGTTTTTTTTTTTTTGTTATCCTGGTTCTGCAAATTCTTAAACACGGCCCCTGATCTACCACCTATATAATAATACATTAGTTCATTATTTTAATTTATTATTATTTGTATTTTTCCGCACCGATAACTCGTAACAAGATTACGTAATGTTATCACAATGCTACCAGCTCACCAGTCTAAAAACGGCGTACCGAAACTTTTCACCCGATCGATTATCTCGTTTAATTGGCCCGCCGGTCGCTCGGTGCGTACTGCGTTGACGCGATTGTGTCGACTGCAGACTCGGTCGACTACTGTACTACTGTAGTACCGTCCAGTCGAGTTTGTGGCGTCCTCGATTGTGGTTGTGTTTTTTGTTTTTGCAACTAATTTTAGAGATTTAAAAAAACTGACTTCGAGTTTACGTCTGTATAAATGTAAATTCGTTGCCAATTTTTCTTTCCGAAATAATAAGGCGAACCGTCGATCAGTAACCAACCGTAAAACGACTTAAAAATTCAAAAATTCGTTAAAAAAATCAGTTTTAATTTATATCGTTGAAAAAAAAAAACAAATCAGCAACTGTCAACATGTTTAACGGAATCACTAGTCAGATGAGTAGTTGGATTGGTAAAAAGCAAGAAGACGTCGAAGAAACTGTACCATCGCCTAAAACCGAAATGCCCGAGGATTTTATTGATAAAAAAGTCGATTTAAGGTGGGTAATTTAAACTGTACAATGTATACATATATGTACCTTTGTGTAGGTAAATATTATATAAGTGATTCTGTAATTTTTGTTTTTTTCTTTAGTCCTACAAAACCACCGCCTAGTAAACTAGAACTGTTGGGCAACGTGAAAAATCAAATGTCAAGTTGGTTGGGAAGTGGTATATCTGGTTTGCGTAAAAGTGACAGTGAAGTTGTACCAGACCCTCCTGCAGAACTTCTACAAGAGCCTACTAAAGAGAAAGAAGATGATAACTCCAGGTAAGTTACAGATTTATATTATATATATATATATATTTAATACAATTTTACTTACCATGTATATTTTATTTTAGTGCTACCGGGGATCCAGATACTCCTATTTCAGAGGGAGAAGATGATTTGGGCAATACACAAAGTGGAAATGGTTAGTACCTATATTTTATAAGTCTTTAAATTAATTTAGACATTTTTTTTATTTTTTAAAATTTAAGTACCTATACATTTATTAAGAGATTAACATTTCAATAATGAAAACTTTTATTTGATAATTTACTCTGTTTTGATCATATACATTAATAGGTAATAAATACAAATAAATAATAGTACCTAAAATATATTTCATGTTTTTAGTATCAACAAAAGCTATCCAAGGGGCAAAGTCAATAGGAAACTTCTTGTACAGTGCTGTGAATAAAGCCGGAAAAACTGTCAGTGAAGCAGGGGCCAAGATCAAGAAAACTGTTGGAGAAAATGTAGGTTTTACAAAAATACAAAATTCTAGTTTATTGATATCTTTATAATCTTTCAGTTGATACATGATATTAATAAAAAAAATGATTTAAAGTAAATCAAAAGTAGGTATAGGTAGATATAAATTTCCAATATTGAGCTTAGAAATAATAAAAACAAATAAATTTATTTCAAACAGTTGCACAACCTGTGTGGGGGAGTTGTTTTGGGTCTCAGGACATCCCTCCCTTCATCCATGTATTATACATTTATTGAACTGCAAACATTTTTTTTAAATACAAATATTTAATTACAACTTTTAAACTTAGATTTATAATATAGGTATAATAATAAGAAAAGTAAATATTTAAAGTTTTTTAACAATTTAATTTGAATGATATTGGTAAAATTAGATTACAAGCATAATATTAATACATTTAATTTTTGTGAAAAGGCTGAATGTATTAATTTTAATTTTATTAGTTCTTAGATAAGTTATTATTAGGTAATTAATAATTTCTAATAGGTATATAAATATTAATAAACTAATTTATAATGTATAGCTGAATTTTTAAACTTACTTATATAGTTAGGTCAACTATTTAATCATGCCCTATTTCAATTTGTTATTTGCTCATATTACCACCCTTTTATGGTTGTGGTGCAGTATAGATATTACGGAAGTGCTTAAAGGGAAGGGATGCTGTTTAATAGCAGTAGCAGTTTATTGATCCACCCTATCCCCTTGCATTTCCCTACCCTGCTTACTGTACGGCTTAAAGCAACTTCCAACCTTGACCTAATATTACAATAAAATTTTAAGTAAATAATTATATTAAATCTAATTCATTAAATATTTGTAAATAATAATAATCAGTATAAAAATAATATTAGTTAGTATTGATTATATTGTTTAAAATTAGGTTAGATCAAATCCCACTATTAATTCAAAATTTGTTGATAAAAAAATATTTTCAAAAAATATCAATTGTATTAATGTTTTTAAGATACAATTACAGTTCATTTTAAAGTATATAATGAAAATACATGTTTATAATTAAAAATCTAAAATTTAAAATTACAAAAAAATACTAAAAAACAACTTATTTTACCATAAAATTACACTAAAATATTAAGATGTTAAATCTAATATATTATCTGGTAGATCCTGAGACTTGACATAAACCTGCCAATTGTTGCTAACCCAGATAAGAGGCCATCTGGGTATTATATTAACGTATCACCCCTCGGGTAACATATATTAAATAAATGAACTATAAATAATAATCATAAGTTAAAAGTTGTAAAAAAATAAATTAAGTTTAATAAATGTTGAAAGAAAATTATATTTATAGAAATTTGTATTTTTAAATTTATCTAAGACATTTATTATTATTTTTATTCTTAAATTTGTATGATGCAAACATTTCTATATTTTTAAACATAAGTTGTCCAATTATCTGTATTTGTAATTATTAAAGCTAGAGCCCTATATAGGTTTCCTAATTAAAGCTGTTCAAATATTTGTTTAGTATTAAATTTAAATGTCCAGAAAAGTATGTTTTATTTTAATTTAAGGTATAAAACATATTTGCAAATTGGTAATTGTTTGAAAATAAAAAAAAAATACATATTTTCCAATTCAAAAATTTGAAAAAAAAAAATTTAATACAATTACTAGGTGTAAAATATCTTTTGTAGGTGCAAAATAAAAATTGTATATTTATATTATATTATATTGAAATGTTTGATCAAAAAATCATTAAAAAAAAAAAAATGTTTAAGTTTTCAAGTCCTAATTATGATGTAGTGTATCCAACTTACTTCTAATTCATGTAAGACAAATAAATATTTCTTTCTCATCACTTTAATATTAAAAATTATAACCAATAAATTATTTACTTAATGTATAGAATGTATAAATTGACTATTTAATATTTAAAAAAAGAGCTGATACTGGGGATGGGAGCGGCCACTGTTGTAGGTGAGAAGGTAGGATACAAAAGGTTATTTCATTTATATCTGTAAGCAACGGTGAACCATTGCTTGACGAAAGACGATTCCAAGCATAGTTCGGTAATACATAATTTGAAGTGGTGTAATTTTTTTTTTGCAAATTTTGTTTAAATTTGATTTCAAAACGTTTATTCCAAAAAAAAAGTTGCCCAATAATTTTGGACATTCTATCATGCTAGATAAGTCTAATATAAATATTATTACCAAGTTTCAAGTCTCTAAGTGTATTTATAACCGAATCACAGCAAAAACACTCCCAGAATTTAAAACTCCTTAAAAGCTCAAAAGTTTTGGCTGGCAATGATACTGTAAGAAAGTAAATCAAAATGGTGTTTTGTGATTTTTCGATTAAATAATTTTTTTGGTGGAAAACATCATGTGTGTTTTTATAAAATATTGAAATTGTGAAAGTTTTTTCTCACTTAAGTGCTTTTATTTAAAAAATGACCACTCTAAAGTACAATCTATAAAATATGAGCTTTCAGAAAAGTTCCTACACAGAAAATTTGAGCAAGTTTACTAGGAAATCAATAAATAATTAAAAAAATAAATATTTGTTTAAATATAGAGATCACGACAGTAAATCCTCAAGGAACATTATTTATGTAGACAGAAAAAAAATATTTAAACAAAATTATTAATCCATTTTGATTTTGTTAGTTGTATAATTTATAAGGGTAATATTTTTAGGGTATACTTGGAGAGTTAAACAAAGAACAAGAATCATTTTTAAAGGATAAAAAAGATAACGAGGTTGCTGCTGTTCCACCATGGATTGGTCATTCAAATGAAGAAACCGTTAAGGCTGAATGTCTTGCTTTGTCAACAGTTAGTATAGAATTATAATTATTTTTTTTTTTTAATATTAATAATATGAAAGTTACTTAATATTTAATTAATAACTTAGTTATTTAATTGCAATTTTTTTTTAAGAAGAAACATATTAATTTCTTAGACTTTAAATTTATAAAAGTTTACTGTTTTAGAATTATAGACATATTATTTTTCTATAATTTAAATGCCTAAATTAAAGAAAATTATTATAATAGTTTTTGAAATTGGTAAAAACAAACAAATTATATAATTTATTTTTACTAAAAGTTATAATATTAAAATTAATTTATAAAAAAAATAGTGTACTCAAATGTGATAATAAAAACCAAACTAGAGCCATATTCCTTATGGTTTTAACTTTATCAACATTAATGTTGAACAATAAATAATTATGTTTCAAAATGTACAGGACAACAGGTATATATTCAAATCTTACAAGTATTTGTATTTACTTTAAGTTAATATATTTATTTTATGCATACTTGTACTTATAATTTAATTAATTGCATAATTAAATATTTTATTTTATTTGTAGGATAGGCGCAATTTTGTACGCAGTCCTCCAGTAGGTGTAGATTTCAGTTTCAATTATGAAACATCTTATCCCATCGCTATGGCTATTTTAGCAGAAGATCCAAACTTAGAGAAAATGCGATTTGATCTTGTTCCTAAAGTGTAAGTTATAATTTTATACATTTAATATAAGATTACTTATTATAAAATTTAAATAAATAATAATAATTTTTAGAATAAACGAAGAAAATTTCTGGCAAAACTATTTCTACAGAGTCAATTTAATTTGCAACGCAAGCAATTTGGAAACACTCGATCCTACAGACTACAATACAGTATCATCAAATGTCAATTCTGAATTGACAGGTAATTAAATAAATATTATTATAGTTATTAATTATGAGGTTAAAATATGTGATTAAAATTTGTTTACACTGTTGTTTAGTAAACATACTTAATTTAAATTATTTATTCATAAACAAACAAATTATCATCAATCCCTAAATACTAGGGTTTGTTTATTTTAATAAAAGTATGATAAAGCTGTTAGTATTTGTTTGCATGTTATCATCTTTTGCTGTTCAAATTTTTTTTATTTAGCAAATTACTGCACCTTTTATTTTATTTTGCTGAGTAGGTTCGTGTTATTATTTTGCATTTTTTTAAAATTATTATTGTAACAATAGACACCGTGAACAAGGATACTTACAATTATGTGAAAGAATCAGAGTTTGTATCCGACACATTTGCAGAACATGATGCAAATGAAATAAATGAAATAAGGAAAAGCCTGCAAGAAAGTTTGGGTGTTAAGTCTTCAGATAATGGTAAGTAAAAGAAAAAAGTACATATTCAAAGAATATAATGAATTTTCGATTAAATATAACTTAAAATTTAATTCAAATTTAGGTTTTATTAATTTTGTTTATTTAGTATCTTTTATTTATATATATATACTTAATATTTAAAAGAATTTATCATTTACTATTAAAATAAAGAATTATTTAGACATGGCAAAAAAGGCCTATTTAATAATTTAAAATATTATAATTACAATGAAGATATCACTAAAACAGTTACAAATTACACTTCAAATCTCCACTGAAATAATTTTGTAGGTAATTTTAAATACATAATTATTGTACCATATTTGTTTTTCTATTGAAAAATATAATGTTAGTATGCTATAAGAAAATATGATGCATGTAATTCAATATTATATTTTAATTTTAAATGACAACACAATATTTTTATTCTGTTCAAATACAGACATGTAAAAAACACACACATATTTAGTTTAAACGAACGTATGTAAATATCAGACTAATTGCATACCATTTTTTTTTCTATTTTATGTTGAAAAAATATGTTTACAGATTGGTTAAGGATGCCATATTTATTTGTAGTTTGATGCACTATTATACAATTTCTATCCTTATATTGCAATTCTAATATCAAAATTATTACAATTTAGTTACTAATACTTTTTCCATCTGAATGCATGATGGCTTATAAATTATAATATACATTGCACAATATACTTTTTAGTTAACACTACCAATGTTTTAAATGAACAATAGGAATCACTTATGTTACATCCAATTCTTAAAGAGTATACATTTTTGATTAACTAATTCACAAAGTTGGTAAGTAAAGACAATTTTACAACTTGAGGGAATTTAATAACATTGTGAGTAGTTATATTAGAACAGTTTTCCCAAACACTCCCTATTTTTGGTTTTATTTTTATTAAAATTAATATTTTATATACTATGCATATTTTCAAACATACATGAAATTCATTCAAGTATGTGTGTAGACTGAATGTATTTCTAAACAAATATGTGTGTGTGTGTATTGTGTTAACAGCTTGAAACGATGTCAACAAATTGCAACCACAAGACGACTATCTTTAAGCGCTTCGCTTCCATTCCCCCTGAAAAGCGTATTTTCTCTTCTATTCGCTTTTCCTACATCCAATGTGCAATAATAATTTATACCTTTACATCTATAAAAGTATTTTTCTCCTATCCTTGTGTTTATTAAAAATTTTCGGACCCGGTTTGTAGAAGAACATTGGGAACATGAACTGGAGACGGAACTACAAGAGTACGAGATAGTCAAAACCAGTGACGAAAGTCAAACAGACAATACAAAAACTGCATCCGGGGAAATATATGACCTCAAATAATAATTATTCATTACATAGTGAGAAAGTTTCAACAATATTGTTATATATTAATTTTTTTTTAAGGCTGGTGTTCTAATGTAGAAAAAAAAAATAGACTATTTAAGTAAACGATTGACTGTTTTACATTTTATTTACAACATTTCTATTATATAATATACCATACCTAATCTAAAATTTATTACCATTTACGGTAAACTTAATAAAAAATCACATTCATGTTGTTAAATTAGTGATAATTTATTATTATTATTATTATAATTATTATTATATTATATTATTATTACAATATAATTATACATGATTATTATATCTTATAAAGCAATAATTTGTTTTTGTTATTTATTTTAACATAATAATAAACCCAAGATACAATATATTTTTCAAACATAATACATAAATTGTAAGTATAAATTAAAACAATCAATAAACGTGTATCATACCATACAAAAATCTGTCAATATAATAGGTTAAGAAAAAAATGAATTGCAATTAAATATACATGTTATATTGTAGGAAAATTGTAACATAGTGACAGTAATGTAAAATTAATTACTCATCGTGTACAAAATCACAAATAATCCATATGTTCATATGATTATATATTAATTTGTGATGACATCATTGGTCACATAACTAATGAATCAAGGTGCAAATGGATTTATTTTGAAAATTTAAAAAAAGTTATTGATAAAAACACCAGGTGTATTGACACCTTATTATTTTATATTTATAGTCTAATAATATACAAAAACCTAAAATAAAATGTTAAATTATATAGATAATATTATATAAAGTATATAATAAAAATGTTTAAAAGTTAAAAGTACTATAGAAAAAAAATATTGATAAAATGCATTTGTAAGTAATTTATCCAAATGTTCATCAAATTAATAAGATTTTTTTTAAAAAAAATACAGTAATAACAATTCTTTTCTCTTAGATCAGGAATTTTCAACCGCTATGTAAAAGCTAAGCAAGTATCAGTAACTAATATTAAAAAATATTACTGTATTGTGAACTTCATATGGTGTTTTGCTATGACATTTATCTGATGTGATTTAAAGCACGTTTTATATTTAAAACAAATAAGAAATGTGACATTCAAATTGAAAATCTTTATAAAATGTAGATATTGTTTCAAATAACTAATTAAAATGTATCATAATCAAAATAGGGGATTGGAATAGAATATATTCATAGTACCACTATATAGACACTACATGGATCGTGAATACCAAAAAGGAAACTTAGAATACTTTGAATAAAAAATGGGAGAACATAAAATCAGCTATCAAAAAAGCGGCGGATACTATGTTGACAAAAAAAGAAAAGAAAGAACCTAGAAGAGCATGGATTGACAAGGAAATAGTACAACTTATAAATGAAAGACAAAAATATAAAAACAATAACATGATAGAAGGACGACAAAAATATTGCCAACTAAGGAACCAGGTTAATCGTGAAACCAGAAAAGCTAAAGAATGGTTGGAGCAGCAGTGTGGCGAAATTAATGAGCTATTCAAAGTTAACAAAATAGATTATGCGTATCGCAAGATCCGACAATTTGTCGAAAAGATAAAACGAAATTGCACCAATATAAGAGATAAAAATGGCCAATTATTTATTGATTATGAAAACATAATAAAACGATAGAAAGAGTATATTGAAAACCTTTAGAAGGGAGAAAAGATTTAACAATAGATGAGGAAAAAATGAAGCTACCCATTTTAAGATCAGAATTTGAGCTAGCGCTTTATGATTTGAAACAGAATAAATCACTTGAGACTAATAATATAACAGCAGAATTATTATAGTGTACTAGTACAAAAGATTATGGATGCTTTATATCAACTAACTCGGGATATATATGAGAAAGGAGATGTGCCAGATGATTACTGCAAAAGCATAATTGTAACTAAACCAAAGAAAAGTGGAGTGAATTCCTGTGAACAATTTAAAAAACAATGAGCCTACTAACACACGTCTCAAAAATCCTAACAAAAATAATAAACCGAAGAATAGAAAGAAAAGTGGAGCAGTACTTACAAAATGACTAATATTGATTTAGAAGACAAAAAGGTACACAAGAAGCAATTTTAGGATTATGAGTGCTAATTAAAAAACATATCAATAGAAATAAAGTTACAAATTTGACCTTCATGGACCTGGAAAAGCCCTTTGACAAAGTTAATTGGAATAAAATGCAGCTCACATTACGAGAAATAAGTGTTGGATAACAAGACTTCATCTATAGTCTTTAAAAGAACCAGACAGCTTACATTAAAAAAAGAGAATTCACTTTTAACGCTCAAATAAAAAAAATGGGTCCAACAAGGGTGTACGTTATCACCACTACTTTTTAACTGCTACATCGAAAAAGTTATAAATATAGTGAAAGCTAAGCTAACAAGGCTAAAAATAGGAATCAAAATTGGTGAAGAAATAGTTTTAATGATACAATTTGCCGATGACATTGTGGTAAAAGCAGAGAGTAAAGGTGACATACAGCGTGCAGTTGAAGAAATAGATGAAATGCTAAACACATCAGAAATGAAAATAAATAGCGCAAAAACGAAGATCTTAGTCTGCGCCAAAGACCCAAAAGTAAAAGCTGATGTGTACATAGGTAATTAAAAACTGGAGCAAGTGGAGGAAATGGTATACTTAGGGAGCAAAATCACATCTGATGGTAAGAGCGTCTGAGAGCTAAAACAATGCATAGCATTAGCAAAAACTGCCTTTAGTAAAAAACAGAAGTTCCTCATTTCAAAAAAATTACATCACAATATTAAGAAGAGACTTGTAAAAACATATGTATGGAATGTTACAACATATAGATGTGAAACTTGGGTAATAAATGATGCCGGAAAGAAATAACTAGAAGCCTTCGAGACGTAGTGTTGAAGGCATATGGAAAGGATAAGTTGGATAAAGCGGAAAATAAATAAAGAAGTACTTAGAACTGTGGCAGAAAAATGTACATTCATAGATGCAATTAGAGCAAGACACTGGAAAAAGGTTGGGCATGCCTTGAGACAACCAGAAGAGTTGTATAATATAATATTAGAGGGTATGATAGAAGGAAAGAAAACTGCAGGACGCCCCCGAAACTTTTATATAGGTCAAATTAAATGTGATTCAAGAGTCAAAACCTTTAAGGAACATAAAAAAAAGGCGGGTAATCAGTTAGAATAGAGGATTGGAGTTGTAAATCAATCTACCAGTTGAAAAATAACCTCTATCTGTTGTAAGTGGTAACAAATAGGGTTATGTTAGATCGACAGTCGGTGTAAAATTCTGTCAAACAGTATGAAGTTATTAACAAGACTTGCTCTATCACGGATTTGTGCAGGGACAACAGGTAAGAGGAGGTACTACAGTGCAAGATGTTTGCAGATGATACAGCTTTGATAGGAAAAATCTGGAATAAGTTGACAATAGGCTTGAGGAATAGAGGTAGCACTTGAAGGAAAGGAACTAAAGATAAATAGAAGTAAAACAGATTATAAGTTTGAAGAATCAGAAAAAGACAGCTAACGACAATAAGCGGTTATAAGTGAGGTTTAGAGTTGTAAGTACCTAGGATCTTTTCTGCAAAAGAATGATCGCATCCATGAGCATGTGAAACATAGGATAAAACAAAAAAAAGTGGTTTATGCAATAAAAGAATTCCAATGTCACTTAGAGTTAAGTTCTTTAGAAATTTTCAGAGACCGACAGTGTTGGGTGGTGGACAGAAAATGAGTATAGCAGAGATGAGAATGCTTAAGTGGATAAGTGGAGTGATAAAAAAAAATTGAATAAGAAATGAATATATAAGAGGTGGCTTTGATATTAGGTCAAATGAGAGAATATAGACTGAGATAGTTAAGGAATGTTATGGGGATAGAGTAACCTGAAGCAGAAAAAATTATAATGAAAATTAGCTTAGGAGGAAAAAGATGAAGAGGAAACTTGAAAAAAAGTTGATTGGATGTGAATAAAAATGATATGAGGATAGCAGGTGTATGCATGCAATATGGAAGATCAGGTCAAGTGGAAGATTCCAAATAGTTGGAATGAAGGCAAAGAAGAAAAAGAATTTAAATATATTAAAATCAGAAATAATTTGTAATAATCTTTTTGAAAAATCTCAAATGAAACAAAACAATGGAATATATTTCATTTAGTAAAGCAGAGTAATATTATTATAATTTGAATAAATTATGCCATCATGTGTACACTTTATAGATCTAAAGTGTTTGATTTAGAAACTAATTTTTACATTAAGAATTTAGTTTACTTTAAAATTTTAAAATGTTTAACAAGCTTATGTTTGTTCTTTTAATACCATAAATTCTCTCCTTTATCTTCATTCCAACTATTTAGGGTTGACAACTCTTGTTCTAAATTAAATAGTATAAAGTAATATGCTATACAGTATATCCTATGAAAATTTGACAAATTCAAATGATTCTCCAATAACTTTTGTTTTATTTAATATTTTTAAAATGTGTGTACCTAATAATCACTTAATCCTTGTGCTTTTTTTTTACAATTTCTCCATTTCATATTCTTTGAAAATTAAAACTTTTTTTACAGCCATAGTTACTTATTTTATAAATATATTTTTCAAACAAAATTTTGGTGCTACAAATATTTATTAATGATAAAATTATCTTAAGTTTTTGAAGTACAAAAATTATTTTTGATAGAAAAATTAATAATTTAATTTATATTACTTTAACAAAACAAAATTAAATTTTAAATACTGAACAAAACAAAGGTTATTGCATATATCAAATTTTTGTAGGACACCCTGTATAAAATACAAATAATAATATTAGAAGAATTAATTAAACCTACCATAGTAAATCCATAGGAATTATATTGTACATAGTGGAACCATGACAGCCTCAGTCACAGTTCATGTTTGAAACTTGCCTTCAGAATAAAAATTCTTAATCCAATTAAATATAACTAATAATGATTTTAAAAAAAGGATACGTCCAAAATAGTACATATGTCTGGAAAAATTTAGTCAAGGAATATACATAATTTAAATACTATAAATATTATACTGTCAAAATTTAAATTATATTAGAATATAATCAGGTCTGTGAGAACACTTTACTGTTAAGAATTTAAAAAAAAAATGCATCTATGAAGTTTAATAGTTAATAATAACTCTATAGAACTATATTATTCTGCAAGAAAAATAATTAAATACAATTAATAGAAATAGTAAAACAGACCTTGAATATAATTATTTACAGAAATGTGTGATTAATTGAAAACTAGAGTTGTTGCAGACCATATTTTTTATTATGTACTAGTATTGAATAATCGGTAGAAACATCAAATACAATTGGCATGTAATTTAAGATTAAATTTTAAACGTCTGATTCAAATACTTTTCAAAAATTTAAAAGAATTAAGGATTTGTTTAAGTAACAATTAATTTTTAAAATGATAAATTAATTTAATTCAACAAATATTTATATAAATTCAAATTATTAAATAATCTACAACTTTTTGATTTAATTAGACAGATATTAGAGATTTTCTTCTAAATCCAGTTAAATATAATAATCATGCAAAATATTCAGAAATTTTGCAAAATTGTTTTGGCATAAATCTAGTTTAGCGTTCACGCGAATGTTTGGGTATTTTTTTTCAAAATGAATGTTTTTAAATGGCATAATCAAAACTTACTTTTATAGTTATTGTACATAAACCCTTAAAAAACGTATTTTTGGAATTAATCCAAATTAAGGTCAAAAATAGACATTTTTTTATTATTATTATTTTCAAAGTAATTGATATTTTGATAACAAAGTTTTCTCATTGAAGTTAGAATTTCTAAGACTATCTGGATTATATTTAGTTACAAATGCGTAGTGTTTCACTGCGCTCACTCAAACAATTTTAAACAAAATTTACTCTGGAGAGTGACCACCTTGGGTCTCTAATTTCACCTATAATACTTTTTCACTTTACCCTGTTCCCTATCTGATATGGTTTTGCACAACTCTAGAGTTATTTTTTCGATAAAAATTGTCAGAGTGAGTGCAGAAAAACATGGAAACATGGCGTGTTTAAACACTTGAACTCTAAACCTAAGCCAGATGATTTATTCTAACTTCAATAAAAAAAAAACTTTTTGTTATCAAAATATCAATAAATACAAATAATAATAATGAAAAATGTCTATTTTTGACCACATTTTGGATTAATTCTAAAAATGCTATTTTTCAAGATTTATGTACAATAACTATAAAAGTAAGTATGATAGGTAAGTTTAGATTATTCTAATGGATTTAAAATAACACATTTTGAAAAAAAAAAATTGAATATAATTAATTCTAATTAAGAAAAACGCAAAATGGAAAACCTGAACTTTATGAAGTTTTCCCTCATAACTACAAAACAAAGTTTATCCGCCTTTTTTTTAACATTCTTAATGTAAAACCACGTTTTAAAAAAAAAAACTTAAATATTTGAGTGGGCGTTTAACTAGATTTGTTCCGTTGTTTTACTTAATTTACCAATTACAGCATAGAAAAAAACTCAAATCTACCAAATTTTAAATTTTAATTGGGTCCTGCGACAACTCTATTAAAAATTATTATTATTATAAAATAATATATTTGTTAAAAAGAATACAAAAAGTCCACTGAAGAAGCCTCCTGTTAATAAACTATGTCTGTTGAGAAAATATTTTTGCCACAAATGTCCAGCTTTGAATAATATTAAGCCCTGTAATGAAAAAAAAAATCTTTAGCTTTAATTATTTTTAAATAAAATTACCAATTTATCTATAAAATCAATTGACCAAAGTTAACAAGTTTTTTTCTACTGTCTTTAGGTCCAAAATTATTTTTCATCAATAATCAATTAGAAAATATCAAGAGATATTATTACTACATATGTTTTATATAAGTAAATAATTTACAATTATTTATTTTAGATGTTTTCATAAATGTTGATTTATGAAACTAACAACTAACAAGGATGAGAATAATTATTTATTTACAACACAAGCCACATGACATATTTAGTCTTTACTTTTATTAATATCACTTAATGTATATTTTTTCTTTCTAATAAAATCTCAAAATTAACACTGACTGATTTATAAACATAATTTTTAAGTTAATAATCATTAAACCATTGAATACTTAAGTCATAATAAAAAAATAATATATAAACATCAATTACCCATAACACGAAAACAGAAAATATGTAAAATGCGAATCCATATAGTCCTGTTAAACCAAGAATACCAGCAGTACATCCAGACAACGCGGACATTGAAGTACGGCAATATTCAACAATTGATGCATTATTACGAAGAGCCGGTTCACTGTAGGATACTAAATCTGAAAATGATTTGGTGTATATTAATATATATTTTTACTATAATTTATTTATAAAATAAATGTAAAGTATATTAATAGTTACCTTTAAATTTTGTTTCTTTGGATTCTTTATTATCTGCCATTTTAAAGTAAATTCAGTTAGGATAAAGTATAACTATTGAAAAATAAATGAGACAAAAACGTGTAAAGTATTTTGTTAATTCTTTTAAAATTGAAATAAAAATTAATAAGTTGTAACCAAGTGTTTATAATTATCCTTGTTTTAGAATTATGAACTTGATAAGAAGTGGTAACCATCAAATGTATAGGGACGATCTATATAGTGTGATAACGAAAATTTTGCTTTACAAAAGTTACATTTTCTTTGAAATACCATCTTTGAGGTTACCGATGTCAACGTGTTTTTTTTCATTATGATAAAAATTTAATAATTGGTTTCAATTTTCCAGACAATTCCTGTAAATTATAGGATATTGCTAATTGAAAATTTTAATCTGTAAAACTGTAAACCTATTTTAATTCTTGTAGTTATTAAACATTTTTATCATATGGTACAATATACAATCATTTAGTTTTAGCAGTTTAGTACTTAAATTTTTTTTTTATTTGTGAAAGTTTATTTAAATATATTTAATAGGTAAATAACGTGTACACATTTTTCTCTGTTAATATCCAAGTTAAACAATTTGTTCTATATTTTAGTTTTCATAATATTTTAGAATGCCGCGCATCAAAGCTGTTGAAGAAACTGATAAACAAATCCGAATTGCTATTGTGAATAATGATAAGTGTAAACCTAAACGATGTCGTCAAGAGTGCAAAAAATCTTGTCCTGTTGTCAGAATGGGAAAATTATGCATAGAAGTAGCTCCCAATGATAAAATAGCTTCTATATCCGAAGAATTATGTATTGGTTGTGGTATTTGTGTCAAGAAATGTCCTTTTGAGGCCATAACTATAATCAATTTGCCTAGTAATTTGGAAAAGGATACTACACATAGATATTCAAAAAATTCATTTAAATTGCATAGATTACCCACACCAAGGCAAGGCGAAGTTTTAGGATTGGTTGGAACTAATGGTATTGGAAAATCCACTGCATTGAAAATACTAGCGGGCAAGCAAAAACCAAATCTTGGTCGTTTTTCTGTTAGTTTAATTTTGATTTTATGGCTATATATGAGATTATGTTATTTTTTTATAAATACAATTGTTTTGTCTATTAAAATGTACAGGATCCACCTGATTGGTCTGAAATATTGAATCATTTTAGAGGATCGGAGCTTCAAAATTATTTTACCAAAATTTTAGAAGATGATTTAAAAGCTATGATCAAACCACAGTATGTTGATCAAATTCCTAAAGCTGTAAAGGGCACTGTTCAGCAGCTGTTGGATAAGAAAAATGAACGAAACAACATTGAGGAAATTTGTACTCTTCTTGGTATGTTAGTGTTATTTATGTTTTTAATTTATACTGATAGAAATTATAAAAATAGTACATTAAGAATAAAATTGTTTATAATTTATATTTTTTTTTTTTTTAGAATTGGATAAAATTAGAGATAGGTCCATAGAACAACTTTCAGGTGGAGAATTACAACGTTTTGCATGTGCTATGGTTTGTATACAAAATGGAGATATATTTATGTTTGATGAGCCTTCTAGTTATCTTGATGTTAAGCAACGTTTGAAGGCTGCTTTGACTATTAGATCCTTAATTGCTCCTGATAAGTGAGTTAAACTTTTAAATAATTTCTGTTAAAAGTAATTACAATTATTTTTAATAACAATTTATTTAGATACATTATTGTAGTAGAGCATGATTTATCAGTATTGGATTATTTATCCGATTATATTTGCTGTCTGTATGGAGTGCCGGGAGCTTATGGTGTTGTTACTATGCCTTTTTCAGTACGTGAAGGTAAGAACATTTGTTTGTATTTTTTAAAAATATATGCATAAATATGTCTATAGAATATCTAGTTGTAAGGTGTAGGTAATATATATTTGATTAAAACCTTTTTTTAGGAATAAATATATTTTTGGATGGATTTGTGCCAACTGAAAATCTTCGTTTTCGAGATGAAAGTCTTATATTTAAAGTAGCAGAAAGTGCTACCGAAGAAGAAGTTAAACGTATGACTCACTATGAATATCCTGAAATGACAAAAACCCTAGGCAATTTCTCATTAAAAGTTCAAACTGGCCAATTTACTGATTCAGAAATTTTAGTTTTATTGGGTGAAAATGGTACTGGAAAAACAACATTCATTAAGCTTTTAGCCGGTATCATGCCACCTGATGGTGCCAAAGGTAATATATAATATAAGTTAACGTATTTAATATAAAGGTAATTTTTACAATTTAAATAATTGGTTAACCTGATGTTATAGCTGAATTACCAAGACTCAATGTAAGTTATAAACCTCAAAAGATCAGTCCTAAAAGTCAATGTCTAGTACGTGTACTTTTACATGAAAAGATTCGAGATGCTTATATTCATCCACAATTTGTAACAGAAGTCATGAAACCATTAAAAATTGATGACATCATGGACCAAGAAGTTCAAAATTTGTCTGGTGGAGAATTACAGCGAGTAGCTATTGCATTGTGTTTAGGAAAACCAGCAGATATATATTTAATCGATGAACCTTCTGCATATTTGGATTCAGAACAGCGTTTAGTAGCAGCTAAAGTCATTAAAAGATTTATTCTACATGCTAAAAAGACTGGATTCGTAGTGGAGCATGATTTTATTATGGCTACTTATTTGGCAGATCGAGTTATAGTTTTAGAAGGTGAGCCGTCAGTAACATCTACAGCAAACACTCCACAAGGTTTATTAGCTGGTATGAATAGATTTTTGGAGCTGCTCGGTATAACATTCAGAAGAGATCCAAACAATTTCCGACCCCGAATTAATAAGACAAATTCTGTAAAGGTAAGATAAAAATTACTAACATAACTAATTTTTTAGGTTAGGTTGTTCATTGTTAAATAGATTATCCCCGTATTTTATCATTTCATATGCACTTCTTAATATTATTCCATCAATGAATTAACAATTTGTTTTATTTTTTAGGATGTGGAACAAAAACGAGCTGGTCAATATTTCTTCTTGGAAGATTAAAAAATTCTACAGCCGCTATTTTATGCATTTTTGATTCATATATCTTGTCTTGAATAAAATGCTTATAAATACATTAATTGTTATAATTGAATACAATTTATATTATTTTAAGTTAAATATTTTTATAATTATAACAACAACATTATGTTTTATAACAATTTAATCATTGTGCACTACAGGTTTTTAGGATATACTATTATTTTATTTTGTTGAAAACAAATCTAGTAACCAATAATGATGAATCTCTATAAGTAGAATATGTATCATGTCGAGTAATCTGATCCTGGACACAATTTTGTAACCTACATCTTTAGCATTATTCATACAACAATTTTTGAGTTAAAATATTATCTTTGTGATATAATTTTGGAAACTATTGTCAATTATAAAAATTACAGTATATATTTTTCTGAAAAACATACAAATTCACATAATGGATATTAAAATCAAATTTCATTTATTTGGTTTTAGTTTTAACTATGGAGTAGATCAAGTCTTGGTATAGGTAAATTAAAATGTATTGTTTTTTTATTTTTAGAATGATAGTTTTACAATGATGTTTATTATTTTTTGTGTCTACAAATTTTCTACTGGCAATTTTTCTCAGATTTTCAAGTATAACACTTTCTGAAAGGAAATCTGACTGAGGTGGTACTTAAGGGAGGTCATTTTTTAATTTTCTCAGAAGTTTTCATAATATATGGGAAAAAACAAGAAAATATACGAATGTATTGTTTTACATTTTTTGTTTTGATTCGATTAAAAGTATTTGTAGACTTTTAGTTTAGGTAGAAAACTTTTATTTGCAATTTCTAAATGTAAAATTTTCAAAAAGTAATCCTTTTTTTTTTTTAGCTATTTATAGACATTTTAATTTTACGAGATTTTTTAATGTAATTTTTGTTGGCTAAGTTAGGTCTATAGGTATTGTGGATAAAATTGTTAGACCAAACAGAAATGATTGAAAATTTAATAAGAGGTTATTATAAGTCGTACTTTGTGATAACAAAAAAAAAAAAATTGAGTAACGTAGAAATTTTTTATAAAATAATTTGAATACCTATCAAAGTTTGAGGAAAATAGTTCAGGTAAAAATATTAAAGAAAATGTGTAATGCTTATTTGACTATTTTACCACAGTGTGACATATATTATTAACAACGGAACACTCATAACATAACTCTGCTTGGAATCGTTTTTCATTAGTAATGATTAATCATTGACCCTTCTTCCTTCCCGACTTCTCACTTACAACAGTGACCCACCCATCGTGCGAAGTATGACCGTTCTTTTTGTTTCGATCTAATGTGCTCTCTATAGTATCTACATCATTTTGATAGTTATCAAAATAATAACACGCCACTCATTACGTAACACATCACGCGATAGTTTTACTTTAAAAGATTAAAAATATAAACAATAATATATACGTCATTCGTAGTTAGGTATATTAAAATTTATAAAGTTACCTTGATATATAGTTCAGTGGCGCAATTAGGCTCTTGGGGCCCCGATGATAAGGTAAGTCTGTTGCCTATTCTTGAGAATATATTTTTTGAATACTGACTACTTATCATCAAGCGCACTCTTCAATTTGTATTTAATATTAGCGGAATAATTATAATAAATTGTAACAATAAACAATACAAAAATTACACAATATAAATTATAAAGAAACAATTTATGATTTATGATAAACAGTGGCGGCTCACCCTAAAATCTTCCTGACCCCAGACTGGCCCACCTATATGATTACAAAGAAATTCTGTTTTGCAATATATCATGTTTTAAAATATATAGAAATACAAAAAAATGTAGAGATCATAGTTATATTTTTTTCCGAGTGTAGCGAAGAATGTATTGGTTTTACAAAGACGTTAATTTTTTTATATGTGAACACTTCTATAAGGAAGCTTACTTCGATGAGTCCGATGTATATGATTTAAACCCTTTTCTGAAAGAAAATTTTCTTGGGGTGGTACTTAAAGTAGGTAGTTTTTCAATTTTCTCAAAAGTTTTCTCATCAAATGTGGAAAAACGAGAAAATGTATGAAATTAATAAGTGAAATATTACGATATTTTTTTCTTTGGATAACTTTTCTACCAGCAATTTTCTCTGATTTACAATGATAGCACATTTTTTGAAAGGAACTCTGTCTGAGACGATAATTTAAGGAGATAATTTTTAAATGTTTTCAAGAGTTTTCCCAGCAAATGTAAAAACCAGGGAAAATCAGTACAATATTAAAAAATTACTATTACAGAAAATATGTTATGCCTATTCAATTATTTTACCATAATAATCTCCATGGAGTGATACATAGGTATCAAGAAAAATATTAGCCTCAGCTTGGCCCCCCTGAAGTAAAAGTTCTGGCGCCTGTCACTGATTATAAATGATCGCAGATTTCATTTGAATCGATTGCATTAAAAATACCCTCAGTTTACAATTACAACTATGATAGGGTCCTCTTTGAGTCTTGGAGCTCCAGGCATCGTTAGGCATCGCCATCCACCCCAGTTATTGCGTTACTGATATATTTACCTTACTATGTAGTAACTACCAGTGGCGTATCTGGAGTTCAATCAAGGAGGGGGCGGTTTAAATATTGTAATACACCAAAAAATATAACGATTTCTTCGGCCCCGAAAAAAAAAAACAACAGTTATTATTTTTCTTTATAATTCCTCTCCTTGGAAATTAAAAAAAATAGTATACACCTAGTTATAAACAATAATTAATAAAATACAAACAAATAATGATGTAAGTATACACAGGTAATATATAGGTATGTTACGATGAAAATTATCATAATATACATAATATGTACATATACATTATATATTCATATCGAACAAATTGTACATAAAAATATTTACAACAATTTTAAAACAATATTAATCTATTTTTTTCCTACAAATCAATTTATGATGACTACTGTTTGCACATTCACATCGATATCCCTATATGTATTATAGACAAAAAATTCTCTAGTTATATCATTATTACTACTTTTTGGTAACGCTGATAAAAATATCCAAGAAATGATAAATAATACGACACACGGTTATAAATACTATATTGTTTAATTGCCAATATGCTCTAGCCGTGATCGAAAAGATTCCAAGGAGGGGCAATACACACATCGCACCCTCTCCTCAAATTCGACATTGGTTACTACAAAGGTTACACTTATGTGTGGCGTACCACATGTATTAGGTATTTATATAACTTAAAATGTTATACACTTACTACTTACAGTTTACAAAAAAACAAAACAGTGTAGAAATTTTAAAAAATTATTAAGAAAACTATTCAAAGGGAATTTTTCTGTGGTGGTATTTTAGTGGGGTTATTTTTTGATTTTCCTATAGGTTTTCGTATTAATTGGGAAAAAACAGGAAAATTTACAAAAAAAAAAAAATGCTTTTATTATTTTCAATTTAGTTTTTTTGTTGTAATTCAATGAAATATATTTATAAAAACTTGAAATTTTGCCAGAAACCTTATATTTGCCTTTTATAGATGCGGTAAAATTTTCCAAAATATTTGAGCCATTTTTAAATTATTGAATATTCGAATTTTGCTAGTTTTTTACGAAATATTTATTCGGTAGGTTTGTTCGGACTCGGATAAAATTGTTATATACCAAACAGAAATGCTTGACAATTTAACAGGAGGTGCATTGTAAATATAATTTAGCGTTTAACAAGAAAAAGTTGTTTTTAATTTACCAAATATTTTTTTAATATTAAATTTTGACAAAAATCGTAAATATTATGGCGTTTTTAACAAGTATAACTTAACTCCGTTCAAAATCGTTTTTCGTTAGCAAAGATTAATCATCGAATACAGATATACATTAAAACCTCTATATCCTATCTTCCCAACTTCTTACTTACAACGGTGGCCCACTCATCGTGCGAAGTATGTCTTTTTTTCTTTTGAGTCTTTTCCAATTATACAAACTACCTGGAAAATCGAAATATGACTTTCTAACTAAATCTAAAATGCAACAAAAAAGACCTCCAGACATCTTTCTATTGTTTACAGATACAAAATAAATATTTCTTGTTCCCCTCAGTATATAAAAAATATAGTACCTAAAACTATTACATTCCACAATTTGCTCAAAATCTAAAAATACAAGTAATATTGTATTTATATATACATTATCTATGCTATACAACTTTTCGGAGTATACCTATATTTTGTACAGTTTATACATTTTAATAGGTAGGTATTTAATTTTTTAAACTTCTTACTTATTATTATTTATTTAATTACATGCCCGATATGAAGTAGTTTCGACTTATTTCCGTTTAGTTGTTTAATTCCTATTTGTTGGGAAAACTAGGGAAATCAAAAAATTACTTCCCTAAAAATCACCCCAGTCAGATTTCTTTTCAGAAAAAGTGTTATCATTGTAAGTCTGAGCAAAATCACTGGTAGAAAAGTTGTTCCAAAGTTGTTGAACCAATAGTTCATGTCCTTAACAGAAATGGAATCAAAATATCCTTTATCATGGCCCAATAACGCTCTTCATTGATGGATACGGCAGCCAAGATTGCAATATTTCAATATTAAAAATTATCAACGGCCTATTAATGTTTAGTTAACTGGCTCTCTTGTCAAATATTAAAAGTGGTATTTACTTTGTTTCGTTTTTGGACAGCCAGGCTGCTCCAGCATCTCCTTCAAAAAAGAACGGTCTAATGATTGTTTTTCACAAAAACTCCAGCCGAAAAAGTCACGCATTGATTATTAAGTTGTTCGTGGATTAATTAAGTTTACTGGAGTTACTGGAAATCGTAAAATAAAATGGTTGTATTGTTGAAAATGTACATTAAGTATTTTGTCTTTTATCTATGATAATTAGAATTAAAATGAAAAAAATTCCAATATATCCTAGTAAAGAACATAAGGAATCATAATCTTTTTTCGAAATCGAAATCCGTCAACCAAGTCAGTTTTGTTTAGCTTTTAGGTCTAAATATAATTTATTTTGATTGAAAAATAGTTGATCTACATTATTATTGACTTGTGTCTGCGAGTGCGTACAGATTTCCCACATATGAAGCCTTGTTATCAATCATTGTCGTAGTCGACAAGACACTTGCTAAATCCATGTAAGGTCGATAAGAACGTTATTATTAGATATTTTGTTATTATTATTGCTATAATATTTAATAATAATATAATACATCTATAAAATATTATATTATAAATACTAAAACGTCTGAAACCGGCCCGTCGACAAAGCTCTCATATCGCAGTACTTGAAGTCGTTATTATTTTTTTTTATTTTTATTTAAAAATGAACAACGCAGCATGGAAACTTGGGAAGAAACTTCGACGCCATCTATCTGTATTGCCCAAGAAAAAAAATATACGATCCCAAAATTTTCATCTAGAAAAAATTAAAAACAATTATAATTCTGATTAATTAATTATAAACTCTGTCAGTCGAATATACAATTAAACTTATATAATTATACATATCATTTATAATACATTTTCAATATGAAAATTAATTATATATTATTACGGATAGTTCCCAACGGATAAGTTTTTTCTAATTACAAAATTTGCAAATTTATAGTATGTTGAAATTTAATGTTTATGAATAATCTGTTATTAACGAGTTTTAAAGCGGGCGGGCCTTACGCGATCAGTAATACTGACAGTATAAATATTGACAGTGTATTAACACGGTCAGTATAGATTATCGTCAATACTCTGTTTGGCATTCGACTGGTGAAGGTGCAAACTTCAACGTTTTTATTTATTTAAAAATAATTTATTTTAAAATGGAAGAAAATCATCGTCGAAAAACGTGCGTAGCAATTATTTTAACGTTTTCTATTCGAAGTAAACGTATTACTAATAGGAAACGATGGTTAAAAGAATGGATTGCCAAACGTAAGAAATATTATTATTTAAATCTTTCAAAAGAAATCCAAAAAGTACGAAAATTGTTAACGGACCAGATGAGCATTGTGAGGCTGTTGAGGAATTAGGATGCGCAGTAATAATGATACCTGATATGTCCATGGAGAATATTCAAAGGGAGAAAAAAATGTTTTAATAAAGTTAAAACTAACTGCCAAAGAAATCAAAGAAGTGGAGAGAAAAACCAAAGGACAGCAAAATAATTATGAGTGGCAAAAATATAGAAAATCACGTCTCACAACTTCCAACTTTGGAAAAGTATGTAAATTGAAAGCAGGCACTTCTCGTGCAAACACTGTGAAAATTATACCTTATGGTATTTATTAAGGAAATTCTGCCACTCAGTTTGAATAATAATAACATAACATAGGTTATATGAATGAATATAATAATATTGATTTAATTTTTTATACACAATTTAGGTATGGAATTGAAAATCAATCAATTGGCAAAAGAGATTTTGAAAAGAAATTTAATATTTCAATTGAATCAGTTTATTTATACATACTACAAAAAATGATTTAGCTGCTGGCCCTGATGGATTAATTGGCAATGACAATCATTAAATTTTAAATGTCTTCAATCTATTAAAGAATTTACACTGAAAGAAGCTGTTAATAATAAAAATTTAAAATATATGCTTTTTAAAAACTGAGAACTAAAACTGAATAAAAATAATGCTTACTATTACTAAGTTCAAGAACAACTTAATATAATACAAGGAAGTTTGTGTTATTTTGTAGTGTGGACTCCTAAACGTGACTAGATACTTATAACTAATTAATATTTTGTACAGTGTACTTTCAATAAAATATATACTAGACAAATATTTTGTTTTTAGGCCTTGTAGTTGACAGATTATTAAGTGATGTAGAAATTTGGAAAAGTAATATTGAATCTCATCTTAAAAAATTTTATATGGAATCTTTATTACCAGAAATGATTGATTCATGATTTGATAGAGACCTTTAAGATATGATTTACCGAATCCATAGTTATATTTGTACAGGATTATTATTTTACATTTCTACTTGCCTACTATTACTAATTAGATAAATAAAAAAATTTCATAATAAATAAAAAAATTAAAACATTGAAGAATGTTTTTGAAGTAAAGGTTTAAAATAACATCTTAGGATAATGGGGTAGTGTGCAGCTACTATTTTAGGTAATTTAATGTATATCTGTAAGCAACAATACATGGTCATATTACGTCAACTTTGGTACCAAAACTTTTGTTTCCATGTGGACTTAAATTTATACTTACCAAAAATATAATACTAATTTAGATACCTTAACACTTGACAAAGATTTATTTTTCTGTACTTCAAAAATATTATATTCTTTTTGGAAGTGACACATTCTTATATTGATAGATAAACTTCTTACTAATTTCTTTAAATAAGGTATACTTATGGTTAAGAGCACCAAAATCATTATAAATAGGATGGGATCCAGTAAATAGAAAAATTATTACTTTTGGCTAATATGCTTTTTTTAGCACAATCAAAAATATTTAATGATACATTTTTATATAATACTTTTTTCTTCACAACAATAATTTGAAATGCTTTTTCTAAATATTGAATGATTTAAGAAATGACTTTTGAAACAATAAACAGTTTGCCTCTGTTAACAGAAGATGTAAATTTTTTGCATAAATATGATCAGATTGATGTTATGTTAATGCTTCAATACAAAAAGTACAGGATATATTTTGTTATCATGCTTCGATTAATATATCCAGAAATATAATCTAAAATATCATTAATATATTCTCTTGTAAATTGTTAAGTTGATCTAAAAATGTTTGAATTTCACTATCATCAAATGTTATTTCTTCCTGTAAACTCGTTACACTTCTTTATCAGAACAGAATTCTAAAATGTCTTTTTCAATTACATCAAAATCACAACAGTTGCCACTGTTAACAGTTATATTCTTTGTAAATAGCTGCATCAAAATGTTTGAACTGAACACAATTAGGACTATTGTTACAACCACCTCTAGAACGCACACAAGCAAAAAAAAGGTCTAAAGCTTCAAATGTTGATACATCCAAAGGCCGGGCACTACAAAACCATTGGTTCTTAACCATTTAATTACTTTTATATAATTAATAATATGTATTATGTTATGTTTCAATTGCCCAAAACAAAACAAAATCTGTGAATATTAAAATATACGGTATCGGATATACTGAGCATGCATTTCTTGTCATACAGAATTGGGGGTTAACGAAAAGCGCGCGTCTGCGCTCTAGTATATTCTTATCTATCTCAGTGTTCCCATATAATCCTATGTAACATGTTAAAGTATAGGCAACACATCGTATTAAATATTTTACAATATTTTTTTTTCCAAAAGTAATGGCACTGTAAAATAGAAACCATTTGCACATCAACTCGCACAGAACAGCCTCTCTATATTACTTTCTAATAGTATTCGCGATTGAAAAGAATAATATGTAGTCGACACTAATGATGAGACTAAAGATAGGCGCTATAATAGTAGAATAATGGTAATTTAGTTAAAATAATCCATTTATTACTAGTTTTTTTAAAAGTTTCCTAAATAAACTTATTTTGTTTATAATTTTTAGTAATAAAAGTACATAATGTTTATTTCTGTAATACAAATAACCGACATAATTCAAAATATTGGTGATTTTAAAAGATCTTTTTTCAAAGGTTCATAAATAGTAAATAGTTAAATGCAACCATTTTATTGAAATATGATTGAGAGGGAAAATGACATTCTAGGATTAAGAGGTCGGGTGTAGCCACTGTGATAGGTAATTTAATGTGTACCTGTAAGTAACGATAGACCATTTCTAACAAAAAAGATTCTGAGCGGAGTTTAGGATAGATATGTCATAGTAAAATAATTATATAGGCTTTATATATTTTTTTTAATAATATTTTGTTTAATGTTGTATCGATTTTACCGTTTTTCTTACGTTTTTCCCGGTTTTTCACATTTGATGGGAAAACTGGGAAAATCGAAAATGACCTTCCTAAAGTACCTCCTCATACCAATTTTTTTTTCAGAAAAGGTGCAAAGATCAGAGCAATATTTTCTCATAGAAAAGTGTCACACAAATAAAAATAAAATTAAAATTAAAAAATAAACATCTTTGTAAAAACCATAAGCTTCTTCTTTGCTCCACTTAGAATCCAAAATTATATATTTATTAAGATTTTAAGACCATAATTTTTATTAAGATAATGTTTGCAGACCTTCATTGTAACCCTCACGGAGTGGGTAGGTACATTGTAAACACTATACTTATTTTATATTAAATAGACCTATAAATATGTATTAATAGGTTTACGGTTATTATATATTATTTCATTTTATATTAAATACGGGCTAAGCTCAAAGTACAGTAAATATTAATTAGATAGCTGTATAATAAATGGAAATTAAATTTTAAATACAAACAGTAAATTAGCGAAAGTGAAACGGAACCAGATGTCTAGGTTATAGTAAAAACGAAAAAAGGATATTAGCAAGACGCATCGAGCGGTGGATCGGATTATTTAAGTTTTAATTAGTGGCGCGCATAAGAATAGCAAAAGTGGTGATGAAGCAGGTCCAACGTGGACGGATGGGAAAGTTAATGAGGGATAGGAGCGTATACACATCGGTAGAACCATCGATCAGGTTTCTGAGAAAGTTCAGATTAAAGGCAACTTTTCTGTCAGCTAGCGTTAAAAGATCAAGCTCACAGAGAACTGGTGAGTAGTCATGTAATGGGTGGGGGATATTCAACACATATCCTGCGTAGGATAAAAAACGCCTTTGAACACATTCGATTATGGCAGAGTTGGAGGCTGTGTGAGGATCCCACAAAACTGAACCATACTCGAGCAGGGGACGAACTAAGGAACAATAGAGAGTCTTTACGTCTGAAGTCAGACAATATTCGCTTTACGAATCCTAGTCTTATAAGCCGTACATCTAATTTATTGGATGTGAGAATGAAAATTAAGATCGGAAGAGAAAAAAACTACCAGATCTTTTTTTACGAGACCTGGGATTATTATTTACTACGATTATATAAGTTCAAAACAAGTTTGTATTTAATTTATGCATTTGTATTATGCATTTAACTAGAATTATGGTCATCTATAATATCAACAAATAAAGCTATATTTATGATTATTAAAAAGTAATTAAGAAGTCAGTACTCAGTACTTAAGGTCTCAATTTAATGTTCGTTAGAACAGTTCTAATAAATTCCATTACGTAGTGACTCTTTTGCTTTCTGTGGTAAAGACATATTAATATGTCTATGGTCGTGGTAGCAACTAAAGAGTATATTATGATTTTATGAGTTATTTATAATTGTTTATCATTCAAGAAATATAAACCCTATAAAATCTATGAATTGTAAATAAATCAAACATTTTGCATGCTATAAAAATAAGTATAGGTATTAGGTATTTACTATTTAAATTAAATAATATAGTATTTAAATCGTAAATTATTGTTGTTGATATAAAATTAAATTATCCCGCCATTTGTTTAAACACAAAATGGCAGACTGTGCTTGTGTTTATTATGTTGGTATTTAACTCTTATCACATTTTATCAATTGCATGGCATTATTTCTCATCAAGTTTTCAGTTATTTTTCCTTCTTTTTGGAGTTACTAGTTTCACGTTTTTACCATTATCTGTTGTTTGGTCTTTTGGCTTTGTAGTTATCACAATATTAATTAAAATTTATTGATTTAAACGATAATTATTATTGCTTTATTTATTGTAAATGTAGAAAATAGTAATTATATAGACCTTAATATGAGATCACGACTGTAAAATCAGAAGTAAGAATGTTTGGTAAGTTGTTTTCCTAGTTATTATAAAGGCATATAATAATTCATTATTTTTATTATTTAGATATTCACTAAGTTACTATGTACCTATGTTAATACTAAAATAATATAATTGTACATTATAAAAAAAAAAAATGATTTGTATAAGTAATTGGTAAGTATATAGAATATTATAAAATTATTTTTCCAGGTTCAGGATCAGGAGCATTTTCTGGGGGTGCCGGTAACACATCAGGTTTTGGCCAATCAGCTTTTGGTAAACCTGCAACACCTGCAGTTTTTGGACAATCAAATACTTCACTGTTTAACCAAACTACCCAACCTAATACTGGGTTGTTTGGCGCCAATGCTGCTGCACCTGCGTTTGGTCAAACACCTACTGCCCAACCAACCTTTGGAGGTTATAAATAAAAATTAATATATCCAAACATAAGTTTTATTAAAAGTATCTATAATATTATAGGTTTCAATACTGGTGGAACTTCACTCTTTGGAACTCCAACAGCTACACCAGGATCGAGTGGAGGATTATTTGGCCAGCAAAATGCTTCAATGGTGGGAAATACTGGAGGTGGATTGTTTGGCACATCTAATCCTAACACATCATTCGGACAGGCAAAACCAGTTGGCTCAGGATTTTCTTTTGGAGCACCTGCTGCTCAGCCGACTGGAAATATTTTTGGTACACCTCAGACAAGTACAGCTAATACCGGAATGTTTGGTGCTTCTACTGCAGGTATTATTAACTATTTAATTATATATTGAAACCTGTCTTCTTCTCATAAGCTTTACAGATCATGATGGCCTTTAGCTTCCAAAACAATTCTCCACTCATCGTGGTCTTTGACAACATTTCTCCAGTTCTGTATCCCCCCATCTGTTGTAAATCTTTTTTAACTTCGTTTATCCAATATTAAAACCTTTGTGTTCCTAAATTCAGTGGTAGTATAAGCGCTGTTCATTTTTGTATTCAAAATTCTCCATGACATATTTAATAACCTGCCAACATAGACCTTACATATATTATGTACTCAAACCCGGATTAAGATAATTTTGGGCCTGGGGCCAAACAAATTTTTGGGGCCCATAAACTTATTCAAAATATTGGTGACTTATAATACTACCAACCAAGATCAGGGGACCCTCTGGCCCCTCTTAATCTAGGCCTGTATGTACTATTGCTTTTTATTTAATAAAATCTGTTGCAGTTCTAAATCAAAAACTAGAAGTGATATTTTCTTTTTCTTTTATGTCACTGTCACATAATATCATAGAAAAATTAGTAACATGCATATTATACATTTTAAAATAAGATCAAATATTCCCCTAATATTAAATATGTTTCAATGTATACATATTAAGATAAATTCATCTTTCATTTTGTATTCATAAGTAAATAGCATCATGTAACAATAATATTTAGGTACCTTTGGTGCTAGTTCTGGATTTGGGGCAACGTCTACTGGCGGTACACCCATAAAATTTAATTCTGTGACTGGAACTGATACAATGGTGAAAAATGGTGTTAATCAAACTATAAACACTAGACATCAATCAATCACAGTTATGAAAGAGTATGAATCCAAAATATTTGAGGAACTCAGATTTGAAGATTATTGTGTTAATCGTAAAGTTGGACAACAGGTAATTTAAATATATAAATTGTTTCACATGTTGATATTATTTTATATTTAAACATACAGGATGAGTTAAGTGGTTACACTCAGTATTTTTGAAAATGATGGACTTTTCGTAAAAAATTTTTGATAATTTATGAAACATAGCTTCTAAATAATTGAAAAAATGTCAATACCAGAATTTATTTATTATAATATTCCATCTATTTATGGGAATTTTAAGATAGGCTGTCAAAAAATCAAAAGTAGTTAGTTGTTTTCAAAAAAAGATATTAATGTAACATTTTAGAACTACGTGTTTCTTAAATTGTCAAAAAAGAAAAAAAAATTGTAGTAAAAAGCTAATGCTTTGTGTAGCTACCAGTAATGGATCACTCTGTATTTATTTTCTAATATCATAAACATAATTATAATTTTTATTGTAACATTAACTTAACCAATTAAATTGTATGTTTTTTCTATTAAGGGTGCAGTTGGAAGTGGATTATTTGGATCCCCTAAAACATTATTTGGTTCAACTGCAACTACAAGTACTGGTTTATTTGGAACAAATGATAATAAACAACTTTTTGGTACCGCATCAACTACACCTGCACTCGGAGGTAAATTAAGAGTTTTGTATTTTTATTATTTTTTTTATATTTTAAATTAACTAAAATATTTAAAATTCTAATGAGTGTATTCATTAAGATAAAATTGTTGATAACAAATACAATTTATGCATATATATTGTAATATACCCTTTATTGGTGAATATTTTTAATTTATAGGTTTTGGAAATCCTACCACTTCAAATGTATTTGGTACACAGAACAGTATATTTGGAAAGCCACAACAAACAACCCCAGCATTTGGCACTCAAACATCAACCCAATCTTTTGGAATGAATACAACGCAACCAAGTATTTTTGGATCAAACACAGCTCAAACATCTAAACCATTTGGAGGTATTTTTTTCATAAAAGTAATGTATCTGATTTGGGGGGGGGGAGATAAAAAATAAAGAGTAGAGCTTAAAATTATATGTTTTCTGCATATTTGTACGTAGTGTATGAACATCTGGAGGTTTGAAATTCTAACGGTAAAAATAATGTTTATATCATTTAATTCGTATCTTAAATTTTATTTTGTATGTTTCCTAAATATATAGGTATGTATGCAATGTGTTTTTAATAAATTAACAAGTTCAATTTGACTACAAATATTGTTGACATTGTTTCTCAGAGAAATATTGTTTGTTACACAATGAAATCACAGATGTATAGTTAATGAAAACAAATAAATCACAATCAAAAATTTTCATAGAGTATATTCTATTCACATTTAAAATAAATTAAGTTGGAATTCTTAAATTTCATATTAGTGCCATTTTAGTAATTTGTCACGAGTCCAATTCTGGATATGTGATAAATTTTATTACACTTTTATTGGATATTAAATCCTTTAAATCTTCAAACTTTGTTTGGAATTTTAATTTAATTTCTATGGTTTTAAGGTTGTTTTTAGAAAATGTTTTAATAAGATACTGTCTCCTTTATATAACAACGCGAAATAATACATTTTTATTTAGTAGAGATAACTCTGTGTTGTTAGTTAATATTAGAGTGAATTGATTGAAATTTTATGAAACTTAAGGACGTGTAAAGTTTTTGACTTTGTTTTTCATTATTTTAATTTTTAGTGAGCTATAAGCATTGTTAAATCATGATATTTCAAACACTCAGATCTCGCTTAAATATTTATTTATATATTTTTTTGTAACATTTATTATTATATGTACAATCTGTAATGATATTTACAATGAGCATATGAGCGTTCAGATATATTAAAAATGACATGTAGGAGTAAGGAGAGAAGCTGCCCAACAATAACACTCTGAACTTAAATATTTAAATAGGTTTGAAAGAAAACGATGACACGTCACAGATAATGTTTTTTATTTTTGAGTTTGATAATAGGTCAATTTATTCTAATATTAAAACTAATAGTACAAAGATGTCCTTGCTATATGAAAATGAATGAATGAATGTTGTGTGTAGTTATATGATGGAGACAGCAAATACAAGTATGGTGTTCTCTTAATTATAGTTTTAGGTAAAAATAGAAAAATTGTATTTTATATGGTTTCCATAATCGTTAATAACTTGTTTAATACTCTGGAATTTATCAATAATATATATATTTATATATTTATTTATTTTAATTAAGTTGCTAGTCCCCAAACAAATTTATTTGGAAGTACTGCGCCTTCAACTTTTGGTACTCAAACTCCAGGATTTGGACAAGCCGGATTTGGACAACCTAATCAAGTTAATATTACTTATAACATTTGGATTTGTTAAAGGAAAATATTAAATTTATTACTTTGTAATATATAGACCAATTTATTTGGACAAAACAAACCAGCATTTGGTCTTGGATCAACGCAGACAACAACTGGTTTTGGCTTTGGAACCAATACTTCAACAAGTGCAAATGGTCTTTTTGGAAGTAAACCTGCTAATACAGGTTTTCAAATTGCTACTCCAGCTTTTGGTACAAACAATGCTTTTGGAACTACACCAACAGCTCAACCAACTACGAGTAGCTTGTTTGGATCTAATGCTTTTAATAAAGCACCAACTACATCATTATTTAATCAATCGGCTAATCAACAAACAGGTTTATACAATTTTAGTTTCTTGTAAAATATAAGGATTAACAAAAATTAACTTAACTTAAAATTTAAAAAAAAAAATCCAATACACTTACTGCCAACATTTAAGCATTAGAATAAATTGGCAAGGTGATTCTTTTATCATTGAACACTCATTAATTAAATTTTTAAGCTTAGGTAGTGGAACATTTCAAACGTTTCCAAATAAATTATGGTCTGTTTCTCTCCCTGTTAGGCATGTGTAAGCATGGCTCACAAAGTGAGCGCCATGCTCACATTGTGACCACTGATGTGTTAATGTAACATTTTAAAAGTCAAATACTTATTGGAATATTGAGTGTTCAAAGAGGTGATTAAATAATCATCCTGTACTAACACTTTAATAATTGTTGAGTAGAATCAAAATAATCCATTGATATTTAAATATTAGTTGTTTTGCCTATTATATTTTCTATAGATATCAATATTAATTATACTGTTGGCATTAATTTGTTATAATAGTAATAAAAACCATTAATAGGTGTATTTAATAATGCCACAAAACCTGGTGGACTATTTGGACAAGGAACTCAAGGAACTGGACTTTTTGGATCATCTAACACTAATGCTTTTGGTACTGGAGGAACTTCATTTTTTGGAAACAATACACAAAGCACTGGAATCGGGCTTTTTGGAAAGTAATTAATTTATATTAATAACCTTTAACTGTCATACATTTTTTTATTTTTACATTTTACTGTATAGCACTAATAGCTCTCAACTATCTACAAATCAATCATCACAAAGTAATCAACTGCAATTACAATTAGATACATTAAAAGCAATGCCATATGGCGATTCCCCATTGTTTAAACGATTTTATAAGGTAAATTTTGAAAGCAATAAAAATGTGTTTATTTATAATTGTTTAAAATTTGAATGTTTGTATTTTTAGGATGTATCAAAAGTAGATGATTTATCTCTTGTGCGATCACAAAATATATCGCTAGAGAAGTTTGGTAGTTATAAAGTTTCTCCAATACCAACGCCTAAAAGTACACCAACAATTCGTAGAAATTTCCCACAATTTAATCGTAAATCTTTATTTGATGGACTTGATGAATCACCTCCTTCAATAAAAAACCAGGATAAAGCTGATAGTGTGTTATTATTTAATATTACTTCACCAAGATCCAGCTGTAAAAAATTGAATTTAAAAAAAGAATCTAACGATTCAACCAAATTGCAAAATCGAAATAGTATAGTTATGCATACTAAACCTCTTGCAAAGTAATATACTTATATGGCCATTATAAAAATATGCACAATAGTTAAATTTTTTATTTATTTTAGGTTGGAGCAATATTTTTCTTATAAACAAGGTTCCCCCGGAGAGGGTGGTTCACAGCAAGTTGATTTATCTATTAATGAAGAAAATGACACAATCGCTCAATTACAAAGAAATAAACAAAATAGTTTAAATTCATCAAAAGGAACTGAAGCCAATGATACTTATAAAAATGATAATAATAGTAAGCAAAATGTTCATAATTTTATTGTACAGGCTGTCCCAGGAAGATATACCCCTTGAATATCTCCAGAGATAAAAAAGATAATTAAATTATGTTTTTTTATATTACTAACAGGAATGAGAAGTACAAATATTTATAATGTTTGAATTAGTTTAATTTTTTTTTAATAAACAAATTGTTTAATTTTTTAAAAATAAACAAATTGTTTAATTTTTTAAAAATAATAAAATAAAAAGTTTTTTTTTAATTTTTTAAAGAAAAAACTAATTCAAATATACATATTTGTAGTTCTCATCTCTGTGAGTAATGTAAAAAAAACATAATTTGATTGTCTTTTTTATCTCTGGAGATATTCAAGGGGTATATCTTTGTGGGAAGCCTGTATATTGTATTTATATTTATAATTTTTAACAAGTAATAATACATAAATGGCACCAAAATATTTTCAGAAATTTGTAGGTAAATGATAGGTCTAAATATTGATCTAAAAATAAATCTTCATTTTATTTTTAGAGATTATACATTTATTAAAAAGTTATTATTTTTTTTAGATACTGTTATCTTAGATAACCAAGAAACTTCAATTGATTCCAATGTTCTAGTAGAAGAAGATCATCCTACTGGGATAAAGTTGAAACGTGTTGGATACTACACTATTCCACCTTTAAATGAATTAGTGGAAATATTAGATGATAATGGATTATGTATTGTTGATGGGTTCACTATAGGTCGTTATGATTATGGAAATGTTTACTTTCCTGATCGTTTTAATGTTTCTGGCTTAGATTTGGATTCTATTGGTACGACTTATTATTATTTTGATTAGTCATATTTTATGTCTTTTTTACTTAACATATGTTTGTAATTTATTAATAACTTGCATAATTATTCCAGTTCATATAAGGCATAGAGAAATTATAATTTATCAAGATGATGAAACCAAACCTCCATTAGGTGAAGGATTAAATAGAAAAGCTACTGTTACATTAGATCGTGTCTGGCCTAATGATAAAACCTCAAAAGAACCAATTACTAACCCTGATCGTATTGCAGCTACAAATTTTGTTGCTAAGCTTCAAAGAGCATGCGTTAAATTGGGCACTCAGTTTATAGATTATCGTTCAGATACAGGATCGTGGGTGTTTAATGTTGAACATTTTTCAAAGTATGCCCTTATAGATTCTGATGATGATGAAGAAGAAAAAGTGGTAAACTTAGTGGAGCTTGATGTGGACCCTAAAACTCTTACAAAAACTGTTACACAGAAACCTAAAGTAATCACAAAACAAACTGAAATTGCAAGCCCAAAACAAAATGTAAATATAAATTTATATTTCCTTCAAATTTTAGATATATATTATAAATATTATTAATGTATATCAGCAGGTTATAAAACCATTATTAGATCTTTCTATGGGTCTTGACAGAGCTCAATCTCCACATCAATATTTGTTAAAATCAAATATTCAACTTCCTGCTATGAATCCATCAGCTGGCGATTCACATATTATGCATTATTATGGTATTAATTAATTTTATAATAGCATAGCTATTGCTTATTATTATTATTTTTCTTAAAAAGCTGGTCAATTGAGCAATTTATTTATTATTCTAGATGGTAAAGAAAATAGCATAAATGTGACTGCTCAAATATCACAGAATATGAATTTACAAACCCATAAAATACAATGTATGAAAGCTTCATTTGATGACATATTTTATGATGAAATTGAACCTATGGAACTAGATGATGATACTTATGGTATAAACCAAAAAGTTGTATCTTTAGTATAATTATAGAATGTATCATATTTATAATTTAATGTTGCAGGACAAAAAGATAAATTTGAAGACAAATTGGAAAAAATTTTGGAAACAATTCCAGAATACATTATTTCAGTTAGTCCAAAAAATCGAGAAATTTTGTCAAAGTCAAAAGCTTTAATAACCCCGATAAATAATCAAGGATCTCCAAAATTTTTCATCTCTAAGCAAAGTAAATTATTTTTGGGGTTGTAAAAGAAAATTCTTGATATATTAGATCTTTATTTTTGTTTATAATTCTTTTTTAATACCTCATATTAAGTGTGTAGTTATAACTATGACAGATATTTATATGCTTCAGCATATATTTAATGGTTTGTCAGAAAGGTAGCTTCTTTATACCAAAATGTGGTACTATAACCCAACAATTTTATATAAGGTTGAGTTACCTATGGCCAGAATCCCTGTCATGGCCACTTATTTTTTATTTTTTTTTTTTGTGAATACTAATTAGTTTTATTTGATAAACCATATGGTTATTAATGTATTCTTCTAACTTAATTAGTTTATTGGATGATATCAATTATTATAAAATCATAGATAATGTATTTAATAATACATTTTTAAACTATTAGTTAAATTTATAATTGTTAACATATTTATGATTTAGTTTTTAATTTTTTTTTAATTTACTAGATCAAATGTTAATAGACAAAAGTTTTTAAATTGTTAAAAGTGTAAGGTGTTGACTTCATCTAATAACATTAAGTTGAATCCAATTAGAAAATGTCAATAACAATAAAATAAAAATATAAACTTAAATAAAAATATAAATTAAATAATTAGGTAACGAATTTGGTATAATTAGTCACGTATATTTATTGTTATTAACACCCGCAAGGGTAAGTTGCAAGTAGTATAACTTATTGCTAATCTGACAGAAAACATAATTAACATATAATCGGGTCAAAATTAAAATCAAACTTATCTTAGTTATATGACTTGAGCAAGCAGCATAATGAACTATTTAGGTAATTCAAAGTACTAAGTGAAACAAGGAAGGTCATTTTGTTTCTGGTTATCTTAGATAATAACTCTAGACTGTTAAATTTCCCATTTAATAACTTATACACAAATACAATATTCAGGTACTTTTGAATAACAGCTTAAAATACTAGATTGATATGATTATCGATATTTGAGATAAACATATCTTTAAAGCCTATTTTAAAATTAAACATCTATATCTTTGTAATTTCACAAGTTTCTCGATTAGACCTAACCTGGGATGGATTCTAGAACACAGCCCAAATTCCAAGGCAAATCTCAACAAAGCACAGTAAAGTGTGTAAATATATAGCATCATCTTAATTCATAACTAGTAATATAGCCATATCTAGATCATCTTCTGATCTTCATGATAAAATGTGTTCATCTGTTTGTTGTTCTTCGAATTCAAAAACTTAGTCTTAGATTATTTAGATTTAGTCTTTGCCACTCTAGCTTTTAATCTATGTACAATTTTCAACAGTGGTCATGGTAAGTTTTCACCCCACAGGAGTTGTTGAGTTGGCCATATAGGTTCTTCTGGTTGTAGCTTATCTTACCACCTTTGTAGTCTGGCTTTATGTGAGGATTTATGCAGTTCTTTTGCTATGTGTATGAAACTTCTTTGAATTTAAGTCTTATTATTATAATTTAATGTCCGAATATAAGGCATATCTTATTTTTTGGTAGTTACTTGTCTTCTAATTTTGGATGGAGCTATGCTTACTAGAAGATATAACCAGTATGTAAACTAGAGACCTAAGACATCCTGTTATGATCCTGCAAATATCGTTCAGTGTTACAGATACATGCTTGGTGTGTTTAGATTGGCTCCCCCTGACATGTATATTGTATATTCTCTAGTTGAGAATCATAGGATCAGTCCAATTGTTCACATACTTGTACTTTCATTTTAAAACAATGCTCCTTAAATGTCAAAGTCCTATCTAGGGTGGCGGCCAGGTACATGAGGTTAGGTTTTAATTGATTGCTGTCATAATAGTTGGTTTTGACTTATATTGCATTTGTTAGTTTGTTATTAGTACATTATTGATAGTCGTATCTTGAGATGTGATTCCTAGGTCGTCTGTATATAAAAAGTGTTTTGTGTTTTTTGGAGATGGCTAATTTAATAATTTATTTGTGTTACCTATACAGTGTGTCCCACCAATTATTACAAATAATTACTAATAATAATTACACATTTTTCTTGTGCTGTTAATATTAAATTTACATTAGTAAAACTATAAGCTTCGTTGCTCCACTCAGTATCTAAAAGAATAAAATAGGAGCTAGACGTAAAAATGAGTAAGTTACATTATTATCTGCCTTTTTGAAAAGTAATTATCGCAATATTTTCCAAAAATGAACATACTCTTCTGTACTAATCAATTTTAAATGCATTTAGATAATGTACAGAAATCATTAAAAATATTCTCTATTTTTTTTTTTTTAATTAAAAATTCTTATTTTAAGCAATTTAGAAATTTAGTTATTTAGTTATTTCTTTAATCTTAAAGTTTATTATTCAATTTGCTAGTAAGGTAGCCACTCATAAATTGTTCTCCGAAATCTAGAAACAAAACCCTCCAGAACATAGGTCATTTCAAATAATGCAATTTTTGAATTCATTATAAGAATCTTTTTGGTGTACAGCGTGAGTTGCTTAATTGAAATTTTAGTGTAGTATTAATATTATTAAACATGAAAAATAAAATTTCTAATATTTCATAATATATTATACTAATATGATATTAACTTATATAAGAACAAAAATGTTTAGAATTCTATAATAATATTTAAATTACAAAGTTGATGTGTTACTAATTAAATTGTATTAATGATTTATAGAAAAGAAAGTTCAAGCAGTTGAAGTTTTAAAACCAATTTTAACTGCCCCAGTAAGTAATTTGCATATTAATCCATAATATAATATTATTAAATAAATATATACGTATGTATTTTTTATAACAGCTTCAAGCCCAACGATTTAGTTTGAAGTATAATCCTAATATTCGTTTGCCATTTGAAGTAAAATTCAAGAATAGTTGCAATTTTAGTAAATTGGCATTAATAAATACTTCATCATTCAAAGTTCCTTGGTCAAACAATTTAACTTTCTTAACACTTAATACAAAATCCAAAGAAAGATTTTTAACATCAAAAAGATTGGATATCAGTCATTTATCAACAGAGTTGTCTGGACGTGGACATGATGAGTGTTCTCCAACAATTGTTCAAAAGATACAAATTGTGACTCCTAATCAAACAGAGACATTCATTGTGAGATATATTAAAAATAAATCCACAACTACAAATTAATCATTTAAATTTATGTATTTATTTATTTAATTATAATTTTTTTTTTTTTAGGAATTAATGACAGAACATTTACAAATTTGTATGTTGAATAGTAATTGTGACACTGAAAGCAAAAACATTCCATATTTTTATCCAAAATCTGGAGTTGAAGCGTTACATTCACATTGTTCTCTGGTGGCTCACTTTTCTGAATTATCCGAAGAAGAACGATATGCACATGTTTGGGAGCTGATCAAAGCATTATGGGGCGATTCAGAAACTGCGAATGTTACGAATAGTCCTCAAGAACATTCATACAATATGGCTAGACGTCAAGGTGTCTCTGATTGGCTGGAAGCTTTATTGGAAAAAACGATGGATTTTAACACTAATGAAAATACATCTCGGAAAATTTTTAATTTAGTTTCAGTCCATAAAATAATGGAAGCATGTGATTTAGCTATTTCTTCTAGTATGTAAAATATGTTTATAACTAATATAATATAATGTTCTTAATATTAATAATTGTTTATAGATGAATGCAATTTGGCAATGTTATTAGCACAATTAGGAAGTGAAAATTCTATTCGATGTTGCATTCAACGTCAACTCTGGCAATGGTGCAGTAGTAAAGCGGATTTGTTTATTGATATTGATCATCTCAAATTATACACAATGATATCTGGTAAACCTTTATTCGATTCGAATCAAGGAATAATCAATGTCTGTGAAAATTTAGATTGGGTCAGAGCTTTTGCTTTACATCTGTGGTATGTTACAATTTTTTTTTTAAAACTGAGTGTTATTTATCATACAATTATTTATAGGTATATACAGCCCCCTTCGGGCACTATTAAAGACGCATTAGATTGTTATGAAAATGCATACGAGGGCGAAGATTTCTATGCGTGTAAACCATATAAAACGTATAACAATGACAGTGCTGTGGATATCGATGATCAATTTGCTACGTATGATGTTTGTTACCACCTGTTGAAACTGTACACCAATTCATCATATGAAATTTATAAAATTGTAAATCCTCTTACACACACTCCGGATCCATTAGATTTCAATTTTAGTTGGCTTTTGTACAATACATTACAATCGCTTGGTTATACACAAATGCCTGACATATATGCCAGTCAATTGCATACAAATTTTGCTGCACAGTTGGTATCACATGGATTGTGGCAATGGGCTGTATTTGTTCTTCTGCATATAAATGATGAAGAATTGTAATATATTCAATTAATACATCATAATATTATGATACGAGTACATATTAACAAGTATATTTATTATTTTAGAAGAGAAAGGTTAATTGAAGATACAGTCGGAAGGAATGTTGAATTACCAGTATGTAATAATTACGAAATTGTACTTTCCGAAAAGGAAATATTTGTGTTAAACAAGTTAAAAATAAATGAAGGGATTATATATAATGCAAAGGCTATTCTTGCTATGACAAAATATAAGTATGATATTAAATCATTGATAATGTTTTAGTTTTATTGTATTTATTTGATAACATATTCTAGATACTTAGAAGCAACAATTTGCTACTTGAAAGCAAAAAACTGGCAAGATGCTCACAATGTACTGGTTAGTCATTTACTTGCAGATTATATTTTACAAAAAGGTATTCTTATTTTTTTTTTAAATTGTTTTAAAAATAGTTTTATTTTATGATTTTTTTTTTTTTTAAATTAGATGGCAAAATAACTTTAACATATTTACTGGATTGGTTAACAGAAGGGTCAAAAGTGGAAGGGTCATTACCCAATACTATGTTGGATAGTTTGACTCTATTAGAATATTTGAAACTAAATAATACTATAAATAAAATGTCTGCAGAAAAATCAATATCATATATTGCATCATTATGTGAACGAATAGTATGTTTTTCTGAAAATACCTCTGAAGAAAGGTAATATTTATATTATTTATAATATATATGTTTGTTTGATACATAATTAAAATGTTTCTTCTATTGTTAATGAGTAATAGATTTATCATTTATGGTATTTTATTTTAAATAATATAAGTAAAATGATATTGTATTTACTTTACAGAATGATAAAAACTGAAGTGTCCAGTTCAATAGCTCTGCAGATAGGTAAACTAATATCAAAACTAGACGCAGAAAATTATAAAATTTTAAAGTCCTTACTTTCAACACTGAACAGTAAACTAACGTTAGCAGAAGATTACACATTGGACGAATTAGTTCTTGCAATATCACATTATATATAAATAAAATTAATAAAATTCTAATATATTTTTTTACCAGCAATTTGAAGTTATCCAAATAAGTACATTAATCTATTTTCACTTTTGATTTAATTAATTACAAATTTGTATACATGTATATATGTATTATGGTATAATTTTTTTTATAATTAGATATAAAACCATGTCCACCA
This sequence comes from Cinara cedri, assembly GCA_902439185.1. NCBI lineage: Eukaryota > Metazoa > Arthropoda > Insecta > Hemiptera > Aphididae > Cinara > Cinara cedri. The sequence goes on from CABPRJ010001426.1 coordinate 4,273,644, forward strand.
TATGTGTCTTAATTATATTTATTACAATTAAATATTTGTAATATAATTATCAGCTTTCAAGAAAATAGAAAAAATGTTATATTTTAACTATATTTCTTTTGAATAAAGTGATGTTAATAAAATGTTATTAATTTTTGACAATAATGATTTTATAAGTTAAGTGAATGAAATTGCTTAAATATATAGGTTAAATTTTTTTTATCAGAAAAAGCATTTATTAGTTATTATTTTTATATTGATAATAATTCTATTGTTTTGCTTTAGCTGCTTGTCGTCGTTTCACATCCCAGTTGTATACTCTGGCCATATTTACTTCGGTTGTAGTAAACTGATCCCTGAAAATAATTACAAACTTGTCAATTATATATAAATAAAAAAATTATAATTTTCATATTTATCAAATATTAAAACTGTACCTCAAAAAATCAAGATCATCATCAACTTGTCTCATATTATCAGTAGCCAATTGTATATTTCTTGAAATAAGTTCTGTGGCATCATCAAGATTGTATTCCAACATGACATTTGCCTGCAATAAAGCGAACAATATAAAACTTAACCAATGTTTTTGAAGAGAAAAATTAAAATAATTACACCAAGCCAAAGATACACATTATCAGTTCCTTGAATATGGGCTTTTGCATAAACATCATCAGACAATAGAAAATCTGTCTTTAACTGCTGTCCTTTATGACCTTTCATTGTTTTAATCATCTCCAAAGTATTTTCTAAATCCGGTAATTGTGATTGTAATCTGTAATAGTTCAAAATACAACACATGTATGATTAACACTTACTAAAATTAATTATAAAATAATTTGTTTTCTACACATTAAATTTTAAGTTCAGTGTTTCAACTAGTAAACTTAATAAACATAAATAAGAAAACAGTTGTTACTTGGGATAATTATCAGCTAGATATCATTTTGCACAAAAATTAACAGATTGTCAATATTTTTTAGGATAGTAAACAAATGTTGATCTATTAATTAAATAGGTACAAAGGAAATTTTAGTTTTAGAATTAATCATCGATGAAATTATTTTATAGCAGTGGTGGATTTAGGAGGAGGGCTGCACATTCCCCTACCGATATAATTTTAATAAATACTTTTTAAATACAAATGATTTTTCAGACAACCTAGAAAAATTTGTAAATCTGTTTTATAGTGCAAGTATTGCAGTAGAATTCTTTAGGCCTTACTTAGTTCTTAGAATTTAATATACATTATACAATATAATATATATAATATAATATATATTATACAATATTATCTTTTTCAAATGTTTTAACTGAAACATCTACTAATTCACAATCACTTGTCAAAATATATTACGATTGTTAAAAATAACATTTATATGGCCACCAAAGATTCGTTAATTTGTATTTGTCTAATAAAGTTTACAAAAAAAATAAATAATGCATTTAGTATACCTTTTTCTCTTTGTGATTAAATTATATTCAAAAAATTTATATTTGCTATGTTGTTCATCCAATCTTTTTAAAACTTCTTCGACGCTATTGTTTTCTGATTTTTCCATAAATTTATCAACATCGTCCTGTATAGTGAATATTCAAACATTATGAAAAATGTTCAAATAGATGCATTATAATATAGTGTAATATAAGTTTTTAAATACCACAAAAACTGCTGACGGTATTCTGGGATTAACGTCTTGTTTGGTATTCTCCATTGTACGTAAAATTAAAAAATACAAGTATACAAAAATGTAAATATGAAGCTGTAATACAAGTAAATTGTGAACCTGAACGATATTAAATATTGATATTTGATAGATCTTCTTTAATCAGTGTTCGGTAAGTCGCATCGTGTATTCATATCCATATGTAATTGTAAATACAATAGCTATCTACAGCATTGGTTAAAATTACTATAACGTTAAGACAGTGTTTAAAACCATAGATTATAGATAATCAACAAATATCTCAAAATGTTAGACCACACTACCATATATATATGATAATATTATACATATATATATACTGTATAATATATCTGTGCATAGAGTATGTGACTATGTCAAATTTATAACCTAACATATTGATTGCTTGGAAGATTAAAGTGTACAGGGGCTCGGATACTTTTCCATGGTTTAGGAAAAAGTGTACCCATCCCAAGAATACCGATTTTCGTGTTATCTTTAAAAATGAATTCATAAGATATTTATGTACAGATAAGACATTCGAGTTTTTAAGTTATTTTATTTAATTCAATTCTAAATTTCTAAGATTTAATAATAATAAATTATTGCTTGGATGTGTTTTGCATTCAATACATTTATTTTTTTTTAATTATTAATTAAGTATTTTATTATCTACAGTGTTAAAAAACTCATCGATTTTCTTTTTTAAAGTGTAGGTAGGTGCAATGTCTGAACATTTAAATGCCACTGACGAACTGTCAGTGGATCAGCAGTCGTTGCCGTTTGTCAAGTCGTTAGAATCGTTTCATAGCGATAAAACTGATCATAACTATATTGTGGAAGCTATTCCTGAGAACTGTATAGATATTTCAGCAGAAGTTTGTGAACCTGTTGAAAATTCTGACAATATTATGCACTGTTTGGGTATGTCGGCAAAAAATAACTCAATAAATGAAAAACTAAAAATAGATGATTTAAAAAAACAAACTGATGACATAACTGATAACACAAAGTTAATGGACAGTGAACATATTCTCCATCAAACAGATGTAGACGCAATAAGTTGTATGAATAATAGTTCTGCTATGGTGGAAAACAGCTCTGCAATTACTGTCGCAGATTCTGTTCATAATGAAATCACAAAAAACCTAAATGAAAATATTGAAGTATCAACTAATGAAACTGACCAAATAACCAACAATAATATTATGATAGGTAAATTTCAATTTATTACTTCTTAATTAGATTATATTAATTTATTTTAAAATTATATTTTGTTGTAGATTTGCCACCAATTGATGTTTTGAAATCTATAAGACATAGTGATTCAAATGAAATTAGCGACAAAGAAATAGTTTTAAAAAAACCAAATTCAAATGAAGATATAATAATGCATGATGATTGTTCTGTGAGTGAGGAAAATTTGAATCAAAATAATGTGTTATTAAGTGCTGAATTATATCCAGAACAGCATGTGTCTAATGAATCGGATGAAACGCTTCTGAAAACAAGTTCTCGTCCACAGCGACAAGCTGCAAAAAAAGCAGAAAATCAAATTAGAGTAAATAAACAAAATCTGGTTATGAGTCATTATAATTCATAATATAAAATGTACACAATTATTTTATTTTATTTTTTGTACTTTAGGAAATAGCTAAAGAAATAATAAAACCTTTAGATACTATTGATGAACAGATTATAGATATAATTGAAGGGTTATCTTCACCACTGAAAAAAGTTTGCTGTCAATGTAACAGGGTATTTATTTACAATTGTTTTTTTTTTTCATCAACCTAATTAATTTATATTTATTTAACTTATTTTACAGTTTCGTTTATGTAAATTTTCTGTGAAAGATTATAAATCTATGTATTTATGCCAAGAAGATTGTGTGGCTAGTTATCGTAAGAAAAATGATCAGTACAATCTTGAAAATAAATGCGAACAATGTCTATCAGTGATTTCAGAGAATCAAGAAAAGACATTTTGTTGGCAAACAAAACATTTTTGTTCGGTCATTTGCTTAAGTGAGTATTATTCATTTATAATTAATAACAATATTAGATGTATGTATATATATATATATATATATAAGTGTTTATTTTTACAGATAATTTTCAAACTAGAATTTTTAATTTGAATTGTTTAAATTGTCAGATATTAATAAAATCAGACAATTTAGGAAAATATTGTCGTTTTATTTCTGGAAAAATATTACAATTTTGTGAAACTGCTTGCATAGAAAGCTATGAAAAAAGATTAAATCTATGTGTTTTTTGTCAAAAGGAATTAGATGATGATTGTGAATTTGAAGTAAGATTTTTATATATTAGACTTTTTTATTGCTACTATTTTATTTTGTATTAAATTCAATTTTGAAGGAATTCTGTTCGTCATTTTGTCAAACTAAAGATTATGAATCAAAGAAAAAACATATTGAACCAGACAGTTCTGTCGATTATGGTGCCCATGAAACAACACGTGCCATTGGCAAGTTAATCTTATAATATTTTCTTATAGTTATACAATATATATTATAATAACAATAATTAATAATTTTTATTTATTGATTTGTTAATAGATAAGTGCAAGGTTTGCTTCTGTAAATTAAATTCTTCATCTGCAAATAATATTCGAATATTTAGTAACACAAATATGTTATTTAAATTTTGTTCAAACCAATGTCTAAATAAATTTATTGTATTTAAAAAGAGATCTGTTTCTTGTTTTTTATGTAAAGTAAGTTTCTTTTATTTGTGAATATTTATAGAGTTATATCTATAATACTGTTGTAAAAATAATGTTTTAAATAATACCAATATAATATTTAAAAATAAAACATTTTGTAATTATTTTGCACTATGGTTTTTTAGTTCAGAAAGTTCAGTTTTGATATGATTTCCACCAAAAATGTGTCTTCCAGTGGTCATACTTATATATGTTCATTGAACTGTTTGCATCAACTACAAGAGTTACCACAGTCAAAATCTAAAAAGTATTATCTATGAATTTAATTTTAAGAATGTAATTTACGTACTATTGTTAACAATTTTAAATTATTTATTAGAATTATTTGTGATAAGTGTGGTTTGTCATCACAAGCACGCCATAAAACAATTATTAATGCATCCACCTATAATTTTTGTAGTCGAAACTGTTTAAATTCATTTCAAACTGGTAAAAGGCAAAAAGATAAATCTAAATTCAAAAATGGTAGGTTTGGAAAAAAGGTTTTTTTTTACATTATATTAGTTAGTATTAAATCATATACTGTATTTAATTGAAATTAGAAAAACAATCCTCAGTTTCACGAGTATCTACCAGGAAGTCTGCTCGCAAAGAAGAAAATTATTTATCCGATGTAAGTGAAAATTATTTATTTAATTAATAACATGATATAGCTTAGTGAAAAAAATGTATTAATATTTTTTTTTTCCTATAGAGTGACGGAATAAATAATACCTATCAAAAACCTTCTAAAGTTAAAAATAAAGTTAGTAGAAAAATCAATTATGAAGATACCAATGTATTACCTATGGTTAATAAAGAAGTTCAAACAGGTAAATAAGAATTTTTATTTAAATCCAAGTTTTGGTTAATTGATTTTTAAATTATTTGTTTATTCGAATATTATTTTACTTTAGATCAAACAGGTAGTAAAGGAATAATAATACCAGTTCCGGTACCAGTTTATGTTCCAATGCCTATGCACATGTATGTAATGCCATACCCAGTTCCTGTGCCAATCCCTATACCTTTGCCAATTCCAATTTTTATACCTACAACTAAAAATACTGCCAAAGGAATCTTCAAAGATATAAAGGTAACTTGAAATAGTTGTTCATATAAATTAAATTTATATACCTATTCAAATTTAAAGAAAATCAAAGATGAAACTCCGTCCGATCCTTTCGAAGCAGAACTGTTAATGATGGCAGGCATGGTAGCCGAGGATCAAAAAAATGGACAAAGTTCATCATCAGATAGTGAAAACGATGAATCAAATAGCGGTAATAAAATAACTATTGTAAATTCGATCTGTATGTAAAAAAAAATAATTTTTTTAGAATACAACGATGATACCAAAGTTGTTTCTTCGAGTGCTCGTAATCATAATCCATTTAGCGATGATGTACTTGCAATTGCTTTAAATATGGCAGGAGCGGATACAGAAAGTTTAGAAGGTGCTAATGACATATCTACTATTAGTTCAAATAATCAAGTAAATCAAATTATTGATGATGTTGAAGCAAATTTGGTATCATCTACAATTATGCCTCAAACACCTGATCCAATGAATAGTAAGTTTAGAAGTTATTAAAATAAAATTAATTTGAAGAATAATATATATTTATGTATATATTTTAAAGATATAACTCAGGATGATATGATATCTTCTCCTCAAGATATGCTACGCCGTCCACCGAGAAAACGTGCACCTCGGACCCAGTCGCAACGTAGCTCAAATGTAAAACGTTCTCGCAAAAATGAATATCCCCAATGCATTCAATCATCTACTGGATTAGACCAACAACAAATGGTACAAAACTCCCTATATTCTATTCCAATGTCCGCGGTCAAACCAGATGCAAATATGTGTCTCAAGTATACTTTGGGAGTTACGGCCTGGCGCCAATGGGCATCAATGAAGAGCATTGAATTTGAGAAAACACTGTCCAGCAATGTGTGTAGTGTGAAAAAAACAAATATATTCAAGTTAGACCTTCTTCAGTTGACTGCTAGTGAACTGAATTATTCTCTAAGTCAGTTTGTAAAAGAAGTTCGAAAACCAAATGGAAACGAGTACGCGCCAGACACAATTTATTATTTGTGTTTGGGTGTTCAACAATATCTATTCGAAAACGGCAGAATAGACAATATATTTACAGATATTTTGTATGAACAATTCACTGATACATTAAATGAAGTAGCAAAAAGATTTACTGAACTCTATAATGATACAAGTATTTATTATACTAATTTGTAAAATTTTACTTAATAAATTGTGAAGGTATCAATAATAAAATATTTAATTATAGAATTTATTGTTACACGAGTTGAAGAAGAGTATCTTTGGGAAAGTAAGCAACTCGGAGCACATTCTCCCTATGTATTGTTATGTACATTGATATTTTTCAATACCAAACATTTTAATTTGACTGTAAGTTTATTACGATAGTATATTTACATATATATATATTTATATATACATATATTATATTTATTTGTTTTATTTAGAGTGTTGAAGAGCATATGCAATTATCTTTTTCTCATATTATGAAACATTGGAAAAGAAATCCCAATCAGCAGCCATCAACATCCGGTGTTAAAGCACCAGGAACCTATAGGAATGTATTATTGCGCTTTTACCCTCCACAAGCATCTATTGGTAAATATTAATATTGTTCTTTAATAACGCCTTATTTAAAAAAGTTAACTTTTTTAAAAAATATTTTCGTAGATTCTCCTAATTCCCGCAAAAAGAAAGTTTACGAACAGCATGAAAACGAAGAAAATCCCTTAAGATGTCCTGTTAAGCTCTATGAATTTTACTTATCAAAATGGTTATTATTTAATTTATTTTTTTGATATTCAACCCAAGTACTTTGATTTGATGAGAACTGTTTTGTTTTTATGTTCTAACAGTCCGGAAAGTGTTAAGACGAGAAATGATATGTTTTATTTGACCGCTGAAAGATCTTGTGTGCCGGATAGTCCTGTGTGGTATTCAACTTGTGCATTGAATAAAGAATCACTTGAAAAAATGCTTAATAGAGTTAAAATGGTAAAAGAAATAAATGTAGCTCTGCTATCAACGTAGTTGAATTTGTTTTTTTATAACAAATTAATAATTATTTTTAAAAATGACTTTTTTATCGTCTCAAATATTCTTCTATATATATTTTTTGTCTTAAATTTTCTTAAATATTCTTCCATATGTACAGATAATTTATAAAAATGTTATATATTGCTAATATTGTAGTTTTATTAATGTTAAATATTTTATTTTTGAAAGCGTTCAACTAAAATAATGTTTTTATAATTGAAAATTGATTCCAATTGTTGTTTTCTAATGTAACAGAAATATGATATTGTTGATTGTACTAAAATATTTAAATATTAGGATGTTTATGAACTTTGAATCATTTTTGTTTATATCATGATGTTAATTCATATTCAAAACTTATTATTTATGTTTACAGTTAAATTGGGCATTTTTTCATTCAAATAAATAAATTATTATGAGAATGGAAAAATAAATTTTTAATTAATAACTTTGTTATTGATTGAAGACAAAATCATTATTGAAAAGACTGACTGCATTTTGATTGGTTAAGTTTTAAATTCTGAGTGGAATGAAGAAGGTTATGGTTTTACAAAGATGTTTATTATTTTTCTATCAGTGCTCAACTTTTCTAACAGAAAGCCTATTTTGATGTATATAATATAGACACTACTGAAAGTAAACTTTCTTGGGGTGGTATTTTATGGAGGTCGTTTTTGGATTTTCTCAGGAATTTTCTCATTAAATGTGAAAAATAGGGATAAAATATCTGAAAATCAGTACAATATTAAAGAAAACATATAATGTCTACTTAATTATTATACCATAATATGACATATATATTATTGACAAAGCATCACTATTGACTGAATTTTTTTAGTTAGCAATGGGTTATTGTTGCTTATAGGTATACATCAAATTACCTATAACAGTGACTGCACCCGTCCCATTATCCTAGGACAGCTTTTTTACTGTTGCAAAAGTTTTAGATAAGAGCACAAGTTATATTAACTACAAATAGTATGTATGGTTTTTTTTTTTAAGTGATACAATTCAATATTTATGTTAAAAACAATTATTTTACATTGAATTGCAAATATCAGTGACAACGTTCATATTAGAAAAGAATATCATAAAGTTTATACTTGGGAGAATATGCGTAATGAATACAATAGAAAGAAAAACGAGTAAACAAATATGAAAAAAAAAAAAATTGTTCCTTTATTTCAATGATGTAATAAATAATAATACTACTTAATACAATATTGCATATCTTAAATTGTAATTAGTAATTTCATAATTTTTATACAAATAATAATACACAAGTAGGTACATATTATACAAACATCGTAAACGCACGGGCGGAAATTAGGTAGCTTAACCCCCTCACTCCCCTTAAAATGGATCTTAAATAGTGTAAGAACTGAAACTGTATAGTTGGGTACTTGTTTAGAAAAAATGTGTAGGTAACAGGATTGCCAACCGCCCCGATTTTAGTGGGACATTAATTATCTGTGTTTTTCTTTTTCCCGCGATCAATGTTGTTGCAGGTCTAATTTTTCCCAGGATAAAGGGAAAATAATAAATTGTATAATAATATCTTTTCCACATTTGTATAAACGATGGAACTGTTGAAAAATGGTATCAATGGTCGTTATCCGATCGATTGCTGTAAAGAAGTGCGTGCTTGAATTATTATTATTACTTTATCTGTTTTTTTTTTTTTCAATATGTAATCATTTCGTTGATACGCGCACAAATGTATTATTTTGGAATGAGCCGTCAGTGTGCTGTTTATTTTCATGTTTTCTTGTAATTGGTGTGTATCTAAATTATAATCATATAAAATGAGTGACCCTGGAGAACAGAGTACTCCATCGAAAAAAGGCTTGGTACTTTTCGTGAAATGTGCTAAAGTTCTAATAACCGGCTTCAAAAATCAGAAAATAACAATTTGTATGGTCATTGTAAATTACGTAGGAAAGACGTAATATCTCATGGAGGTAAATCGAATGTGCAACACTACGCAAATAGCTTTTCACAAAAACGAATAGAAAGTATGACATAATATTATGGTATGCTCAAAATTATTATACTAAAATTAAAATACAATTTTCTCGTATAGGAAAAAGTCCCGATTTTTTAAATTGAATAGTTGGCAACCCTGGTAAGTAGGTACATTTATAAATCTTGACTTATTGATATTATAAAATAATCCGTAACATTCAGTTTATTAAGTGTTGTAGGTAGTTACAAAAAAGAACATTAGCAGCGCTAGATAGAAATATGTTTTCAAATAAAACATAAAACGTAAAAATAAAGTTTAGAATCATAAAATGTTCATTAAAAATGATAAATGATTTACAAAATAATTTTAGTTCTCAAGTTAATTAATACCCGGGGATTAAAAATATTTATGTAATAAGTACATTATAATGCCTTCGTCCTACAGCATCATCTTGGCGTCCAAACGTTATCCAACGAATCGCTGACTTCTTATGAATTCCTGGTACTAAATTTCAGTTTTGAAGCGTCAAATTAATACAACCGTTCTAAAAATTGAAAAATAATAGGTACCCGGAGTTCAAAGGCGGATCTAGCTGTCCGTCCGATGACCAAATCTCAGTTATCGGTTGTAAGACCGTAAAACTTCATATTATTTTTCGTACATTTATTGTTAGCGTTACCTATAACGGTTTTCTATACACAGTGGCGTATTTTTTTAATTTTTTTTTTGTTGGGGGAGTCTCAACCAAAATAATTTGGTTCAAAAGTCATAAGTGATTTGTTACGGAGGTATAGAGAAAGATAACATTGATTTGTACAGGATGATTTTTTTACCATGAACCAGTAATTATCTCGGAAGATTTTTAGTGAATTTGATTTCCATTATTTTTTAATCTCTGCAGAGATGTTTGAGCTTTATTTTAAAACCATTATTCATTTATTACCTTTACTTTTTGAAATTTTGATATGCATAATATTTGTATCAGATTTACAGTTTATATCGTATTTCTGAGATAACTGGTTCATGATAAAAAAATCATCCTTTTTAGAAAATTTTTAAACCCCCAAACAAAAATATTGGAAATACGCCACTGCCTATACCTATATATTTATTAGGCTTCTAAACTTTATTCGTAGGTAAGTATTTATTCGAAAACATTTTTGGCCAAACAATGGAAATTGGTAGGTAATTTTAGGTAGGTATCCTAAAACATATTTCAATAGATCTCCGCCTGTGCGTATTATACGACGAATCACTACAGTTCACAAAATGGAAATAATTCAGCTGTACGACTTTTGCCAAATCTGTAATAACAATATTACTGAATGGAACCTATAGAAAACCACCAGTGGTAATGATATCCTGGACAGCAGTCCCCAAGAGAGCAGCCCCATGAACCGCAACTGACGTTCTTGGTTGACCCAACTCTGCGTGATGAACGAGTCGAACATCCACAGACCGATGTTACTGCATAGCAGGTACGTGATGATCTATATTATTTATCATACGGTAGATACATGAAACATTAAACCATAATAATATTTACTGTTTTACAATCAGGGGAAGGGTCAGACTTGAAATTATGGGTGTTAGGTAGGTGTTTATCCTATATCAGATGTGTCTTCAGGTAAATCCCACGGGAGTGGGAAGGAGGGGATGAAATAAAAAATCTTGTTAAAGTGCTATTATAGATTGGTTTCGATCGGGGGATAAGCACTTTAATTGGGGCTTGAATAAAGGGGAAGAGTGAAGGTAGGCTGTAGTTTCAGTCCGCAAATTGTAGGGCGTCACAATATTTTGTCTTGTATTTTTTTTTTTTTTTTTAGTAAAAAAAATAACCTATACAAATAACAAAATATATCTATCCTTGTCGACATAGATGTTATGCCATTCGATGGCAACTTACTTATATTAAAAACAATATACTTGTTTATAAAATAATAAATTGTTATGAATCTACAAGTATGTAGGTACATAAAATAAAAATCTAAATAAAAAAAAAAAAAATAATAATAAAATTGGTACATAAGAGGGTCTTACCAAGAGTTTATACCCATATTTCTTTTGGTAATTGACATGACACTGCATATGTCGACGTTAAGAGTTAAACCAAGGTGCTTAACCCATTCACAAAAAATGTTAAGTTCAGACTGAAGGACTAGATTAAAGGACTATATGCTTAAAACATAAAAAAATGTATTGACAACCAATACAATTTACAAAACAAACTTAATTTATTTTATGTTTACACTATAATATAACAAAATGATGTATATAGATACATAATAACTAAGTACCTATACTTTATAGGTATATATTATGTGAAATATGAAACATTATATGGCATACCGGGGGAGGGAGGTTAAAATATGTTCCACAGAGCCGTATCCAAAATGTCCAAAAATGTCCCTGATAGTAATTCCGAAATTATCATACATGAAGTTACAAAAATATTTTACAGCAAAATTACATGTACAGGATGATCAACATAACGTAAGGAACTCATCTCGAAAAGTATTAACATCTTTCAGAATTTGTTTTTTAGAACATTAAAGAAATAAGTAATTAGCTCTAAAATGTTACATGATCTTTTTTTCACCGTTATTTTAGTGATGAAATTATTGCTTATCTACTTTTGATTTTCAAATGGCAAACTATGGTAAAAATTCCTCAAATAGACGAAGTATTAGTTTAAATCAATTTTGGTGTTGACATTTTCAATTTCCGTCAACCCGTTGACAAATTATTCCACTTTTAAGTTTCGACGGTGGGGAGGAGAATATAGTAGTGCATCATTTGTGTGGCGGCACGGTGAGTGGCATTTTAATAGTTTTCCACCATTCTTCCCTTATCTAAACTTAAAAGTCCAATATATCGTTAATGTGTTGACGGAAATAAAACATTTTATCACTTGTTTTCACTAATATTCCATGTACTTAGGGAATTTTCAATTTAGGTTCCCATTTTAAAATCAAAAGTAGGTTGTTGTTTCATCCCTTAGTTGAAAAATGACCAAAAATAATCTTAATGTAATATTTTAGAGCAACTTATTTCTTAAATGATCTAAAAAACAAATGTTAATATTTTCCAAAATAATGTGTGTCTTATGTTATGTAGATCACTTTATATAGTGCATGCCTAATATTTATAAGCGCGTAGGAGTTGATAAAACATAATATTATGCACTTTTAGATAACCATGTAGGAATTAATATATCTAGGTAGTTAGTTAAGATGGTACCCTAACCTAACCTAACCTAACCTTTTATGCAAACGAGGGTCACGTAGAAACTCACGTTTCATCGTTTCTTTATCCGTTATGGTGGGTCAACTTATACACTTAGCAGTCCCGGTTAGCGCCTCAATTCGTTTCAATAGTCGGTATTTCTGTTGTTTAAATTTATTGAGAATTATTAGAAGTAAATATCCGATCAACTATTCGAGCATAGCGAAACCCATTCCTAATCTAACTGCTAAAATAAAATAAACTTATTATTATTAAAATCGTTCAGTTGAAAATTTTTGGAAATTTGTCTCAGTCTAGTAAAATATTGAAATGACGCCACTGAATCACTGAATTAATTTATAAGAGGCGGGGATAATATATAATTTTGTTATAAATATACCTGACGCCCGGGTTTGGTGAACAGCTGGTGCCTTGACCAAGAGCTCCTCCTATAACCTTCGGCAATCAGAGAGTTCTGGACGGCCATTTGAACTAGTTGCAGCACATTGACGACGGTCAGTATGAGGTCAAGCTGTTGGTCAGCGCTGCCGGGCTCCGAGGTCATTAGGCCAACAAAGCCTACGGTCGTACTAAACAGTGCGTAAAGCACCATGCCGGCGCTGGATATTGTGGCCAGTATATCGTCCAACGTGGTCAGATCGTCGCCATTGTGGCACAGCTTGCGGATCTGATAGAGACCCACGCAGCCTAGCAACGTGCTTGCCGATAGAATGGCTGTCAATGTACCAGACGTTATCCAGAACAGGGTGTCTGATGCGAAATCCACGTCGTCCTTGAGTACCAGGAATATAATGACCACCACAATGACCATGACCAGCGTGAGCAGTCCTAGGAATAGACCCTTGTTGGCGCCTGAAAAGCTCACGCCCCGGGACACGTATAACCGGCTGAGCTGGGCGTCTTTCTGGTCCTTGGTCATCGCCGACGATTTCTGCGGGTGATGGTCCCGTTTTACCGGTCTAGCCTGACAAACGCCCACGTTCTTGCCCATCACGTACGTCACTCCAGCGGCTATCAAACTATGATAAGCGTATTTTACAGAGCGCCCGATTTTCAAAAATATTTGTTTTATTTAACGTTACAAAATGGAAATAAATTAGCCGATATTGCTGACGAGTGGGCCACTATATTAGTAAGGAGTACACATCATTGCTATCGAAAAATGATTCTGAACGAAGTTCGATTAAACATGTTTTGAATGGTCGTGAGATTAATTATTTTTATATATTTGGGATTTTATGACTTTTATTTAATTATATATAAATATTTTGTTTAAAAATGTTTTATATTATTTTTATTGAAATTTGGACCTAAAACAATAATAATAATAATAAAAAAAAAACTATATTACGCTCAACTCTTTTCAGTTTTCACCACGATATACAACTTGATGATCCTTATCGTATTTAATTTTTAAAAATTTTAGTAAATATAGTAAATTAACTGTAAAGTAAAAACTGTGCGTAAATTAATAAAACATTATTTTAAGTAATATTTTATCAGGTTCTATTGAAAAAATACAATATAGTGTATAGTCAATTAAAGACAACATATCATACAAGCACAAATTATAAATTACACTTTTGGAATATATATAGATATTATGTTATACAAAATGCAAATAATTATAATAATAATAACATCATTTTGAATTAAAACTATTAACATCAATAGTTTAAACCAATAGTATAACCAATTAAAAATTATTATAAATTAATAAACAAATACATTATGATGTAAAACCTTGGTATCGATAACCAGTCCCTGATAAAAAAATTTAATATATTATAAGTGGGTAATTAATTTTTTGGATAATTTTAGTGTTGAAATAGTAGTCGTTGAAACAATAATCACAATCAAGTTTATCAAACTTAAAGATTAGTTAACCAAAGGTTTTTCTTAAAATAAGTTATTTTACACATTTTTACAAAGTTCACGCTTGTGAACATGCAACGGCAACGTTTCACTAAATTTAGTTAGGTAAAACGAATGTAATCATAATAGTGAAAATGATCCGTACGCAATCGTAACACACCAAAAAAAAAAGAGCTGATATTGGTGACGGGTGCGGCTACTGTTGTAGGTGAGAAGTTGGGAAGGTAGGATACATAAGGTTATTTTATTTATATCTGTAAGCAATGATAAATCATTGCTGACGAAAGACGATTCCCCGAGCGCAGTTTGGTAATACATAATTTGAAGTACCGTAATTTTTTTTAACTTAAAAATCAAAAAAACGAACTGCATCATTAAAAACAAGATTAATAATTCAACAAAAAAGGTCTCTTGTCATTTTTCAATTGGAGCCATATTTATGATAGAAAACGTGGTAGGTACTTATTTAAAATAACGAAATCGTGAAAAAATCGTAATTTTTTTCTCGGTTAATCGTTTTTATTTTGAATACTATTTCGAAAATCAAAAAATGATCCATGCATTTACCAAGTAGATAAAATTGACTTTCAGAAAAAGTGCTAAAAAGTTACTGTAGTTGTCTACAGTACAAAAAAAAAAAAATAAAGTTCTATTGTAAAAAAAAATTAAAAAAAAGGAAAAAAATTCCCCCGATTATTTTGGAAATTTTACCACATCTATGTAAGTCTAATATAAGTATTATTACCAAGTTTAAAGTCTTTATCTGAATTTATGACCAAATTACAACAAGCAACTTCCAAAAATTAAAATTCCTTAAAAGCTCAAAAGTGGCTCAAAAGTTTTGGCGATGATACCGCAAGAAAGTAAATTGAAAAAGCAACAAAAAAGGTATTTTGTGATTTTTGATTAAATCATTTTTTATGATAGACAACGTCGTCCGTGTTTTTATAAAATTATGAAATCGTGAAATTGTTCGTTTTCTTACAGTAAGTACAATCTAGACAACTTGAGCTTTCAGAAAAGTTTTGACACGTAAAAATCGGAGCAAGTTTTCTAGTAAAAAACGAGTTCACAGACTAAAAGAAGAAAAAAGTATAAACATCTTAGTAGAATCAATAGCTTCCTGCTACGCTCGGAATCTAAAAAGAAATTAACAGTATTGTAAAATCAATAGTTTCCTCGTTACGCTTGGAATCTAAAAGATTGAAAATAACAGAAACTGTTGTTGTGTACATTTTCCCGTTTTTTTCATTTAGAAAACCAAAAGGAAAATCAAAAAAATACTTCCACAGTATACCTACTAGATAAAATTTGTTACCAGACATCACTCCTAAGATTGATGATCAGAGCAAAATTTCTGGTAGAAAATGTATTCACAGATCAAAAAAAAGCATATCTATATCATAATCTAAAATCGTATAAATCGATTGTTGGGGAGGGGTGAGAGTGAGTTAATAATACGAGCGAATTCTATAGCTGGGATGAAACTAATACAGGGATGAAGGGGAACCTTGCATCTTTAAACTTGTGTACTTTCGTCGGCCAGTAGCGCACGTAGAATTTCATTTTAAGGAAGAGATAGTCGTACTTATAATTATTTCCTAGAAAGGAGTTAACACGTATAATCAGTACAGTACTATAATTACTATTATTATCGAATAAATGGTGAAGTAATTTGATGATATTAATTTTCATTATTTTATTCTGTGATATAAGATATTATGTTGCTGAATGTAAAACTTTATTTAAAAAAATTTAGCGAAGGAAGACATTTCCGAGGAAGGTGGTTCTGACCTCCTAACCTTTTAGTGTGTGCCACTGGGGTTGATCAAATTTTCGGTTGATTGAAATTAACATTTTTAAAAATATCATAACCAGCTAAATCGACCTACTTACCTATCAAAGTTTAGTTGAATAACTAATCAAACACAAAAATAATAGTTTTGTTTATGAGCAAAAAAAAAGTTCCTTTTTTACAAGCTCAACCGGTTAAATATGTGATTGGTTACCACCTCCTAAAACAAGAATAAGTATAAGATATCGTACCTGAATTGCACAATGAACGGGTAAAGATATGGCATAGACGACGTCAGCAGCTGACCCAGCGAATTGGTGTTTAGACAATGATGGAGTGTCACTACTTGTGCTACATGATCCTCGGACACCGGCTGATAGACCGAATTCCTGAACGTTCCGTTAAAATCTGAAACGCATCACGTATAGAAATATTACGTGTATATTATTTCAAAAATCAGAAAAATCACCATCAAATGTTTTATGATGAATCTATTTCAATAGATTTAAATATAAATTAATACTACAGGTGGGAAATACTTTTACATGCCTACATGAAAAACCTGTTGAAATGCATGTATTTATTTTGATGCACGCGAATTTACGACCGTGTAGAATAAATTATCGTTTTTATACATACGGGCACGCGAGTTAATTAAAACTCACTTTTATTATTATTTTTTTTTTTTGAAAAAGATATGTATATGTATATAATTGGATGGCGTATCTATAATACGTTTTCGACAGCGTTTATAGTTTTCAAAACAATTCATGTATTTATTTTTAACTGACGTATTGCTGAATGTGACAATCGATTGCACATACCCGTTTTCAGGTCTCGTGTGTGTCTTGAGGTGATAAACCTCGGATATCCGCGCAGTTCTAGTGGAGTCGGAACGCTGGACTCATACGAAGTCGCCGACATTCCCACGTTCGAGGTTTGCGCCAAATGGATGAAGTAAATCCATTCGATACCGCTCTCCCAGACCACCAACCGCACCCACAAGGCTATGTTTGTGGCGGCCAAGTGCATGAATCCGAATCTGGCCGCCAACCCGAACCTTTCAACCAACACCTATAATATAAACGTGGCCAAGAAAGAATTTGAGTAACCAAGTTCAACAAATTATTATAATAAAATAATAAAGTAAATACAAAGTTATTAAAATGGTCAATACTCGTAAATAAATATATAAATAAAAAATGTATATATAAAAATTAAAAATAAATAAACGTATAAATACGTCGCCTGAAGGCTGAAGTATTGTGACAAGTTTATTTTACGACAGGTTTCGAATTAAAAATTCATCATCAGGTATACCACAGTCAAAGTGTAAAACGCGACTGAGTATAAAAAATTAAATGAAGGAATACATAGAAAAAAATTATACAAATTGTTCGTTTTACATAGAAATAATTTATTTTAATAGGAGAGATTATTTAAATGCGGTTATTATTAGACATAGTTAAGAAATATAAATCATTTGGTTATTATTTAATATCTAAAATGGATTGATATAAGATATTATTTTTAAAATAGGTTTGTACATTTAAAATTTTATTAAAATTATAATTAACACGGCGTAACATGGTTAAAGTCTTAGGTTATTCCATAGGTAATATCGGTTTTCATTAGTGGCTGTTATTTAGAAACTATTCATCGGATATAAATGTGTGATACATTAAAATTTTCAGAAAAATAATCTTTACAGAATGGCTATCTTAAAATTTTTCGAAAATAATAAAATAAAAGTTATTATTTAATTTTTTTAGTAAGAAAAATAATAATTCAAATATAAATATTTGTAGTCCTCTTTCCTGAGAGTAATATAAAAATACAGAATTTGGTTATGTTTATTATCTCCGGAGATATTCAATTTTTAATAAGCAATGGTTTATCGTTGCTTACAGATACAAATTAATTTTCCATCTAATCTCTATATCCTACCTTTCTAACTTTTCACCAACAACATTAGTGGCTGCACCCATCGTGCGAAGATGTCCTTTTTTTACTGTATCTATAAAATAGTGGGCCTGTTCAGCCGTGGTGAAAGCACGTAGGGATGGCCTTAACCACACAAACATAAAAATGCGAAATAATAACGCTTAGACTGAATGTGTATGTAATTTAGAAAATCTTAAACAAATAAAATAAAGATAATTTTGATTTTCATAAAGCGTATACACGATGAATGAGGATGAACGACGATTATTATTTAATCGTCTGGGGCAAGTGGTGCGTGATTCCTGCTGTGCACACGATGCGTATTATATACCGTCATGGACCACGGTTGTTGTGAGTTTATTGTAACCGAGAAAATATTATATAAATTACATTCCATAATAGAATAATGTACTGTATTTTTATTTTTGTTGTAGGTACATGCATTCAACTTTAATAAGAATTAAAAAAGAATCGTACTTACCAAAATGTATACCATCAAGGTATTATAACATATATATATAATCTCACGTTCAAAAATCTTCAATGATAACGCGCGAAACGGAACATAATAATATAATATAGTTGATACAGGTAGGTTTTCAATGTTTAAAAAGGCTGATACTGTTACTGGTTGTGTAATGTTATTGAAGAGAAATTTAAAGGGAGAACATAATATTGAGAATAAAGTAATTAAATTTATATCTGTAAGGTACCATTCCTAACAAAACACGATTATGAGCTGAGTATTATAGTCGTATTTTTCCTCTCGTTGTCGAAGTAACCCAGAAATCAACGAAAATTATTTAAAAAATTGTTTGTTTTTCTTATCTATTAAGAAAATTACCAGAAAAATCAAAAAATAACTACCTCAGTGCATCAATTATATCAGAAATGCTATAAGAAAGTTTTTAACAAGTGTTTTATTGGATCAAATTTGTCGTTGAAAGTTGTTTATGGATACAAAAAGAAAACGTATCTTAGTAAAAACAATACATTCCTCGGTTTTTCAGAATCTTAGACTACTTATAATATAATGTACGTACCAAAAATGACCGAAATATTTCTCGATTTTATATTAACCGATATTTTTTTTTTGTTCGATATTAGATTGTTTTAGATTTCTTCCCGTCGAACCGATTGAAACGAATTGCAATTATATTTGTGGATAATTTTTCAATTGGCAGTATATTTCATATTATTGTAGGTACAGTTGATTATTAGTGCTATACGAGTTTTATTGTATTTTTTTCAACAATACGGGCTAGGCCCAATTACACGGAAATATAGACAATAACAAATTATAATTTAAGTTATGATATACGAGTTGTGATTTGGAAGAGTAACGCACCATTAATGTTATAATGTTATAATGAATTAATTTAAAGGCAGTTATTGTTTTCACGTAGGCATTGTCTAACCAAAGGATTAGTTGAATTGTTTACAATAAAAATATCGATCATTGAATAGCATGTAAATTTAAATGATCGAAATACATATTTATTATAACTGTTTTAAAATTTATAATACTAAACAATTATTGTGTTTTATTATAAAAATCTCTCTATAACATGTTAATTATTAACAATTGCAGAATATGTATTTATGTATTGTGTTTTTAGTGTTTTAGACAATATAATTATGAATAAATATAATTATTATTTGTTAGGAAATCATGATTCAGGGGGAAGGACGTGAAAATAACCCCTATATTTTTTTTTAACGTGACCGCGAGTAATAAAGACGGTGTTTCTGCACTTATATATAATATAGTTTCTGCGTATACATATTCTGTACAGGTATTATAAGTGTAATTATATAGTATACAAATTTAATATTTACCTGAGAATTTATGAAAAGAAAATGCATCTGTAAAAATGTAAATAGCCCGTGTAGTATGGGATGCACGAATATGACGTCGTTTAAACAGTTGACATCCATCATGGAGTGCATCGCCATTTCCAAGCCATTGAACACCAGCGTTCCCAAACCATATACTGAAAATAAGAAATGCAACATAAATTATTACCTTTTTCTTTTTTTTAGAAACCAGTGTATATTTCAATGTTTCAAAACTGGATTAATAAGTATAGTTCAGTAAATACCGGGGAAGAACTCGTGCAAATAGGCCTTCTTTATATGAATTGTAAGTTTGTATATTTTCGTACTAAGAAATTTTTGAACAAACATTTTATATTGTACATTAATGATAACATAACGGACCCATGGATGCATGGGCCATGAGGACGTGGCTGCTTGCCTATCCCTCTTAATCCGAGTTAGAATACATATTATATAGAGTTAAAAACCAACGTAATGTAAAAATATACTTAGGTGCAAAACTGTAGAAATTTTGTTCCGTCATCATAATGATTTCTTATATGATATGTACTTATTTAATTGAGAGAGGGTTTTTATTTTTAACTTACCTAATGCTCCAACTCTCAGGTAAAAACTAGTGTCCGAGGTTTTCGCTCGTGAAATATGGGCCCGTTTCAACGAGCTGAATTGTTTCAATGAACTGAACCGGTTCAATGTGAAAATTCCTGGCGACGACGAGCCCGACGTGACGATTTCAGATTCGTCGGACGTTAAGCTGACGCACGAATCGATCAACACCCATACGTAAATGCATATGATCACGGCTATACTGCCCAGGTACAGGTACATCAGATAAATGCCCTGCACGGACAGCAACTTTACGGGATTGTCCATTACTTCTATCAGACAAATGGCGAACATGAGGATTACCAGTATCAGGCCGTATAATGAGCTGAGTGTCACCCAAAAGTGGTCGCTGTGATAAAAAAAAAACAACAAACAGAACATAGATATGTATTATTATTGTACTTAAGAATAGTTCGTGGCCTTGACTTGAGTCTAATTATTATGAATAATAATAAATATCACGATGACTTACAAAGATTCGGTGTGTAGTAGCATGTCCGTCCCTTTGCTCGTCAACATATTTATAAGGGTTCTACTACTTTTAAGTTTTGGTCTTTCGCTTCGACCCCCAATCATTCTCGATGATCTCTGGACTAATTTACGGTTCGCATGCGACAAACGATCATCGAGACTGTCTTGTTCAGTCAACTCGCATACACTATGCACTGAAAAATAATGTATGCAAATCGTTTAAAATAAATGTGTGTCATCGCAAGTCTGTTGCATTAGGTTAGAATTTTTTTATTTTTAATCACAGGGTGGTACTGTACTATATACCTATTCCACAACAATGATTAAAATTAAAATTTATTTTAACGTCAAGGGAAAAATATATAAATTACGCATTTACGCCATATTTAATTAATAATTAAACCAGAACAAAATATTATATAACGTTAAAAAATGGTTCGTGGTTATAAAGTGGCAAAGTATACTTAAAAATAACTCGAATCCATATTATGTATGTGGTTTTGCAAGCTCAATTAAACTAAACGTTCTTAATTATTGAAATAAATTAGTGTTATATTTTCGTTTCTGCTTTTTATTTTTTATACGTGCTTACGTGGTATAATAAAATTGTATTAATTTGTATTTTTAAAGTTATTTAAGATAGTTTATAATACGTTGTGATAGATTAAATAATTAATTTAAAGTATAAAGATCACATTGATTATCGGTATTATCGATTATAATAAAAAATCATAATTCGTCATACGAATCATATTTGAATTGATCGACTTCTTTTTAATTTATAACGTTAGATTCTGAGCAGAGCGCAAAATGAATATTGTTTTGTCTATGATTACTATGATGTATATTTTTTTCCATTCGGTAAATTAATTTTTTACCAGAAATCTCGCTCCAATCGTTAGGAGTGGTTTTATAGTAGAAAATTTCGTCTGGTTTGTGACGTTTGTGCATTGATAAGGTGGTCATTTTTTAATTTTCTTTGTGAGGAAACCTAGGAAAAACTAATACATTTACGTAATAACGATTTCTGTTATTTTTTTGTTGTTATTCGGTTAGAAATATTCTTGGAGCGTGTCATGTTGACCGAATATATGAACACTTTCTACACGTGATATAATTTTTAAAATATTCGGAGAATTTTTGAGTTTGGCTTAATATGGATCAAATTAATTTGGCTCTGAAATAATGTTTGAAAATGTATTCGTCATAAGTTGTAAATATATGAGTGTAAGCTAATCCTCATCCTCCTAGATATTTCAAATTTTTATTGATTATGTCGTTTTTGGTATTTCAAATAGTATTTTATTCCGTGTCGAGTTTCTTTCCAGCATTGTACGAAGTAAATGGGTTTTGACTTCTTCGGGCGTGCCCTATCTATTTCATACTCGTTTTGGTTTTTGATACAAACAGAAAACGAAATAGGTACTTATATTATTTATGAACCGTAATTTAATTTAACTAATTTAAGTATTCCGTTTTTGAAAAAAATAAAAACGAATTAAACATTGAACTTTCTCTTTCGAGACTACCGTACCGCGCAAATAATTATTTGAGTTTTGTACAGCGCTTCCGGTTTATCGTTCAATAAAATATATATATATACATATCGTAATTACTTATACTATGTACATGTAGGAATTCTGTGACCACGTTAAACTTGGCGGGTAGTTAAGTATTATACTATGATTAATTTATAGTAATTGCGTACAGTATGTAGACTATGTAACAAATATGTAGGATGCAAGTCATTTATATATATATATATAAGGAATGATGATGTTCCGAGGAGAATCAAGGAGGATTAACTAGACCATAATATATTATTGTCATGCGATAAGACTAGGTAGTATAATTTGTATGGCTCGAAAACGGTTTAATATTTTTATTTTTAAAGATGACGTTTAATTGAGATAAATTTTTTGAGCGCGTTTAAAATTATTAAATTAGTAAATTACCTACGACGATGATGTAAATAATACACCTGAGAAATATTATCTTTTATTTTTCGTTACGCACGGGCTGTATTTAAACGTTATAACTTATAATGTTATGACCGCCTATATTATTGCAGTTTATCTGCCATTTAATCGTACAGTATTTTACGAGTGAGTAAACTGAAAAATTAAAAGATTTGTGTTTTTATTTAATTTTTCTTGTATTATTTTTGTCTGTTAATTACTTTTATAGTTAAGTACAGGCTTGCCTAATGCCGTCTAAATGTTCGATAACAAATTTTGCCGTTTTAATTAAAAGTTAAAACGTTAATACCATGTATTATTTCACCGACACATTCTTATCTATATAATATAAGTACCACGCGGGAACTATGCAAGTCACTTGTATTATCTTTCCGGTACCTAAAGATCTATAATATTTTAGGCATACACTTTCTCGTATTACACTAAATTAACGGTTGTTGGGTTGTATATTATGATGGACATAGCGGACTTGTAGTGTTTACGATAATTCGTATTTCGATAATACGCGCGCGCGTAATGTCTAGTATTTTAGTGTAAGTAGGTACTTAAACACTATTGTTCGTCATAAAATGGAGTGGTTTAAACATTCTTATTGCGTCGAGGTTTATTGGCTTCGTTCCGTATACGGTGAAAATTGTAATCTTAAACGCAATATTCAAACCAAAGTACTGAAGTAAATGTTCGTTCATCGGCGCAGGTTTCCGTTATTTTTAAAGACGTTTATTATGCACTAAACAGCGTCAAACTAACACGACTACCTGAGAGGTTTCGCTGAAAATATCTGAAAAACCAACCCCGTGCATAAGCTTGCGTATAGTTGATGAGATTCGATCTGTCTACTTCAGAAATATTATATAAAGGGCACGCGGGAAGAAAAATATTAATCCATTTTTTTTGAATTTTGGGATAATGGTAGGCACCATTTGATAGTGTTTCGAAACTATATGTATGCGATCGAATATTAAGATCTATTCGGTGAAACGTAAAGTATTAATTGGATAATATGGGAGGTAAAAAAAGATTTAACGTATATACTAGTAAAAATGAATACAGTCCATATGGCTGCAGAGAAATTTAGCTCTGTTGAACAATTTTTAAAAATGGATTACTAAACTTCCCTAACATTTAATTTTGTGACCGTTCAATTTTCTTTTTTATTAAAGTTTATACATCGTCAGGCATGTTACTATTTAATAAAAGTTTGCTCGCACACGAAACGTCCCGATGTACAGACGTACAAAAAAATGTACATGAAATGTTTTATTGAAAACAGTCGAAAGTGTATCACAAAAAGTTTTTTTATGTATTATTTTAATATACTCCGAGGATCGAATTTATCGCTTATACAAACTGTATCGTATATAAATAACTTACAAGCAGTTAGTTTGTATAGACAAATAATAAATTATAATTTGTATTGCGTTTCGCGTATATAATTATGATCATAAAAAGGAGTTATAATAGCATTTAATGATTAATCGATACATAGCTAGTAAAGTTCGATCGACCGAGTTGCGGATTCGTGCGGCTTATACTCGTAAAGTTATTCTGTAGAATTAAGTGTAGTCATGTATTTTTACGTTTTAAATACACTCAAACGTCCCAAACATTATTAATCTTACATGGAAATTTAATATTTAAATTAAGTGTTTTTTTGATAGAATTACTTAAAAGTGAAATATTCATAATATAAAATATATGACTCACGAAAATTACTATACGTATAATATTTTAACGATGTTAAGCATACCGGATGATCAATATTGACATCATAATCGTGTTGTATACATTAAGACGACTATATTTTTATGGATTTTATCAAAATCGATAGCTGGAAAAAATAAATTGAATGAACATAAGAAATTACTTGATATAATATTAGATTAAACGTGAAATGATTATAATTAATAAGTATACACCCGTTAAGAGTAGTTTGTTTATTGCGATATAAAAGCATAATTGAATTTTTATTTAGTTTGTGTTCAAATATTTTTTTATTAACATTTTTAATTCTTAGAAAAATAACTCTATAAAAAAAAACTCCTGTGAGCAGCAGAGCTCAGTCATCACTCTCAGGAGAATCGAGTTTTCCGCCAACTGATTTGTCTAAGTTACAATATTTAATTTGTTTTATTTGTAAAATAATTGATCTAAAATAGTTTTATGGTTACTAGAGTCTTATTATGTTTTAGTCTGTAGAAATATATTTTAAAATACTGTATTTCCCATGAAAATTGTTATTTGAGCAAACAAATATTTTGAAAGAGTATTGAAAGTTGAAAACCCCAAATACTTACAGTATGCACATATAAAAATTGCATCGCCCTGGATTCATTTGGGGGCTAAAAAGTACCGCCCTCATGCAATAGCATGGTGACATTTTAATTCAACTAAAATTTTGTTACTTTATTCTGCCTACAAAACAACAAATTTCCAAAATAATTTGGTCCAGAAGGATCCGTTAAAAGTATCCAAAATTAGTAGAAAAAATAATAGGATATCCCACGAAGATATACCCATTAAAATATCTCCTAAAATAATAAAAATGATTCAAGTCCGTTTTTTTTCCAATATTACTTGCGAGGATAAGGACTACAATTATTTTTATTTGAATTAAATTATTATGTTTTGATAAAAACCTAAATTTGTATTTTATTACTTTTGAAAAATTTAAAGATAATTATTTTAAAAGTTTATTATTTTGAAAATTTTGACGTATTAACTTTTTATTTTCATTAAATCCGTGATTTTTAATAATTTTTTAAAGTTTTAGACGAAAATGCCTAAAATGTGGCAGGCCATAAGTGAATTCGCTGTTTGATTATTATTAAAACTAATTGACTGCGCAATTTTTTCTCCGAACTTAAAAAAATGATTAAAAATCACCAATTTAATAAAAAGTTGATACGTCAACATTTTTAGAAGGATGAACTCTATAAAATGGCTATATTCAAACTTGTCAAAAATAATTAGACAGAATGTTATTTTTTTAAATTTTTACCAAAGCATACAAAATTAATTGAAATAAAAATATCCCTGTGAGTTATATATAAAAAAAAAACCATAATTTTATTATCTTTATTATCTAAGGAGATATCTTTATGAAACACCCTGATACCTCAGACCTGACACAACACAGTGGAATAGTTTTGATTTTCGGCGAAAATTCGACAAAAATTCTTGAATTATATTTTTATAACTACATATGCTTTATGTCAATCGAGTTATTATGGTTTAATAATATAGCCCATAGAGGCCCATATTCATTTTATATTTGAAAATTTGAAAATTTAGCATTAAATTAAAAAAATAAATAAATGGTTTCACTATAATACCACAATGTCTCAAAGGGATAAATAAATTGTATATTTGATAAAATATTCAGAAGATAAACCACATCCAGAGTTTTATTCGAAAAAAAATAAGTCAATGAGAGTAAAAGATATATATCTTTTATACATACAAGAGAAGACAAAGTACAAAAAAGCTCTAAAAGGATTTTATTTTAAATATAATTAATGAAAAAAATATAGTCGCGTTAAAAACAAATCGCGAGTGAAATAATTCTGAATAAATGGAAGATAACACAATGGTGGGTGTAATATGAAAAACCCCCGAAAACGAGATCAAGTTTTAGTGATAAATAATGTAAACGAAAAGAGAATCTATTACTATAATATTATATACCTACCCATTTAATACAATTCATATAGCTCTTAGTTATATGATAATGAATCTTGTGTTATACTACAGTAATCCTGTCAATTTTCACCTGTCTGTATGCATTTCAGATTCAAAATGATTAAAATATACAGTAGAAAGAGAGCATTTTGAAAATATTATAATGGACGGGAAATAATTATTTTCCGTTAAGTAGTGACGATAACGGCTGCAAACGTTTTGACGGCGGCAAGTGATGGTTTAATACGTTTATAAATAATCGAGAAAAAATTCGAAGGTATTGCATAAAAAAACTCAAAAACGTCTTATATCTTTTCACATTTTTACAAAAAGCTAAATTATCCGATAATAGATTCTGAAAAATTAAAAAGTTCCGAAAGCGAATTCAAATTTTTATTAAAAAATCGATTATTTATAAATAAAATAAAATAATAGTGTTGTATATTCTGAAAGCTATGGAATTTTAAAATGTAATAACCAAGTACTACACACAATTTCAGGTAATAGGTACATTGTGGTATTTTTTTCTTTCAAGTCTATACTGGAATTATTATTAGGTCATTACAACAGCTTTTACTACAATACTACGTCTTTTAACTATATTAAATCGTGTCGTAAAATAAAAAAAAGCAATAAACCGACTAATCATTAGGTGTTGTTTCTCTCATCGAATATAATAAAATGAAATAATACGGTTCGTAATGGTTTTCGACTAAATAATTGTCCATCAGATTGGTAAAAAGTCTAGCGATTTCTATTTATGGTGAACTGAAAACACTCACGATTTTATAAAACCATTATATTATATTTATGTTACATAAAAATTACAATGGTGTGATAGAGTAATGAATGAACAAATTTAAAGAAGCATTAAGGAAAAAAGACAACTTTGGTAAATTATTAAAAAAGAGAAAGGGTAATAATATGATTATTGAAAGTAAATAGTAAAATAGGAAAAAGAAAACTTATAATGGAGTAAACCCGCAGAGGACACGGGTACGAATTGTTATCGATATTTAAAGGATAGAGTATTAGTAGAGAAGCATACGGAGAGGTGAACTCAACTTGGTACTAATCAAAAAGTTGATGACCAAAATAAGAAATAATAAACCACGGCAAGTATATCATAATAATATTTATAAATTTATAATATTTAATCGTGTTTTGACAAAATTATATCGATTTTGTTCGACTCGGTAAATGATGATGACCGAGTCTACAATAGTTTTTACGAAGGAATACGTTGGTATATTAGAAGTGACAGAAAATCGATTCGGCGTGAAAAGGGGAAATAATAACATGCAGTGTTGTTTTTAAACGATAAAAAGAATTCCATCGTTTTCAAAAGTAGTATTATAATTTATACTACATTTTACTAGGACAACGATGTAAAAAAAAAGATTAACGATCCATCCTTGCGGGATCGCTCTGAGATGCTACACCTTTACATTCGTAGCGTATTTTTAAATAGTGGGGTATAATCAGTGTTTAGAATAGGTAACTAAATATTTATGTGGATAGAGATAAACGATAATTCATGAATATTTATTCAGATGAAAATAAAATATGAAAAATTACAATTTGTCTAGTATGAATATAATTTTATCTAGATAAAAAAAATATTTTTTTTTTCTGTTGTAACACACAGTTAATACTAACTGGGTAAATGTATGGATTTTAAAAAAGTTAATAAAGACTAATTAACTCAAAATTAAAGGTTAATTGTAAAATGTTAGTTTGATGTTCATCTATGTTATATGTTAACTGTTGAAATAAATTAACTTTAATTTTATCTAATCTAACAAATTTGTTTATGTTTAACCGTGTCATCGTTAAGTATATAGTATGTACATTTAACTTGGTTACTGTATGTAACTATTGAAATTGAGTTAATAAAATTGATATCACTGAAGAATAAACAAGAATCTGCCATAGTTAAGTACCTACTCAAAATAAACTTATTTTAACAACATAACTTATTTATTAACTCATTAATACCATATCATGTATAATCAATGATATTACAAGACTCAATGAAAAATAATACAAATTAAAATTTAAAAGTTTTCGTTTGCACACTAATTACGGTTATTTAAAATTTTTCATAAAAAAAAATAATTAACTGAAATAATTAATCTTGATAAGTGAAATATTTATCTAGAGATAAATATTTAAATAATTTGAAATGATTTATCTAAACAAAATATTAAATAGTAATCTAAATAAATCCGAACACTGAAATTTAACATTTCATCGTGCAATATTTATGATATTATACTTATAATACTGTTATGACCTCTAGCTGCAAAATGCAATCGAATTAACTGTACAAGTTAAAATAGATACTAATGTTGATTATGATATGTCCGTGATGTACTTGATGGTTAGACATCTAGACTTAAGTTTTTAGTTACACTGTTGCAGGTAAAAATCTCATAAAATGTGTTCTGACAGATGTGTTATAAACGTGTATTTGGATTCTCGATCCGGATCCGATAAATACGACCAGAGTTTACAAATCACGATTAGTCGCCAAAGATTATTATTTAATCATCAGCGACTTATTTAATAATATTACGCATTCGAACGATTACGCGGCGATAACGAATCAGTCGATACAGGCGATCGGTTTTCGATGTTTCAGACGTTTATAACAGTTCCGCGTGCTTATGTCTAATGCCCATGTCCAATTGTTGGCAAACCATCATAACCGTCCTTAATAATATAGTTTTACAGGAACATTGCAAGTTATTAATTAATGTATTGCAGGGAAGGCAAAATTATTATGTGTAGAGACACATGCAATGTATAAATTTCTGTCTTTTCCTAAATTAATGAGTACCTGGATCCGTAAGTACCTGGATCTGGGTCTTGCAGATAATTTAATAAATTGGGTAAACAGTTTCGTTTGCCGTTTTTAAATGTTTTATCGATCCATACTTCTGCAGAGATAATATATTTTTCTTTATATTAATATTTCTATCATACAAATATCTTAAATATAATATTTGCAAGCTCAAATTAAGGGATTACACGATTCCTGGACCCAACGATAAAGGACCGTTATATCATTTTTAATTCATATAAAAATATTTTGTAGTATCTACTCAAATTTCCGTGCCCTTCATATTATACGAGAGTTCGATTTCAAATCTGCCCCAGGGGCTCACAGGACCTTTAATCCGGACTTGAATATTTGGTCCGTTTGAAGGTTAAAACCATAATTCCGTATGTGTAGTAATTCTATAGGACATATAGGACACTGCGGTAGTAAAATATTTATTTAATGCATTGTAACTTTCGATTTAGAAACGCTAAAATACATATTTTTATCGTTTTCAAACATTAATAAAATCGTCCGTTTGTTCGCTCGCTCCCTCTCCTCTTCTACTGACTGGATAGTATAATAAATGTCTGTAATAGCTTTATAACCAGTTTTCCGAGAATAAAGTATAGTTAGCAAAATTAGCCGCGGTCGTTATTTTGATGTAAATACGTATTCAATTTTTTAAAACCAGAATAATTTCGAAGAACTCAATAATTGAATCCAAATATAAAATAGCTTTAGTACTTGAACGAGTAGCCAAATGTATTTTTATAATATGCTCAATTTCCTCTGTTTGTGCACTTATATTATTTTGCGAGTGTAGACGACAGTATTTAGCAAACTATAATTTTTTTTCAGTGCAACGACCATCAGAATCTCAAAGTTTTAATTTTTGGCATTTTGAGTTTAGAAATTCGTTTTTAAACATTTGGCTTTACTAATGTTTATCATAAGTATAAAAACAAAATCCAAATATATTATTTTTAAAATAATTAGTCTGGTTGGTTAATATATCCGACGGGAGGTGTCCCTAACTTAAATTAATGTTCTGATTTGCAGCGGCGCAATACTGACAAAAAGAATCGGTACCGGTTGACCCACCTGCGCCGTTGGCGTTACGGCACTCATCCGAAACTGCGGGATTGCTGCAGTCACCGTAATGCGGTGCCAACCTCCAATTTTCGCGTCCTACGGTGCCCTGTGGTGTCGAGCCGGTGGCGGCCGTCCTTCTGTTTTCGACGCCCCGTTGAACGCGGTCATCGTTAGCCGTTTTGTCGACGACGTCCCGGCGGATGCGTTCGGTCGTCCGCCGTTCGGAGAAGACGCCGTCAGACGACCGCGGGGTCAGCCGGCTTGTCATAAGATTCGGTGGCCGCGGAGACGTCCGGTTAGCAGCTATTACCGCGGCCGCGGCCGCAGCTGCAGCCAGGGGCGACGGAGGCCGTATCGTAGGCGGAGACGGCGTCTTCGGGGCACCACCTTCGGCGGCAGTTCCAGTGACCTTGCGTTCGGTGGTCATTGCGGCGGCGTGATGTGTACGTCAGGACTGCGGCAGTACGTGAGCGACATAACGGACGGACTACGGACGGACGGGCTGCTGCGGATGCACTGTCGACTGTCGTCTTGGTCTTGGTCTTGGATTCGCGAGCACACGGTCGGCTTACCGTGACCCATGGACGTCCCCTCTTTATCGGTCGAAAGTATACTGTTGCTGTTTTACGCGCTCGGAACAACAACATATTGTTATATATTATTATATAGTAACGACATAATGTATATGTACGTTATGTAAAACGACAGGGCACAACCACGAATCAAAGTTCTCAGTAACACGAACTGAATTAATGGTATCACGCAAAATCCAACCACAATGTTTGAAAGTCGAACTCGACATTTTGTTGTTCAAGTTCAATTCGGATGCAATAAAATAAACGAAAAGTCATTGAAAAATTGTTTTACAGTTGAAACAATAAAATTAGTAGAAAATGATATTTATTATACGAAACATCGCAGTTTTTTAAAATATTTTTTACGTTTTTGAAGAAATGTCACGATTATAAATTTAAAAAAATATCCGTGACAGCACGCGGGATTACTAGTATATATGCATATAATATATCACTAGTATATATGCATTTGAACAGTGAATATTCTATCGAATTGATCTATTTCCATAAAATTTCGTTAAAATCACGACAGAAGTGCCGGGAATGGGTCGATATTTTCGACGAAAAAGGTGTTATTTTCGGGTGGGAGAGCGAGGTGATGACAAGGTGAGGGGTGATGACAAGGTATGCATTCGCATACCATAATCGAAAACGAACTTTCTTCAAGTCCCCGTAAATATACGCGTTCCGTTCTAATGTCTCCAGGCTGAATGACTCGAAGTTACAGTCCTCTCGATAGTTCGTGT
Source organism: Cinara cedri (assembly GCA_902439185.1). Lineage (NCBI taxonomy): Eukaryota > Metazoa > Arthropoda > Insecta > Hemiptera > Aphididae > Cinara > Cinara cedri. The sequence goes on from CABPRJ010001426.1 coordinate 4,305,777, forward strand.
AGAGTTGGTTTTATTTTTTAACGCGCAGAGATAATTATTATATATTCAACAGTTAAAATTTGTAAGTAATAAACGAACATCGCTCACTGCGGAGTAAAAAACACCCATAAACAGCAGAATTTCATCATTCAAGTCGAGTTTTCCCCTAACTTGTACCATAATAATATTATTTGTTAAACCATAAGTAACTAAAAATTATATTAATACAATACTTTAGATACTACTTAGAAATATGCTATTTCCAAAAAAATAAAAAAACTTTAGGAAAATCATCGTGAAAATGGTATGGAGAGGAGAAGGTTGAAAGTTGAAACCTCCAAAGGTATATAATCGATATTGATGTTATGCATATACAAAAATTCCGCTGACTTCATTGGAAGGTTCTGAAAGGAGTGTACAAAAAAAAAATAATACACTCTTTCTATCACAAAACACGATTAAATTTATATTGAAATTTAACTATAATTCTAGAACTTTAATTTGCCTATAAAAAAACTCTAATTCCTGAGTTTGATCTCATTTGGTCCAAAGGTCCTTAAAGTGCCCAAAGTAATGGTAAAAATCTTTTTACCGTTTGTTTATCTAAACACATAGACACATTACAATTTAATAGTCTCTATTTGTGGAAAAAATTGTACAATGATCAATAACTTATAATATGTGTAAGTAACACAAAAACAGGCTGCAGTATAGGAAAATGATATCAGGTAAAATATTCGATTGATCTAACCGTTTAATAGGTAATGCGATTAAAAGTTTCAGAATCCATCGTAGCCTTGTAGGAGGTATACTTTAACATTTTATATTGCAGTCGCTAGAACCATGGTCAAATTTTCGAACCCGACTTAGTTGATGCATCGGATATTTCGGTACCCGGATGACATTATATTAACTAGGTATCTCATTTTTACGAAAAATATTGATTACTACGTGTATAGTATAAGTATATATTATATAAACATTGTCATAACTCATTGGTATTTAAAGGGTTATGGTGAAATCGTGTACATTTGTGGGAAATATACGTACATATAAAATATATTTTTGTTATTATTAATAACGAAATTTGTCATAATATAGGTTTTTCAGTTACCATCGAGGCCGGTTCGTATATCACTGCAAAAAACTGTATATATTATAAAATCGTGTAATAAAACAAATGAAAAAATTGTGTTTTGTCGTAGATTGTAAACGAAAACTTCTCGAATTACTCGAATTTCTTCTTCGGTCCCCTCGATTCGTTGAGTTAACGAACTGTCCGACTAAACAGGATGTCCTACCAGTGGTGGATCTAACACCCGGGTAATCTGGGCATGTTCGACCGGGTCCCAGCCGTGTGGACCCCTTAGCGAAAATGTTAAGGTAGACACTAGATTTTTTAAAAAAAAACAATAGTTGTGCAACAACACATCATATTATTAGAAGTTATTATGCAATACAAAATGAATATTATATTGTTATCGGTACAATATTAAACAAATATTAGCCTATAGTAAGATTTCTACTCTTTTTTATGATTCTGAGTGGAGTAAGGAATGTATTGGTTTTACAATTTTTTTATACAGCGTAGAAAAATCATGACAGAAATATTGCTCCGAAGTATCAAGTGTACCAAATTTTCTAAAAGGGAATTTTCCTAAGGTGGTATTTAGGCAGGTTATTTTTTGATATCCCAGAAGTTGTCTCAATAAATTGGACAACAATAATCATCATACTAATAACAATTATCAATCATAATAATAATAATCATTAACAAATATCATAACCAGCATTTTAATAAAATATCCAACAATAATTATAACTATAATTTTATTAAGGGTAATAATAATGAGCATAATAATAACAATAATAATGAACGCTTTACAAATCATAATCTTAATCAGCATTTTAATGAGAAGCATAATGGGTAATAATGAAAACGATGATCATTTCAATAACAGCGTATTAATCACCAAAAAAATTACCTATAATATTACTGATAACAATTTCATTATTTTTATTAAAAGTATTGATGATTACTATGATGCTGATTTGATTATTATTATTAAAATGCTGATTATGATTATGATTTATAAAGTGCTCATTATTATTATTATTATTTTTATAATTATTAGTATTATGCTTATTATTAATACTATGATTATTGTTGATTATTTTATTAAAATACTGATTATGATATTTGTTAATGATTATTATTATTATTGATGGTTTTTATTAGTATTCTAATTATTGATATTCAAATGCTCATTACTAATATTTTTATAATTTAATGAATATTTAGAACTAAGAACACTATAAGAACAACTTGAATGATCATCTTGTTAAATTTCTGTTTTGGTCACCCAATTTTAACCTATGAAATATTACATAAAAAAACTCGCAAAATAAAATGTCTATAAATAGCTCAAAAAAGTCTCAAATGTTTTGAAAATTTTACTACGTTTATAAAAGGCAACATATTTCTTTTAAAATTTCAAGTCTCTACGAATATTTTAAACTAAATTGCAATGAAAAAAAAATAAAATAAAAGCAAAGGTAAATTTGTCTGTTTTTCTTAAGTTTTTTCCCGGTTTTTCCCAACTATTCTGAAAACTGCTTAAAAAATCAAAAAATTACCTTTCAGAAAATATGCTACACTTGAAAATGAGAGCAAGAGTTCTGGTAGATTTTTTGTACAGTATAAAAAACATAATTGTATGACTAATACATTCCTTTGTTTGCTTAGAATCTAATATTTAATAATACAAAAGTTATTTTAAATGCGAGATCATCGTGGGACATTCTGTATAATAAGATATACCTATATACGAGTAAAATGATAGACTTTAGATTCACTTTCTCTTTGGGTTAGTCTAATTCGGTATTTTTTATTCGTCGATTTGTAAACGTCCTATTATTGTTTGTTTTATGTTTATACAAAAAAGGTCACGAATAAGGGGATAAAATAATACTTAAATCCTCCCCTCCAGTTTGGCGCTCAATTGAATATGATTTATTTTTACCTTTTCCATGTCAGTATAGTAAAAAGTGTACTGTATACAGCGACCGATAACTTTAAAATTTCCCAAGAGAAATCGTGTAAGTATACGCACTTCTAAAGACTGAAAATATTAATTCTATATACAGTGCATATAGTCTTTAAAATTTGAGTATAAATAAAAGTACTATACATTGTTTATGTTAGGTAAAACATATTCAAAATAATAATATTATATTATTATATTTTAATATTAAATTTATTCTACTCTCTAATTATACAATTTTATGCATTATACTTAATAAAAATAATTGTACTCATCATGTACTTCAGGACTACATTATAGGTAAATACAAAATTATAACGTAAAACGTTACGGAAAAAGGAATTAAAACCATGAGCATTAAAGAGGAAAGTCACTTGATTTTAATAACTAAATAATATAATAGCTAGGATGTAAATCCATAAAAATCCGGTTCTATTAAAATATATATTATTATATATAGGTATTGGGTACTAAAAAGTAAAAAGTGACCGGATTAAAATTTGTTTATATACTATAAGATTCTATAATCGAATTCCGAAGAAAATGTCGTTCAATATGATATATTTTATATAATATGAACTTTATAAATCCTTTAGAATCGTAAAATATTATAAGTTTTGAAATGTGAGGGAAAATTAATTTTCAAGATTGTACGTTACAACATGGCACGTTATTATTCTACGGTATAAAATAGTCGAAAATTAATACTATATGTGGGTAATGCTGGAACAGAACCCAATAGGGAAAAGACCTCAAGAAAGGTTGGATTAAAAGGGAAGAAAGTGAAAAAATATTGACTCTTTAAGAGGTAGACCTACAAATTGGACGATTTCTGCGATGGATAGCTGAGATAGATAGTTAGGTTAGGTTAATATTAACCTAATAGTAATAATGAAATAAGTATATTTATGAAAATGAAACAATGAATGTAAAAAATTACTTTCATTACTAAATTTAAGTACTTGAAAAATGTCTGGCAAAATATCATAAAATTAAAAAATGTACTTACTTACCTTTGCTTATTGACTAAAATCTAAGTGCGGCTGCCAACGGTAAACGTAAACAAAGTAAAAATTTCGAAAACTCACCCGAAAAAAAGATAATACTTGGGATGGGTGTGCTATTGCTATAGGGGGGAAATTAAGAAGGTAGGATACATAAAGTTATTTAATTTATATTTGTTAGTATCAACGATAAACTATTGCTAACAAAAACGATTTGAAGCGAAATTCTGTAACACATGTTTTGAAAAGCCGTAGTATTTACGATTTTCGTCAAAATTTGGCATTAAAACTTTTATAAAGAATAATACTACAAACCACTCAACTATTTATTTTTTTATCACCAAGTACAGTTCTTAATGAACCTTCTGTTAAATTTTCAAACAATTGTATCCACATGCAAGTACATACCAAATTAAAAAGACGTAAAAAACTCGTAAAATTAAAATGTTTATAAATACTTAAAAAAGTGGCTCAAAAGTTTTAAAAATTTTACCGTGTCTAGAAAAACCAAATATTAGTTTTCTGTCAAAATTTCAAGTCTTCATGAATATTTTCAACTGAATTATGATAAAAACAAAATTGAAAAAAGCATGAAAACCTAACTAAGCTTAATAATGTTTAAAATTTATGAATTTAGGGGAAAATGAACGTATTTTTGTAAATTTTCCCATCATTTCTAGGTTATTTTTTTATCAATCAACTAGATTAAAAATACAATATTTCTGGTAACAGAAATACATTGTACACACTAATTTGAAATAATGAAATTTTACGCCGGAAATTTGTTCATTTTTCATTTTGCGTATTTTTCTGGTTTTCCCAATTATTATGAAAACTACTTGGATAATAAAAAAAATGACCTCTCTAATGTACCAACTAAATACATTTTCCTTTCAGAAAAGGTGTTACACTTCATACATCGGTGCAAGTTTTTTTTTTTCGAAAAGTTGTTTACAGACAGAAAAAAAACCACACACCATATTAACACCAATAGATTCCTCGCTACGCTCCGAATCTAATACACAAATCGTAGTAGAACCAATAGATTTTTTGCTCCGCTTTGAATTTAAAACTTGGCCGACTGACTAGTCGACTACTGGTCTACGGGTTCGTACGTTTGCGGTCAATATCTTCTTCGTTTGTTTCATTCACGGTCAATTTAATGTATCGATCGCAAATATGACCTACATATGTTCAAACTTTAAATGTTTCATCACAAGGATAAAAAAATTGAAAAATAAATTTTATGTTAACAAATAAAATTACCGTGTTCGATATCATCTACAGTTTCTACAGTAATTTAATGAAATATTACTAAATTTTAGGCGCTTAAGGAGTGCGAATGTCTCTCTTGAAAAATTAGAATATTTATGAATGTGCCCTTTTTGCTTATAGCTAAATGGGTTAATTGACCGGAAATGTAACGAAAAAAAAAGTGCCAACCACAAATGATACCTTCTCCGAAATTATATTTACAGTGTGAGAAATAAACACACCGACTAATCTATAACCCATTATTATATTACTTACTGTGTATTGTGATAAAATCGATGGTCCGCTTGCAGAATATGATAGATCGGTCGTTGTAGCAATGTCAACTCCGCGTTCCAGGTTTTTACGCCACAAAATCACCACTGATCGATGGTCCGTAACTTTGATTTATTGTGATTTTCCGTCTTCGTCCGATGAACTACGTTCGTCGAATGTGCACGTTTTCGGCACGCTGCCGTTCACCACGCTATTGTCCGCGACGGGACCACCTCCGGATCCCGCACGCGTCAAACCGGTCGGGACTTGACTTCAACCGAGAATAACAACTATAGAATTTATAATGGCGCAATAAGTGTAACGAGGAAGTCTTTGGTAGTTTTATCAAAACGTGTGTGTTTTTCCTCTGATGTTTATTTGAAACGTTTTTCTAGAATCTCAGCAAAAAAATTAAAAACTGACTACAAAATCTTATGGAAAATATTGTGACCAGTGAAATATAAAGAGACCAGAGAACGGGAAATAAGAAAAAACAAAAATCTAGTACTTTTCAAAAATCAGAATTACATATTGGAGGTGACCAAGAGTCAAGAAGATTATGGTAAGTTGGACAACTTTGGGGAAGTCAGAAACCACTTTTTCGCATTTTAATGAAAGAGAACCCAAAAGAAACGTTATATTGAAAGACTCCGTTTAAGATGGGGAAGATGTAATGAGGAGAAACGTGGAAATTAGGGGAGGTAATAGGAAGAATTGAAGTGTTGAGTGTGTAACGAGATTCGTAGTCGTTTGCTTCAAGAAGAATAAGAAGTGAACAACAAAATATTATGGTATGAAGATTTGGAACTGAATCGTCCTGATCTATATATGATATGTGATAGTTGGTATTAATGGCCATGGAAAAAATGCCCATATAAAAGAAGTACCAAAAATAAAAATAGCCAAAGAAAAGTATAGCCATATAAAAAATTAGTCAGATAAAAAAACATAACTTAAATATATTTTTAAAACATCCAATTTTTCCATTGGCCAGAATAATATACTCTTCTTGCCAAATATGGATTTGGCCTTATTTTCCTCAGGAAATTATTTCCTGTAGCCATGTAATTCCTATGGCTATACATTTATCTGGCCATTTTTGATTTGCCCATTATTACTTAGACTCAGGAGAGATTTAATAACTGGAAGTCGGATTTTTAATGACTATATTAATTGAAATTCTGGCGGAAATAAACAAACATCTCTATATTTTAGCGGAAATTAGTTTTTCAACTTACATTATTGAAAAAAAAAAATAATAAGAAATTCTTCGATTGGTGCAACAATCAGATGTATCCAATCTTTAAATACTGAGATATTATCCAAGATGTCAGGTTAATTTTTAACCAAATAATAAGACATATCTGGTTATTATGTTTTTTTATTTTTTCTGTACAATTGTTTAAATTGAAGGGCTCATTGCAACAACAAAGAAAGTCCAAAATGTCTTTGCTAGTTTTGAGTAAAGCTATGAATAATAGTACAAGTATATAATTTGGTGAAACAATGATGCAAGCCCGTCTACTAGATACCGAAAAAATAGCGATAAAGACTTGTCTGGTTTGACCAAATTCAGAGTAAAAAAAAAAAAATTATTTCCTTAGATGGATGATTTTTTCTTTTCCCTGAAAAATTTCAAAAAGTGGACATGTTTTGTTGTTGCACTGGAAATGTCTGGTTATTGCCACCAGGTCTTCAATTTCATTGCGGCGTGCTCACGCTTGAGCATTCAACAGTCTGTTATTTTATAATAATAAATACCTATAGCAAAATATAATAATCGAACCGAAAGACTACAAATGTAGTACAAACGATCGTTTTCCGTATCGTGTTGAGTTTCGACGTTGACAAACGGTTATGTTATTGTTTTCGTCGAGACGCCGCGACTTTACGGAACTAGTGATCGCACCTAAAAGTATACTATAACATTTTTACACGCGTACACGTAGATATTATTATTTATACGAGTGCGTCGACCGTGGCCCACATTTAAATTTAATTTTAAATCTGTTTAGTAAAGACCAGTTCTTGTTTACGGCGCCGGCCGCGGGAAATCGTTCGCGTTAAATTTTACGTAGGTATAACTGTGTATTATTATACCTGTAACAGGTGCTACGAGAAAATACGAATCTTCTAATTTTATAAATACACATTATACCGGCGGCGGCCGCCGAAGAGTGAAAACGACCGGAATTTTAGTTTCATTCTCGTTTTACGTACGCGTCGCGGTGACCATTATATTATAATAATTAGGCATATTATGTATAGACCGTTTGTTATTAGTAATATAATTTAAGCGATAGCGACTACGGCTAAAACCTATTTATTAGTTTATAATTTATGTATATATGACTGCCTCATATATCTTACTTTTTATAACGCGTGAGTATTCCGATTAATAATAATAATAATAATAGTTTTCGAAAGGACGCAACACGCAAACATGCAGCGGACAGTTGAAATATTTTATATATTATAAAGAAATCTACCGTAGAGAAACCGCGAACGTTTGCCGTCAAAATAGCATGTTTATATCGAATGTCCAATTATGTATATGTATAATATTATCTGTCATCGTTACGTCTTCGAGTAAGCATTCCAGATTCTAGAATTATATTTCGTACAGAAATATTATATTATGTAGTACTTAAAACTAGTTACAACGTAAACTGCTGTACCAAGATTTACATAGAGGTTTCAATTCCCCAATAATTTCTTTTCGAAAAACGATCGTGTGCTTTATTCAATTTTTAATATCCGAGAAAACTGATTACAATAACAGACGCAGTGTATTTACCTACATACTGTCGTATACAGTACACAGATTATTGGTTAAAAATGAAAAAAAAAAAATTGAAATTCGTGCATACTATAAATTCATAAACGTTTTGCTACTATAATACGGCGGTGGCAAGGTTTAGCAGTGTCGAAACTAGAAGTTGGCGAAATGGACTGTTGTCGAAGAGCAGCAAAGTTAAGGGACATAATTTGATTAATTGATTCGGTTAAATACAATTAGGTTTAAATTATAATAGGTTCGATTCATAGTAGGTAATTTAAATATTTGAATGCATCAGAATTCTTAATTTATCTTATAGATTATTTAAATTTTTATTAAAATCAAATGTATAATGTGTAAAAATTACTTAATAGATGGTGACTTGATGATGTTTATTGATTAGTGTTCAATATTTGTAAACTTTTTATAATAAGTAATTTTTACGTTTAACAAGGAATTTTGGTAAAAATTCAATTAAAAAAAGTTATACTTACCGCTATTTTGTAATAATTTAATGGATGTATCCGAATTGGTTTCTGAGCTCATACCCTACATGCCGAACAGTAAGAACCAATTTAACCAGTACACCAGTAGACGGTAAATTTAAACGGGAATCAATACGGTTCACCTTTATAAAATACCTTTTTTTCAAACGGGAACCGGTTTAGCCAAAGGAGAACCAATTAGGATAAACCAAATTTAAGGATACAAAATAGCGTATTGCTATGATTAATTTAACGACCTTAATTTTATCTCATTTTATCTTAGGTCAAAAACCCTTTTTTAATAGACGGAGGGCTAATAACAAGGAATGGGCTTTAAGATTTTAAATATGTTTATTAGTAATAATCTATGCACTATTGAGAAAAAAAAAATAAAAATAAAATATTTACATATTAACAATAAAATGAATGTAGGACTTTTCGTCACGAATGTATGTATCCTACCGTTTTTTTTAGATTTCTTTACTACTCTAAATTTCGATTTATAAGAGTAGATATACCTATTACCTATGTTACAGTCAACGAAAACGTTATAGTTTGCACGAAAATATTATTAACATTTTTGCGTAAATATTATACATATTAGGTATATAGATTTAGGTCTATAGAACGAATTATAATAATTATGTCATATTATTATCGTTACCCGTATGCACACGCATATAATTAATCTGGTTATTATAGTAGCCATAAAAAAAAAAAACAGGTCACCATAATACGCCGAGATGCACAGGAATAACAATACGCCTTCATTATAATATATATAACAGATATTTATAAAGGCGTATAGCTAAATAACTGACGTATACAAATTTTATTTAAAAACATAATATTATTGAACGGTAAATGGTTATGTTTTTACTCCTATGGTTAGGTCTTACACTGGTAATGCAAATAAAGTTCTTGTCACTCAACATTTATCACTGTAGATTGAGATTAATGTAAATGAAAAAAATAAGAATTATCATGTAGTGTATTATTTATTATTATTATTTTTTTTATATAAAATTTGGTTTAGTGGTTCATTAATTTTGCAGATTTTTAATGTTTATTTTCTATTAATTCTTCAGTATCAAAAAATAAATTAGAATCTTTCCACAATTTAAAAAAAAAATTATATACGCAATTAGTAGATTCCAATAATTTAACAGCAGAATTAAATTTGTGTAAAGTTAAACTCGTCAGATTCAATAACAGTTCCAAAAAGTAGTCTTGAAGCATTTTTGCAATATGATTCAATACATTTTCCTAACATTAATAATAAATTATTAAAAATTGTATGCACATTACCCGTTTCGACAGTGACCTCTGACAGAACTTTTTCAAAACTCAAACGACAGAAAACGTATTTAAGGATTACTACAAATTAGGTAAATGTTTAAATAAATTATCCTGCATTATCAAAAATATAACTGTCAAATCTGATGAAGTACTTAACATTCTTTTCTTTGTCCTCAAGAAAATTAGATTTTGTATTATAATAATATGAATATATGTGTACATAGAATATGTCTATTAAAGTCTGTAAATCTCTCCCCCACCGTAAAAAAAGATCCTAGACACGCTACGTCACAGTGCAATACATTTGATACATAGGTGATAAAAATGAAACAAAAATACTGATGAAAATATCTGAATTCACTAATTTATTAGATTATTAAATTACTATTCTGTATTCTTATAATAAAATTTAGGTACAAATAATTTGTACATCGAATAAAAATATAACTTTGTCATTTCAAATTAATTAATTTTTTATTTAATTACAGTTTTGGGTTCACTTTCGATCTATAAAAGTCCTATAAAACATTGTTGCTAACTCATTTTCTTATTTTTTGGAATATGTGAGTTTTGGTTCTGACCAAGATGCAGATGCGTAAGTCTCACTTGCGTAGGTACACGACGATTTTCGTCTCACTTGCGTACACAATATTACTGAAGGTAACAATACGAACGAATCGTAGTCGTAGTCGTATTTGCGTACACAACGCGCGCTCTGGAATGCTTTTATTTTGTTTCAATAAAATATAAATACAAATATTGTAAACTATTGGAAATTTTTGCTGCTGCTAGATATCATCAACGGAAAGTGATCGACGGCTTTTACGCACTGAATTCAATTTAGAAGGGATTAAATGAAGTAAAAAATATACTTGAAATGGACGAGAGAATCGAACGAATTCTTCAATAGTTTTTAGAAAATCATGTCTTAGTCAAGTGCCTCACAAAATTAACCATAATCGTCAAATTAGATTGATTATGTATATTATTCATTGAATAATTATTAAATTATTCGTTATTTAATTATTACATTTTTGCAATAATATTTTTAATTTTACTCAGGGACTCTATACAACGTATTGTGTACGTTATAACGAATAACGTGCACCCTCATTATTAAACATATCAGAGTATTGCCAAAGCAACGTTCTGACAGTCCTAAGTCTGACCAAGTGTGAAGGGAAATGAGTGTATACGTTAGTGAGACTTGATGTTATTCGGTGTAGTTACGTTGTACGCAAGTGAGACAAATTATCACTGAGAATAGACTGTACGCAAATGAGACGTACGCATCTGCACCGGATTCGATTATAAAATTATTAAATAATTATTTTAAATAATCACCCGAGGAGGAATATGATCCCCATATGCCCCCTCCGTAGAAACACCACTGCACTGTCATATAGTCTATAGTTTTATACACTAAAACGTACACAATAATTGTGTATTTAAGATCCAGCAGTGAAGAAAACACTGAGTAACACAAGGTAGACGGGCTCGGGGTGCCCAGCTACCGATCATGAGTAGCGTTCCTCAGTGCTCCGTCCTTGGCCCCACTTTATAGAACGTCTTTTACGACGACCCCTTGGGGCTCGACGTCCCGGAGGGAGTTCGACTAATTGGCTTCGTTGATAACTTGGCTCTCATCGCCGTCGTACGCTCTCTTGAGGCTCTGGAAGAGGCTGTCAATCCCACACTCGATACCATAGATGATTAGGTTGGGAACCATGGTCTCTAGCTCACACATCAGTAGACGGAAACCATCATATTAACCAGGAAATGGGCGTTTCGCTCCCTTATCTTGTTTACCGGTGGTCATCCGGTTGCAGTTAAAAGGAACCCGCGTTATCTTGGAATACACCTGAATTTTCACCTCACTTTCAGCAGCCGTTTAAAAACGATCTCTGGGAGGGCTTCGCAGGCACCCCAATCCAATCGGATTTCTTATTGCCAACCTTGGAGGGCCCTCCCAATCTAAGAAGGTATTACTAATGTCGGTGGTTGGCAGCAGACTGTTTTCTACGCAACCCCAATATGGATTGATCATCTGACCAAGATTGTGAAATGCCTTAACATCCTGATCAGGGTGCAGAGGGCTGAAGTTCTCAGGGCCCGTCGAGCGTATCGCACTATATCAGCTGACACTGCTTTACTCCTAGTGTGCATATCTCTCAGTGATCTCAGTCCTTCTACTGCGTAGTGGAGGACATACTGTGCCGCAAGGTGCAGGACGAGAGAATAACGGAGGCTGAGGCTAGGGCCAACCAGCAGCCATAGAAATAGTTCGCAGATCCGGACATCAAGAACAATACTCAGGAAGATTAAGCTACTGTGATGCGGTCTTACCAATCACCTCTCATCATAGTTTAATTAGTAATGTAAGTCTGCCCCACGAAGGGAAAACAAGATTTTACAAATTTCCTAATTATACCCATTAATAAACAATGGCAGTAGTGGGGTAGTAACGTGAAAAACTGATTCTCCACTGATTGAAAAAAAAATTAAGGACTTAATAAGAACAATACACTGCTCCTCAAAGTTAGGAATTTAATATGGAACTTTTTCGTTTATATAAACTTTGTTAATTATTTTTATTTATTTATTAGTAATTATTCTACTTAAGTCAAAAAAAATAAATGATTACATTATTTTTTTCGCTAAAACGTAAATAATTTTATTAAAGTTCCTATGTTGGACATAAGACAAATTCATTCACATTATCTTTATTAAGTTTTGATAGTCCTTCTGTACTAATTTTCATGCAGAACTACAATATTTCTTGTCCCATTCGATTTTTTATTTTATTCATAATCCTATGCATAGTACTGAAAGAGCGTTCCTCTATGGACGTTGAAATTGATACATATATATTAAGCACTCTGCCAGTTTTTTCATATGTAAATACCCTATATTTGCTTTATCTTATATATACAATTATCGTGTCACAATGTTCGTTCCCATACTCCTCCGAGACGGCTTGATTGATTCTCATGAAATTTTATATGCATATTCAGTAGGTCTGAGAATCGGCTACTATCTAAGTTTGTATGCTCTGCGATAAGTGGTTCCGGAGTTATGGCCTCTTAAGTCAAAGTATACTAGCACGCACGATATTCAACAATTATTATTTTGCCANTATGCCAGACGCATCGTCAGCGAGCTGGATGCTTTATTGAATGAGCACAACGAATTGTTGAAAATATTCAAATCACACATGCACAAATTACAAAGCGATAATCACGCTATCGTCATTAATCCTGATAAAACACCAGCTGGAGAGCATATTCGTAGATTCAATGCACCCGTTGTTGATGATGTTGCTGGAATCATGGTTGGCGATCGTACAGGTGCACGAGAAATTGTGATTCGTAGAAGAAATAATAATCTTCAGTTCATTGCTGATACACATCGTTCATATGACGCTCTCCAATATCCGCTAATATTCTGGAAGGGACAAGACGGATATTGCATTAACATAAAACAACGAGATCCCGTATCAGGTACTTCATTGATTATGAATTTGATCATTAATCATTTAAAAAAACAATTAAATTATTGAACGTAATTCATTTTAATTAATTTTTATGAATATATTATTACAGGAGCTGAAACAAACAAGAAAGTTAGCTCAAAGGATTATTATACGTACCGATTAATGATTAGACGCGGCCTGGACAACGTCATTCTACGATTTCGTGAGCTTTGTCAACAATTCATGGTCGACATGTACGCGAAGATTGAGGGCGGACGACTACGATACTTACGATATAATCAACTAAAGCTGCGTGTGGAAGAGTACATTCATTTGCGAGACGCTATCAACAACAATGCCGACGTCACCGAAATTGGTAACCATGTCATTTTACCATCATCGTACGTAGGCAGTCCACGTCATATGCAAGAATATATACAGGATGCTCTGACTTTCGTACGCGAATATGGACGACCATGTTAATTTATCACGTTCACATGTAATCCAAAATGGCCAGAGATTGCATCTTTGCTATTGCTTGGCCAAAATGCAATACATCGCCATGGCATTACAGCACGTGTGTTCAGACAAAAGTTGAAGTCTTTAATAAGTTTCATTAATAAATTACATGTATTCGATCCCACACGTTGCTGGCTGTATTCGGTTGAGTGGCAAAAGCTAGGATTACCTCATGCACACATTTTGGTTTGGTTAATCGACAAAATTCGTCCTGAAGAAATCGATAGTATCATTTCTGCGGAAATTCCAGATCCGTCTATTGACCAACTGCTGTTTGATATTGTTACAGCAAACATGATTCATGGCCCATGCGATACTCTTAATCGTTCATCGCCTTGTATGGCAGATGGAAAATGTACTAAAAATTTCCCTAAAGATTTCACTAACGATACGGTCACAAATGTTGACGGATATCCAATATATCGTCGAAGAAATTCCAATAATGGCGGACGATCATTTATTAAAAACATCAGCAACACAGACATTGACATTGACAATCGTTGGGTTGTGCTATATTCGCCTCTGCTAAGTAAGACATTCAATGCTCATATTAATGTTGAGTTCTGCAATTCTGTGAAGAGTATCAAATATATTTGCAAGTATGTCCATAAAGGCAGTGATATGGCTGTGTTTAGAGTGGAAAATACCAATGTGAATGCTCCTCCAGTGAATAAAAACGATGAAATAACGCTCTACCAAATTGGTCGGTACATCAGCTCTAATGAAGCTGCCTGGCGTATCTTTGGTTTTTCTATTCATGAACGGGATCCAGCAGTTGTTCAGTTAGCTGTCCATCTTGAAAACGGTCAGCGTGTATTTTTCACGAACGAGACAGCGATTGATCGTGCTATAAATCCACCAAAAACTACACTCACTGATTTTTTTGAATTGTGTAATCGTGCGGATGATTTTGGTGCCTTTGCCCGAACATTACCCTATTCACAAGTACCACGCTATTTCACATGGGCTCAAACAAAAAAATGGATGCCTCGCAAGCAAGGCTCACCAGTTGATGCATGTCCCAATTTATTCAAATCAAACGCCTTGGGGCGATTATTTACAGTCAATCCAAGACACACTGAGTGCTTTTATCTTCGACTGTTGTTGGTTAATGTTACTGGCCCATTATCATTTCAAGATATACGTAAAGTGAATGGGCAACACTATCCAACGTATAAAGATGCATGCCTTGCACTCGGCTTGCTGGAAGACGACAACCAGTGGGAATGTATGCTTGCTGAAGCTGCATTGAACTGTACAGCAATACAAATTCGTCTACTATTCGCTATAGTGTTGACTACATGTTTCCCAGCCCGAGCACAGATATTGTGGGATAATCACAAAGATTCAATGACTGATGATATATTGCATCAACATCGTACACGGTGCCACGATCTAACCATAACATTCAGCGACGCAATGTACAATGAAGCATTAATTGCTATTGAGGATCTTTGCATTGTCATTGCTAACTTACCACTCAGTCATTTCGGTATGAATTCGCCAAATCGAACTGAATCTGATTTAATGAATACTGAAATGAATCGTGAACTGCAGTACAGCACTGTAGAAATTGCAGCGATTGTTGCCCGCAATGTCCCACTAATGAATGAGGAACAAAGAACCGTTTATGATCGCATAATGCTCGCAGTTTCAGCTGGACAAGGTGGGTTCTTCTTTTTGGATGCACCGGGTGGAACTGGCAAAACATTCGTTATTTCGCTAATTCTTGCTGAAATACGATCAAATAATGGCACCGCATTGGCCGTTGCATCATCGGACATTGCAGCAACTTTATTGGATAGAGGCAGAACAGCTCATTCAGTATTTAAGCTGCCACTAAATATTCAGAATAACCCTGACGCAGTATGCAACATTAAGAAACAATCGTCCATGGCCACCGTGCTGAAACAGTGTAAAATTATCATCTGGGATGAATGTACTATGGCACACAAACATTCGCTTGAGGCGTTGAACAGGACATTGAAAGATATTAAAAACAACGACAATCTATTTGGCGGAACTCTGTTGGTCCTTTCAGGTGATTTCAGGCAAACACTTCCAGTCATTCCACGTTCAACATACGCTGATGAGATCAACGCTTGCTTAAAATCATCTCCATTGTGGCGTAATGTTGAAAAAGTACAGCTGAAAGTAAATATGCGCGTTCAAATGCTTTAAGATCCATCCGCTGAAACATTTTCAAAACAACTCTTAGATATCGGTGATGGAAAAGTTGCTATAGATGAAACTGGATACGTAAAATTACCGACCGATTTCTGCACAATCGCTGATTCGCAAGATACTCTCATTGAACAAATATTTCCCGATGTACACACACAGTACATAAATCATGAGTTGCTTGCAGAAAGAGCAATTTTAGCGACAAAAAATGTAGACGTTGACAATTTAAATCTGAAGATACAAATGTTGTTGCCAGGGAACTTGGTATCAAATAAATCTATTGATACAGTTTGCGACGACAGCGAAGCAGTAAATTTTCCCACAGAGTTTTTGAACTCACTGGATTTACCAGGCATGCCACCGCATAATTTACAATTAAAGGTTGGATCTGCGATTATCTTGCTTCGTAATTTGAACCCACCCCGGCTGTGCAACGGTACGCGATTAGTCATTCAAAAATGAATGAAAAACGTGATCGAAGCCAGCATTTTAAATGGCAAGTTCCGAGGTGAAAATATATTAATACCACGGATTCCTATTATACCTACAGATGTGCCAATTCAATTCAAACGTATTCAGTTTCCGATTAGATTGGCATTTGCAATGACAATCAACAAATCCCAAGGTCAAACGATGTCTATTTGTGGCTTAGATTTGAGAACACCATGTTTTTCACACGGACAATTATACGTGGCATGCTCTCGAGTGGGTAAACCATCCAGTTTGTTTATGTTAACTAAAGATGGACTAACAAAAAATATTGTTCACGCTATAGCATTAAGAGATTGATATTTTTAAGGAATAAATTATAATAACTTAAAAATAATGTTTGCTTTTTGTTATTTTTATATTCCCTAATCGTTCACAGCGCTCCATGCCTCTTTCACTAATTTACCACATCCTTAAACACTTACAATAAGTTAGTTATTTTTTTTCTAGACTATAGATTCCCTGAAAATAATTTATATGGCAAAACAACGCTTGCCGGGACAGCAAAATAATAAGAATCAGCATAATCTAAATAAAAATAATCATCACTTAAATAATAAAAAAAATAATAATCAGGACAATAATAATAATAATCAATAAAAAAAACATAATAAGAATCAGCGTTATCAAAAATAAGAATAATCATCACTTAAATAATAATAATGATCAGCAGCAGCA